>CM054058.1:5735330-6318605 GCA_028641055.1 Alopecurus myosuroides | reverse complement strand
TTTGCATGGTTCCAAAAGAAACATATTTTAAAGCAAGATCCAACGTGGATTGTCGCAAGCATGCGGTTGCACGGCCAAGCATTGGAAGTTTTATAATACGCTGGGGCCCACACAAGATGCAAGTCCATCGATCATCGTTTTATCTAGGTAGCTACCTTTGTGATGCAGGTTTCAGCTGCTAGCTAACACGTCCATGTTCATTCTTAATAGCTAGCTAGTCCAACATGTACGTCCATGGTATTAAAAAGCTGGCCACTCAGCCTAAATCAATCCCGGCCACTCGCTCGGTATAAACGCCGGATCATCCAAGTAATATCCATGGTATTCAAATACACGTTTACGTACGTATGTTGCTCAGCTGATGGATGCGTGTGCGCATGGAATCTAGGGATGTGCACAAACTTTGATTGGTACGGTATACACAACTTTGAGGTAGACACTTCAAAGTTGTGTAGGATATTGATCCACTACACCTATATACCCATATGAAACCTAACCTAACACCAAAGACTCCATTTTCGCACAAGAGTTGGGTTTGTCACCCCGAACAGAATTTTGCACACGTGTGTAGAATCTTCCTATGCCATAGTCATGCGTGTGAAGGAGGTGCAACTTAAACGACGTGTAATGTATTTTTACTACTTTACCACAATCATACACCTATATAAGGACCCCATGTTTAAACTAACCAATATTTTTACCGTCCTTGTCACTAGTAGAAAACGGGCCATAGGATTTCCACCTTTAGTATATGTTCAGTTAAGGAGGGTGCCGGGCAAGGCTAATACCGGTTTGAACCTCACCTTTGCTACCGGTTGGTGGCTAGAACCGGTATCAAAGGTGTGTGGGCAAACCGTTCTCCTGGTGCGGGCCTATTTGGTACCGGTTGGTGGCTAGAACCGTTACCAAATGGGTGTGGCAGGGGCACTGTGGCAAAGTTTCGCCTGGCGCTAGGCACCTTTTGTACCGGTTGGTGGCACAAACCGGTACCAAAGGTCGAAGGGAGTATGGTAGTAAATATTGGTCAAATGTATATAATATGGAAATATATCTTATCATGATTTTAATGGTACAAAAATTATATTTGAGATGTTGCTATTTTATCCTGTATATTTGGTCAAACTTCAAAAAGTTTGACTTCAACTAAACCTATAAAGCAAAGTAACTATGATTGGAGTGAATACCTATCCGAGACAAATGATAAACGGTCATGGCACAAACAGACTCGTGCACATGCCGTATTATTTATTTGCATAAGAAAGACATAATTAAGCTAGATACTAGGATGGGCAGAATTATAATGCGTAACAATCAGGAGGCAAGACGTTGTGGATGGAGACTTGATGGCGCCATCTTGAGTGGTGCTTCAACGGCTCGGATGGTACAGGTGCACCGGCAGGCGTGGCCGGGCATGCAGCACCAGCGGGTTGGCCATGAAAGGTCATGCTTTGACTCGGCGAGATCAATGACCAACACCCCAGCTGGTTTGGCCCAGGTAAATCCCTGCAGGAGCCTGCCAAAAAGCATGATGGTTATAGCGGTCCCTAGTGTGGCTCCCATGCAGCCACGGCGGCCGGTGCTGAAGGAGATGAACCGTAGCTCGTTCTCTGTGAGGGCGACGTCGATGTCATCTCCCATGTGTCGCTCCGGCTTGAAGACGAGAGGGTCGTCCCAGACGGCTGGGTTCCGCCCCAGGCCATGCCTACTGAGGAGGACGTGGCTTCCCTCTGGAACGCGGTAGCCCACGACGGTAGTGTCGGCGATCGCGACATGCGGCACATTGAAGGGGGCAATAGGATGCATCCTGAACGCCTCGCGTATGCACGCCTTGACGTAGTAAGTTCAGCCGCCGGGATGTCCGATCCTGCACTAACCGCTCCCGGCCTGACCTACCCGGTCCAACTCCTCCACCGCCTCTTGGCCAGCAGCTCTGGCTTGTTCACAATCTCTGCCAGGTGCCCCACACGCGGCATTTGATGGGTTATCAAGGGCTGCCAAAATATATGTCCTGCATGCATTTCCATGATATATACACATCCATTTTTTTGACCCTAAAATATCACATCCATTTGGAAGTAGTTATGAATTGATTACTCAAAGTGTTTTGCCTTACCTTGCACTGTGCTTTCACCTCCTCGATGTTAAGCAACAGGTTGCCATGTCCATCGTTCAGCGTGATGAGTACGTCTAGCAAAGTCTTGGGGCTCGTTATCTGGCCTCTGGCAGCCCTTCCACCGTCTCCACCTCTTGTCGATGACCATGTCATGCAGTCTATTCACCGTTTGCCGTTGGCCTCCTTCACCATCTTCACGTGGCGTCTAGGTCAAGACCAATGAGCCACGGAAGGTAGTCGCTTACTGAGAAGGAGAAGACGAGCCCCCAATGATTCGAAGGCAAGCGTCCAGGTGTTCCACCTCCAGCGGCCCCCGGGCTAGCCGTCGGGCTCAGGGTCCCCGAAGTACTACTTCGAAGACAATCCGGCGGATGACGTTTGCTGCAGTTATGACGTGCGAATGCCTGACATCGACGTTGTCCAACCCCCTAGTGACAAGGTTGTAAACGTAGTGTGTCAGGTTGTCAGCCTCGTTTGCGCGCTTGTCATGCTGCCACTTGTGGCGGAAGGGCTGACGATCTCAGAGGTGATCACGCGGCGCATCCGCATCCATTGACCACCGAATGGAGCGAGCACCGTTGTCCTTGTACCCATAGCTGATGGCGTGGGAGGCAATGCTGACGTGGGCGGGACATGAAGTTGCTGTCTTGCGTCTTCAACACCTCCCTTGCTATCTTGGGGCAGGTGATAGGGACGACGTTGACACCACCGAGGCGGAAGCATGCAATGTCGGTGCCCATATCCTCCATCACACGATGGATCCACGGAATGCAGGCTTGTTGATCATCATCTCAGGAAGGTTACCCACCACCGGCCACCGAAATGGCCCCGGTGGAAGGGGAACCCTGGCCGATATGCATTTGTCATTACCGATCTTTCTCTTGGGACCTAATCGGTTGATGGGGTATAGGAATGTTATTACCGCGAGCAGGATGGATAGAATAACGCAGAAGGTTCCTAGCATTATGGAGAACTCTTCTAGATTCACTGTGACTTTTCGTTAGTACCCCAAATTCCTAGCTTGAAAGATCTCAGCACGCAGGCCGGCTTGGTTTTCAGCTTTACGGCGAAGGTTAGATTGCCAGCTGGTTGCTCTGGCCATATGCTCGATACGCCTATTTATAGATATTCATGGATAATAGGTATATTCACCCCCTCTTGATTTGGATAAGATGCTCTACCTCTTGATTTGAATATACTCAATTCTACTCCTCCGTTCAACAATAGATGATTTGCATTTGTCTACATATAGATGTATCTAGACATTAAACATGTCTAGATACATCCCTATCTAGATAACTGGAAGTCATCTATTTATAGATACTCATGGATAAGAGGTGAATATTCTAAATTCGATTGCGAATCTTTCATGGATATAAGAGGTGAATATATCCTATTAATTACAATTTATGGACATGCTTATCGTAATCAAATCAAGGATACGGTCATGTTGAAAACAAAGATCAACAACGACATGCCACTTTTAGATTGTCAAAATCTTTTATCTCTTCAACTCTCAATTCGATTTCGAATCCTTGATGAAAATAATAAGTGAATCTAATATATTCACTACTATTGATTACAATCCATGGGATCTTCATATGTGTATATGTGTGGTGGAAATGATGAAAATTCATTACACAAGTTTGAAGATGTATACCTCCTTCAAAACCAGATTGTACCGCTAGAAGATTCTAGACTCGTGGTACAAACCGCCCCCTCCCCCCACCACCACTTCAGGCGCGCAACTCTTCCTAGAACATGTATTTTTTTGGGTTAGGTCACGGTCCTATGCCATAGTCTAACAGAAAATAGTAAAATTTAATGAAACCTCCTTTGGATGAAAAAATTGGTGGTACACATGGCGGGGCAAACTATAAAGGAGAACCCAGGAAATCTTTCAGGAATCGTCGGAACCCATAGATTATCGGAATGGTGTACTAATATGGGAATATTAGTGTGGTGTAAATTATGAAAATCCAATAAAAAAATTTGAAGTTGCACCTCCTTAAGAAACATGGCTATATACCACATGAGAGTTCTCGACCCTTGATGTAAAACCCCCGATTTTGGGGAGACCGGTCCCAGTATTATGAGAACATTGAATTTTGGGTTAGCTCGAGATCCGATGACCTAATCTAAGACAAATAAAAATGTAAAGTCACATGAACCCTTACTTTGGATGAAATATAGGGGTGGATTCTACGAGGACCGTCAGAAAGGGGTGCACATGAAATCACGACAGTAAGGGTTAGAACCATATAGTTATGGGAATCGGTCCTCATATCGGTACACGGTGTGGTAAAAATTATGAAAATCCAGTACACA
Organism: Alopecurus myosuroides; assembly: GCA_028641055.1. NCBI lineage: Eukaryota > Viridiplantae > Streptophyta > Magnoliopsida > Poales > Poaceae > Alopecurus > Alopecurus myosuroides. Next base: position 6,314,164 of record CM054058.1, on the reverse strand, counting down.
ACTTTTAATTTGCACCTCTTTCACAAAGAATACTATCCGTAGAAAACTTTGCTACTCGTTGTGTGAAGCTCCGATTTCCGGGCGACCGACACAACTCAAGTGAGAGAACTTGATTTTTTCGATTAAGATCGACTTACACAAAAAAAAAGTGGAAATTACTAAGAAACCCTGACTTTAAATGAAAATGTGGAGGGTTGCCGCTAGATGGCCCTAAAGATATGGGAAATCACGCCAGGAACAGTCAAAACCCTAGATTTTGGTGCACATGGTCCTCATATTGGTATATAAGTGTGATAACAATGATATAATTCTATCACACAAATTTTAACTTACACTTCCTTCACAAACATGTTACAATAAGGTTATGGACTTTAGGGTGCAAATCTCTCGCTTCAAAGCAACCGAACCAAATTTGGTAACACCTTGTCCTAGTTTTGAATTTTTGTTGTTCCTATTCCCTAACAATGAGGAAACTCACATAAAGCCGCATCTTCTTATAAAAAGCATTTCTACCCTTTGGCCCGTGGAATAAGTGGACACGTGGAATCGTATAAAAAATGACAAAAAACACTAGGTTTTCATCATGGGGTGCTAATATGAGTATAGAAGGTTGGTGGTAAAGAGAATAATAACATACACCCTGCGATATTTCGCGTGTTGTTAGGCTTATTACTTTATGCTAGGTGATTGCTATTGCCGTTCTTGTTATTATGGTCATTATTTGATGCTACGAACTATCTATGGAATTTATCCTACTATTAAATTAAAAACAATTATGATTTTTCGAATAACAAAGGTACCACATAACAAGAGTTATCATCGAATGAAACATAAAATGATATCCAATTATTACCTCGTATGATAAAAAATAATATAACTAAAGTACTCACTCCATTTCTAAATATAAGATGTTTTTGCTTTTGTCTAATTCAGGTGATTCAAATGTATATAGATGCATTTAGTGTGTATAATCACTCATGCTGCTCTGTTATGCAGTCTATATTGAAATATCCAAAGCATTTTATATTTTGAAACAGACAGAGTACCATGCAAACAAGAAGAATTTTAACTAACTACACCATAACTAATCGTTCCCGCACCAATAACCTATCATAATATTCCACAATAATCTAACTGAAAGCACCATAAGAAGGACAATTAAAACTATGTTAGGCGACACTCTAGCGAATACTACATGGAACAGACATTATCAAGTATGCGACCATAAACATGCGTATCGACAATTATAATGCGCATACAATAATAGACATTAACAACGATATAACACACTTTTATCGGTGAATGCACTAAAGTTATAAGAGGGATCAAGAAATAAAATAGTAAATATGTCACATTCACCACTTATTTTTAAAGCCTCCTTTCCCCTCTAATTATTTCTTAAATTTAGTCCCATAATCATTCGCATATTGACCGTCAACCTCAAAACCCACCCTCCTTGCGATAGCGGTGCCCACCTAGACTCTAGGTCTAACAATTTGTTTCTTTTGCACATGCAATATTTGGCACTAACCATACCGTAGCTTTGTGATATGTCAGAAAACATTATCTAGGACTGTCTAGGGCGTATGTAAGTTCTTTTGGCTACAACTCCGGAAGAAATTTTATTCACTAAAATTTGAATTATTTGGAAATGGATTTTCAATTTTAAACCGGACAAACACCAGGAGATTAATTAGGCCAAATTTGGCCACCTAGGCCGATAAAGGTTATAGATAACTCAACCCCACATGAGCTTCCACTACCACTCTCGTCTCGAGAGCTCCCACCTACGGCGATCCTACCACGCTATGAGACACCAAAGCCCCTTCGTTGGCACGTCTTCTTCCGAACCACAGAACCCTTTGTCGGAGGTATGCCCTAAATACAATAATATACAGTTATTATTCTATATCCTTGGTGCGCCCACCTTCTTGGTGGGTGAGGATTGGTGCAACTCTCCCCCTCCTCCAACTATAAAATGACCACAAGCCATTGAGAGAAATCACTTCTATTTTCTCGTGCATCTCTCTAGTTGATTAACGGGTCAAAATAGAGCGTCTAATTACAACCCTCTAATTGAACTAGTGTTAGAGATGTGCCCAATAGACAATAATGCCCTGTTACTATTTTGGCCCCAAATTTAGAATTATGTTTATTTCATCATGCTACAACTGCTATAACTCTTGAAATGTGAGTTTTAAAAGAAAAATCTTTGTGCGGGTGTGAAGACATAAGCAAATAAGAGTTCCTAATATTAGATTATTGTTTGTGAGATGGTCACATTTTCATGATCATGTAATTAATTAAAGTCTAACAAATCAAAAGAGTTTATTGTTAGGGTAACAATTGTACTAGAACGATCAAGGTATATATATGATTTGCTAAAAAGAGACTAAACAATTGTAATGTATTTAGCAAAGTACATTTGGAGTTGTCATTGACTCTAACTCCTATAATATGAGAATATCTAGTGACCGCATAATCGAAAGTTATGCTTTGGATGTCTTCAACCATCCACCGTAACAGGGAATCAGAAATGTTGACGTGTGGGCATAATCTAGATCATATATTGGAACTGAGATTGTTCAAAATTAGGAATAAGATAATAACCATTTTATTATTGCCTCTCGGGCATATTCCCTTCAAAAATTAATCGTGCATTCGATTTTCATCATTTACACCTATATACCCCTGAGGACCTAACACACAAAGCTCTGGGGTTTCTAACCCTTCCTAGCGTGATTTCATGAATTATCTATCCGACAACCTCCATAGTTCCACCACAACGTTTACTTTAGCCTTTCGGTCATACTTCCTTCTTGTAATAAAATTCATGAATATCTCATGCATGGTTCGAAAATGAATTTCCACCCAAACTTTTCATCCAAATGGTGGTTTCGTATTACTGGCCTCCTCCATCGTTGATCTTGTTGACCCCGCCTCTCCTCCCACAACACCCGCAACTCGATGGACCATCGCCATTGTGGAGGATAGCTACGCCCATCACCGATGTGGCTTCAGGCTTCCACCAGCGTAAATGGAAGCAACGAATAGAGCGGAGCCTCCCTCGGCCTGGTGGGCCCCTTCCTAGGCACCACAAAGCAGAGCCACGCCGACAGGAGGCTCGGTTGCACCGGCTCTATTTGACTAGACAATATTTCCTCAAGCCCCTAAGCAAACATAATATAGGGGCGTTTGTACATCGGGGTCCCCTTGGAGATACATACTCTTATATCGTTATCGCACTTGCCTTTTTTCACAAAGAAAATAATTTAATCATAAGAACATCCTCTTGTGTAATGTGAGTCTCAAAAAAAAACTTATGAATTGGTACCCAAATTAAATTTAAGCCAAATTTGACCATACCACGCATATATTAACCGAAAAAACATAGAGGCTACTATTCGCCCTATATATAACCTTATTGGTAACACGTGGTCAAATTAATTTGAACTCCGGACTTAAATCCTACTAGCTAGTAGTACACAAATTTTGCATGGTTACAAAGAAACATATTTTAAAGCAAGATCCAACGTGGATTGTCGCAAGCATGCATGGTTGCACGGCCAAGCATTGGAAGTTTTATAATACGCTGGGGCCCACACAAGATGCAAGTCCATCGATCATCGGTTTATCTAGGTAGCTACCTTTGTGATGCCAGGTTTCAGCTGCTAGCTAACACGTCCATGTTCATTCTTAATAGCTAGCTAGTCCAACATGTACGTCCATGGTATTAAAAAGCTGGCCACTCAGCCTAAATCAATCCCGGCCACTCGCTCGGTATAAACGCCGGATCATCCAATTAATATTCCATGGTATTCAAATACACGTTTACGTACGTATGTTGCTCAGCTGATGGATGCGTGTGCGCATGGAATCTAGGGATGTGCACAACTTTGATTGGTACGGTATACACAACTTTGAGGTAGACACTCAAAGTTGTGTAGGATATTGATCCACTACACCTATATACCATATGAACCTAACCTAACACCAAAGACTCCATTTTCGCACAGAGTAGGGTTTGTCACCCCCGAACAGAATTTTGCACCACGTGTGTAGAATCTCCTATGCCATAGTCATGCGTGTGAAGGAGGTGCAACTTAAACGACGTGTAATGTATTTTACTACTTTACCACAATCATACACCTATATAGGACCCCATGTTTAAACTAACCTATATTTTTACCGTTCCTTGTCACTAGTAGAAAACGGGCCATAGGATTTCTCCTTTAGTATATGTTCAGTTAAGGAGGGTGCCGGGCAATGCTAATACCGGTTTGAACCTCACCTTTGCTACCGGTTGGTGGCTAGAACCGGTATCAAAGGTGTGTGGCAACGTTCTCCTGGTGCGGGCCTATTTGGTACCGGTTGGTGGCTAGAACCGGTACCAAATGGGTGTGGCAGGGGCACTGTGGCAAAGTTTCGCCTGGCGCTAGGCACCTTTTGATACCGGTTGGTGGCACAAACGGTATCCAAAGGTCGAAGGGAGTATGGTAGTAAATATTGGTCAAATGTATATAATATGGAAATATATCTTATCATGATTTTAATGGTACAAAAATTATATTTGAGATGTTGCTATTTTATCCTGTATATTTGGTCAAACTTCAAAAGTTTGACTTCAACTAAACCTATAAAGCAAAGTAACTATGATTGGAGTGAATACCTATCGAGACAAATGATAAACGGTCATGGCACAAACAGACTCGTGCACATGCCGTATATTTATTTGCATAAGAAAGACATAACTAAGCTAGATACTAGGATGGGCAGAATTATAATGCGTAACAATCAGGAGGCAAGACGTTGTGGATGGAGACTTGATGGCGCCATCTTGAGTGGTGCTTCAACGGCTCGGATGGTACAGGTGCACCGGCAGGCGTGGCCGGGCAATGCAGCACCAGCGGGTTGGCCATGAAAAGGTCATGCTTTGACTCGGCGAGATCAATGACCAACACCCCAGCTGGTTTGGCCCAGGTAAATCCCTGCAGGAGCCTGCCAAAAAGCATGATGGTTATAGCGGTCCCTAGTGTGGCTCCCATGCAGCCACGGCGGCCGGTGCTGAAGGAGATGAACCGTAGCTCGTTCTCTGTGAGGGCGACGTCGATGTCATCTCCCATGTGTCGCTCGGCTTGAAGACGAGAGGGTCGTCCCAGACGGCTGGGTTCCGCCCCAGGCCATGCCTACTAAGGAGGACGTGGCTTCCCTCTGGAACGCGGTAGCCCACGACGGTAGTGTCGGCGATCGCGACATGCGGCACATTGAAGGGGGCAATAGGGTGCAGCCTGAACGCCTCGCGTATGCACGCCTTGACGTAGTTCAGCCGCGGGATGTCCGACTCCTGCACTAACCGCTCCGGCCGACTACCCGGTCCAACTCCTCACCGCCTTGGCCAGCAGCTCTGGCTTGTTCACAATCTCTGCCAGTGCCACTCCGCGGCATTTGATGGGTTATCAAGGGCTGCAAATATTATGTCCTGCATGCATTTCCATGAATATATACACATCCATTTTTTTGACCTAAAATATACACATCCATTTGGAAGTAGTTTACTGATTGATTACTCAAAGTGTTTGCTTACCTTGAACTGTGCTTTCACCTCCTCGATGGTAATCAACGGGTTGCATGTCCATCGTTCAGCGTGATGAGTACGTCTAGCAAGTCTTGGGGGCTCGTTATCTGGCCTCTGGCAGCCTTCCACCGTCTCCACCTCTTGTCGATGACCATGTCATGCTGTCTTATTCACCGTGCGTTGGCCTCCTTCACCATCTTCACGTGGCCGTCTAGGTCAAGACCAATGAGCCACGGAAGGTAGTCGCTTACTGAGATGGAGAAGACGAGCCCCAATGATTCGAAGCAAGCGTCCAGGTGTTCCACCTCCAGCAGGCCCCGGGCTGCCGTCGGGCTCAGGGTCCCCGATGTACCTACTTCGAAGACAATCCGGCGGATGACGTTGCTGCAGTAATGACGTGCGACATGCCTGACATCGACGTTGTCCAACCCCCCTAGTGACAAGGTTGTAAACGATAGTGTGTCAGGTTGTCAGCCTCGTTTGCGCGCTTGTCATGCTGCCACTTGTGGCGGAAGGGCTGACGATTCAGAGGTGATCACGCGGCGCAATCGCATCCATTGACCACCGAATGGAGCGAGGCACCGTGTCCTTGTACCCATACTGATGGCGCGGGAGGCAATGCTGAGTGGCCGGGACATGAAGTTGCTGTCTTGCGTCTTCAACACCTCCCTTGCTATCTTGGGGCAGGTGATAGGGACGACGTTGACACCACCGAGGCGGAAGCATGCAATGTCGGTGCCCATATCCTCCATCACACGATGGATCCAACGGAATGCAGGCTTGTTGATCATCATCTCAGGAAGGTTACCTACCACCGGCCACCGAAATGGCCCCGGTGGAAGGGGAACCATGGCCGATATGCATTTGTCATTACCGATCTTTCTCTTGGGACCTAATCGGTTGATGGGTTATAGGAATGTTATTACCGCGAGCAGGATGGATAGAATAACGCAGAAGGTTCCTAGCATTATGGAGAACTCTTCTAGATTCACTGTGACTTTTCGTTAGTACCCCAAATTCCTAGCTTGAAAGATCTCAGCACGCAGGCGGGCTTGGTTTTCAGCTTTACGGCGAAGGTTAGATTGCCAGCTGGTTGCTCTGGCATTTGCTCGATACGCCTATTTATAGATATTAATCTGATAATAGGTATATTCACCCCCTCTTGATTTTGGATAAGATGCTACCGTCTTGATTTGAATATACTCAATTCTACTACCTCCGTTCACACACTAGATGATTTTGCATTTTGTCTACCCCTTATAGAAGTAATCCTTGACATCTAAACATGTCTACGATTACATCACCTATCTAGATAGCTGGAAGTCATGCTTTTATAGATACATCCTGGATAAGAGAGTGAATATTCTAAATTCGATGGCGAATCTTTCATGTGACTATAAGATGGTGAATATATGCTCATTCAATTACAATTTATGCGACATGCTTATCGTAATCAAATCAAGGACTACGGTCATGTGAAACACAAAGATCAACCACGACATGCCCTTTTTAGATTGTCAAAATCTTTATCTCTTCAACCTCTCAATTCGATTTCGAATCCTGATGAAATAATAAGTGAATCTAATATATTCACTACTATTGATACAATCCATGGGACTTCATATGTGTATATGTGTGGTGGAAATGATGAAAATTCATTACACAAGTTTGAAGATGTATACCTCCTTCAAAACCAGATTGTACCGCTAGAAGATTCTAGACTCGTGGTACAAACCGCCCCCTCCCCCCACCACCACCACTTCAGGCGCGCAACTCTTCCTAGAACATGGATTTTTTTTGGTTAGGTCACGGTCCTATGAAATAGTCTAACAGAAAATAGTAAAATTTAATGAAACCTCCTTTGGATGAAAAAATTGGTGGTACACATGGCGGGGCAAACTATAAAGGAGAACCCAGGAAATCTTTCAGGAATCGTCGGAAACCATAGATTATCGGAATGGTGTACTAATATGGGAATATTAGTGTGGTGTAAATTATGAAAATCCAATAAAAAAATTTGAAGTTGCACCTCCTTAAGAAACATGGCTATATACCACATGAGAGTTCTCGACCCTTGATGTAAAACCCCGATTTTGGGGAGACCGGTCCCAGTATTATGAGAACATTGAATTTTGGGTTAGCTCGAGATCCGATGACCTAATCTAAGACAAATAAAAATGTAAAGTCACATGAACCCTTACTTTGGATGAAATATAGGGGTGGATTCTACGAGGACCGTCAGAAAGGGGTGCACATGAAATCATGACAGTAAGGGTTAGAACCATATAGTTATGGGAATCGGTCCTCATATCGGTACACGGTGTGGTAAAAATTATGAAAATCCAGTACACAACTTTTAATTTGCACCTCTTTCACAAAGAATACTATCCGTAGAAAACTTTGCTACTCGTTGTGTGAAGCTCCGATTTCCGGGCGACCGACACAACTCAAGTGAGAGAACTTGATTTTTTCGATTAAGATCGACTTACACAAAAAAAAAGTGGAAATTACTAAGAAACCCTGACTTTAAATGAAAATGTGGAGGGTTGCCGCTAGATGGCCCTAAAGATATGGGAAATCACGCCAGGAACAGTCAAAACCCTAGATTTTGGTGCACATGGTCCTCATATTGGTATATAAGTGTGATCACAATGATATAATTCTATCACACAAATTTTAACTTACACTTCCTTCACAAACATGTTACAATAAGGTTATGGACTTTAGGGTGCAAATCTCTCGCTTCAAAGCAACCGAACCAAATTTGGTAACACCTTGTCCTAGTTTTGAATTTTTGTTGTTCCTATTCCCTAACAATGAGGAAACTCACATAAAGCCGCATCTTCTTATAAAAAGCATTTCTACCCTTTGGCCCGTGGAATAAGTGGACACGTGGAATCATGCAAAAAATGACAAAAAACACTAGGTTTTCATCATGGGGTGCTAATATGAGTATAGAAGGTTGGTGGTAAAGAGAATAATAACATACACCCTGCGATATTTCGCGTGTTGTTAGGCTTATTACTTTATGCTAGGTGATTGCTATTGCCGTTCTTGTTATTATGGTCATTATTTGATGCTACGAACTATCTATGGAATTTATCCTACTATTAAATTAAAAACAATTATGATTTTTCGAATAACAAAGGTACCACATAACAAGAGTTTTCATCGAATGAAACATAAAATGATATCCAATTATTACCTCGTATGATAAAAAATAATATAACTAAAGTACTCACTCCATTTCTAAATATAAGATGTTTTTGCTTTTGTCTAATTCAGGTGATTCAAATGTATATAGATGCATTTAGTGTGTATAATCACTCATGCTGCTCTGTTATGCAGTCTATATTGAAATATCCAACGCATTTTATATTTTGAAACAGACAGAGTACCATGCAAACAAGAAGAATTTTAACTAACTACACCATAACTAATCGTTCCCGCACCAATAACCTATCATAATATTCCACAATAATCTTACTGAAAGCACCATTAGAAGGACAATTAAAACTATGTTTGGCGACACTCTAGCGAATACTACATGGAACAGACATTATCAAGTATGCGACCATAAACATGCGTATCGACAATTATAATGCGCATACAATAATAGACATTAACAACGATATAACACAATATTATCGGTGAATGCACTAAAGTTATAAGAGGGATCAAGAAATAAAATAGTAAATATGTCACATTCACCACTTATTTTTAAAGCCTCCTTTCCCCTCTAATTATTTCTTAAATTTAGTCCCATAATCATTCGCATATTGACCGTCAACCTCCAAACCCACCCTCCTTGCGATAGCGGTGCCCACCTAGACTCTAGGTCTAACAATTTGTTTCTTTTGCACATGCAATATTTGGCACAACCATACCGTAGCTTTGTGATATGTCAGAAAACATTATCTAGGACTGTCTAGGGCGTATGTAAGTTCTTTTGGCTACAACTCCGGAAGAAATTTTATTCACTAAAATTTGAATTATTTGGAAATGGATTTTCAATTTTAAACCGGACAAACACCAGGAGATTAATTAGGCCAAATATGGCCACCTAGGCCGATAAAGGTTATAGATAACTCAACCCCACATGAGCTTCCACTACCACTCTCGTCTCGAGAGCTCCCACCTACGGCGATCCTACCACGCTATGAGACACCAAAGCCCCTTCGTTGGCACGTCTTCTTCCGAACCACAGAACCCTTTGTCGGAGGTATGCCCTAAATACAATAATATACAGTTATTATTCTATATCCTTGGTGCGCCCACCTTCTTGGTGGGTGAGGATTGGTGCAACTCTCCCCCTCCTCCAACTATAAAATGACCACAAGCCATTGAGAGAAATCACTTCTATTTTCTCGTGCATCTCTCTAGTTGATTAACGGGTCAAAATAGAGCGTCTAATTACAACCCTCTAATTGAACTAGTGTTAGAGATGTGCCCAATAGACAATAATGCCCTGTTACTATTTTGGCCCCAAATTTAGAATTATGTTTATTTCATCATGCTACAACTGCTATAACTCTTGAAATGTGAGTTTTAAAAGAAAAATCTTTGTGCGGGTGTGAAGACATAAGCAAATAAGAGTTCCTAATATTAGATTATTGTTTGTGAGATGGTCACATTTTCATGATCATGTAATTAATTAAAGTCTAACAAATCAAAAGAGTTTATTGTTAGGGTAACAATTGTACTAGAACGATCAAGGTATATATATGATTTGCTAAAAAGAGACTAAACAATTGTAATGTATTTAGCAAAGTACATTTGGAGTTGTCATTGACTCTAACTCCTATAATATGAGAATATCTAGTGACCGCATAATCGAAAGTTATGCTTTGGATGTCTTCAACCATCCACCGTAACAGGGAATCAGAAATGTTGACGTGTGGGCATAATCTAGATCATATATTGGAACTGAGATTGTTCAAAATTAGGAATAAGATAATAACCATTTTATTATTGCCTCTCGGGCATATTCCCTTCAAAAATTAATCGTGCATTCGATTTTCATCATTTACACCTATATACCCCTGAGGACCTAACACACAAAGCTCTGGGGTTTCTAACCCTTCCTAGCGTGATTTCATGAATTATCTATCCGACAACCTCCATAGTTCCACCACAACGTTTACTTTAGCCTTTCGGTCATACTTCCTTCTTGTAATAAAATTCATGAATATCTCATGCATGGTTCGAAAATGAATTTCCACCCAAACTTTTCATCCAAAATGGTGGTTTCATATTACTGGCCTCCTCCATCGTTGATCTTGTTGACCCCGCCTCTCCTCCCACAACACCCGCAACTCGATGGACCATCGCCATTGTGGAGGATAGCTACGCCCATCACCGATGTGGCTTCAGGCTTCCACCAGCGTAAATGGAAGCAACGAATAGAGCGGAGCCTCCCTTGGCCTGGTGGGCCCCTTCCTAGGCACCACAAAGCAGAGCCACGCCGACAGGAGGCTCGGTTGCACCGGCTCTATTTGACTAGACAATATTTCCTCAAGCCCCTAAGCAAACATAATATAGGGGCGTTTGTACATCGGGGTCCCCTTGGAGATACATACTCTTATATCGTTATCGCACTTGCCTTTTTTCACAAAGAAAATAATTTAATCATAAGAACATCCTCTTGTGTAATGTGAGTCTCAAAAAAAACCTTATGAATTGGTACCCAAATTAAATTTAAGCCAAATTTGACCATACCACGCATATATTAACCGAAAAAACATAGAGGCTACTATTCGCCCTATATATAACCTTATTGGTAACACGTGGTCAAATTAATTTGAACTCCGGATTTAAATCCTACTAGCTAGTAGTACACAAATTTTGCATGGTTACAAAAGAAACATATTTTAAAGCAAGATCCAACGTGGATTGTCGCAAGCATGCGTGGTTGCACGGCCAAGCATTGGAAGTTTTATAATACGCTGGGGCCCACACAAGATGCAAGTCCATCGATCATCGGTTTATCTAGGTAGCTACCTTTGTGATGCCAGGTTTCAGCTGCTAGCTAACACGTCCATGTTCATTCTTAATAGCTAGCTAGTCCAACATGTACGTCCATGGTATTAAAAAGCTGACCACTCAGCCTAAATCAATCCCGGCCACTCGCTCGGTATAAACGCCGGATCATCCAATTAAGATTCCATTGTATTCAAATACACGTTTACGTACGTATGTTGCTCAGCTGATGGATGCGTGTGCGCATGGAATCTAGGGATGTGCACAACTTTGATTGGTACGGTATACACAACTTTGAGGTAGACACTGAAAGTTGTGTAGGATATTGATCCACTACACCTATATACCCATATGAACCTAACCTAACACCAAAGACTCCATTTTCGCACAAGAGTAGGGTTTGTCACCCCGAACAGAATTTTGCACCACGTGTGTAGAATCTTCCTATGCCATAGTCATGCGTGTGAAGGAGGTGCAACTTAAACGACGTGTAATGTATTTTACTACTTTACCACAATCATACACCTATATAAGGACCCCATGTTTAAACTAACCTAGTTTTTTACCGTTCCTTGTCACTAGTAGAGAACGGGCCATAGGATTTCACCTTTAGTATATGTTCAGTTAAGGAGGGTGCCGGGCAGGGCTAATACCGGTTTGAACCTCACTTTTGCTACCGGTTGGTGGCTAGAACCGGTATCAAAGGTGTGTGGCAACCGTTCTCCTGGTGCGGGCCTATTTGGTACCGGTTGGTGGCTAGAACCGGTACCAAATGGGTGTGGCAGGGGCACTGTGGCAAAGTTTCGCCTGGCGCTAGGCACCTTTTGTACCGGTTGGTGGCACAAACCGGTACCAAAGGTCGAAGGGAGTATGGTAGTAAATATTGGTCAAATGTATATAATATGGAAATATATCTTATCATGATTTTAATGGTACAAAAATTATATTTGAGATGTTGCTATTTTATCCTGTATATTTGGTCAAACTTCAAAAAGTTTGACTTCAACTAAACCTATAAAGCAAAGTAACTATGATTGGAGTGAATACCTATTCGAGACAAATGATAAACGGTCATGGCACGAACAGACTCGTGCACATGCCGTATTATTTATTTGCATAAGAAAGACATAACTAAGCTAGATACTAGGATGGGCAGAATTATAATGCGTAACAATCAGGAGCCAAGACGTTGTGGATGGAGACTTGATGGCGCCATCTTGAGTGGTGCTTCAACGGCTCGGATGGTACAGGTGCACCGGCAGGCGTGGCCGGGCATGCAGCACCAGCGGGTTGGCCATGAAAAGGTCATGCTTTGACTCGGCGAGATCAATGACCAACACCCCAGCTGGTTTGGCCCAGGTAAATCCCTGCAGGAGCCTGCCAAAAAGCATGATGGTTATAGCGGTCCCTAGTGTGGCTCCCATGCAGCCACGGCGGCCGGTGCTGAAGGAGATGAACCGTAGCTCGTTCTCTGTGAGGGCGACGTCGATGTCATCTCCCATGTGTCGCTCCGGCTTGAAGACGAGAGGGTCGTCCCAGACAGCTGGGTTCCTCCCCAGGCCATGCCTACTGAGGAGGACGTGGCTTCCCTCTGGAACGCGGTAGCCCGCGACGGTAGTGTCGGCGATCGCGACATGCGGCACATTGAAGGGGGCAATAGGGTGCAGCCTGAACGCCTCGCGTATGCACGCCTTGACGTAGTTCAGCCGCGGGATGTACGACTCCTGCACTAACCGCTCCCGGCCGACTACCCGGTCCAACTCCTCCACCGCCTTGGCCAGCAGCTCTGGCTTGTTCACAATCTCTGCCAGTGCCCACTCCGCGGCATTTGATGGGTTATCAAGGGCTGCAAATATTATGTCCTGCATGCATTTCCATGAATATATACACATCCATTTTTTTGACTAAAATATACACATCCATTTGGAAGTAGTTTATGATTGATTACTCAAAGTATTTGCTTACCTTGCATTGTGCTTTCACCTCCTCGATGGTAAGCAACGGGTTGCCATGTCCATCGTTCAGCGTGATGAGTACGTCTAGCAAGTCTTGGGGCTCGTTATCTGGCCTCTGGCAGCCCTTCCACCGTCTCCACCTCTTGTCGATGACCATGTCATGCAGTCTATTCACCGTGCCGTTGGCCTCCTTCACCATCTTCACGTGGCCGTCTAGGTCAAGACCAATGAGCCACGGCAGGTAGTCGCTTACTGAGAAGGAGAAGACGAGCCCCAATGATTCGAAGCAAGCATCCAGGTGTTCCACCTCCAGCGGCCCCGGGCTGCCGTCGGGCTCAGGGTCCCCAAAGTACCTACTTCCGAAGACAATCCGGCGGATGACGTTGCTGCAGTAATGACGTGCAACATGCCTGACATCGACGTTGTCCAACCCCCTAGTGACAAGGTTGTAAACGTAGTGTGTCAGGTTGTCAGCCTCGTTTGCGCGCTTGTCATGCTGCCACTTGTGGCGGGAAGGGCTGACGATCTCAGAGGTGATCACGCGGCGCATCCGCATCCATTGACCACCGAATGGAGCGAGCACCGTGTCCTTGTACCCATAGCTGATGGCGCGGGAGGCAATGCTGAGTGGCCGGGACATGAAGTTGCTGTCTTGCGTCTTCAACACCTCCCTTGCTATCTTGGGGCAGGTGATAGGGACGACGTTGACACCACCGAGGCGGAAGCATGCAATGTCGGTGCCCATATCCTCCATCACACGATGGATCCAACGGAATGCAGGCTTGTTGATCATCATCTCAGGAAGGTTACCCACCACCGGCCACCGAAATGGCCCCGGTGGAAGGGGAACCATGGCTGATATGCATTTGTCATTACCGATCTTTCTCTTGGGACCTAATCGGTTGATGGGGTATAGGAATGTTATTACCGCGAGCAGGATGGATAGAATAACGCAGAAGGTTCCTAGCATTATGGAGAACTCTTCTAGATTCACTGTGACTTTTCGTTAGTACCCCAAATTCCTAGCTTGAAAGATCTCAGCACGCAGGCGGGCTTGGTTTTCAGCTTTACGGCGAAGGTTAGATTGCCAGCTGGTTGCTCTGGCCATATGCTCGATACGCCTATTTATAGATATTCATGGATAATAGGTATATTCACCCCCTCTTGATTTGGATAAGATGCTCTACCTCTTTATTTGAATATACTCAATTCTACTCCCTCCGATCAGCAATAGATGATTTGCATTTGTCTACATATAGATGTATCTAGACATTAAACATGTCTAGATACATCCATATCTAAATAAGTGGAAGTCATCTATTTATAGATACTCATGGATAAGAGGTGAATATTCTAAATTCGATTGCGAATCTTTCATGGATATAAGAGGTGAATATATGCTATTAATTACAATTTATGGACATGCTTATCGTAATCAAATCAAGGATACGGTCATGTTGAAAACAAAGATCAACAACGACATGCCACTTTTAGATTGTCAAAATCTTTTATCTCTTCAACTCTCAATTCGATTTCGAATCCTTGATGAAAATAATAAGTGAATCTAATATATTCACTACTATTGATTACAATCCATGGGATCTTCATATGTGTATATGTGTGGTGGAAATGATGAAAATTCATTACACAAGTTTGAAGATGTATACCTCCTTCAAAAACAGATTGTACCGCTAGAAGATTCTAGACTCGTGGTACAAACCGCCCCCACCCCCCACCACCACCACTTCAGGCGCGCAACTCTTCCTAGAACATGGATTTTTTTTGGTTAGGTCACGGTCCTATGCCATAGTCTAACAGAAAATAGTAAAATTTAATGAAACCTCCTTTGGATGAAAAAATTGGTGGTACACATGGCGGGGCAAACTATAAAGGAGAACCCAGGAAATCTTTCAGGAATTGTCGGAAACCATAGATTATCGGAATGGTGTACTAATATGGGAATATTAGTGTGGTGTAAATTATGAAAAACCAATAAAAAAAATTGAAGTTGCGCCTCCTTAAGAAACATGGCTATATACCAGATGAGAGTTCTCGACCCTTGATGTAAAACCCCAATTTTGGGGAGACCGGTCCCAGTATTATGAGAACATTGAATTTTGGGTTAGCTCGAGATCCGATGACCTAATCTAAGACAAATAAAAATGTAAAGTCACATGAACCCTTACTTTGGATGAAATATAGGGGTGGATTCTACGAGGACCGTCAGAAAGGGGTGCACATGAAATCACGACAGTAAGGGTTAGAACCATATAGTTCTGGGAATCGGTCCTCATATCGGTACACGGTGTGGTAAAAATTATGAAAATCGAGTACACAACTTTTAATTTGCACCTCTTTCACAAAGAATACTATCCGTAGAAAACTTTGCTACTCGTTGTGTGAAGCTCCGATTTCCGGGCGACCGACACAACTCAAGTGAGAGAACTTGATTTTTTCGATTAAGATCGACTTACACAAAAAAAAGTGGAAATTACTAAGAAACCCTGACTTTAAATGAAAATGTGGAGGGTTGCCGCTAGATGGCCCTAAAGATATGGGAAATCACGCCAGGAACAGTCAAAACCCTAGATTTTGGTGCACATGGTCCTCATATTGGTATATAAGTGTGATCACAATGATATAATTCTATCACACAAATTTTAACTTACACTTCCTTCACAAACATGTTACAATAAGGTTATGGACTTTAGGGTGCAAATCTCTCGCTTCAAAGCAACCGAACCAAATTTGGTAACACCTTGTCCTAGTTTTGAATTTCTGTTGTTCCTATTCCCTAACAATGAGGAAACTCACATAAAGCCGCATCTTCGTATAAAAAGCATTTCTACCCTTTGGCCCGTGGAATAAGTGGACACGTGGAATCATGCAAAAAATGACAAAAAAACACTAGGTTTTCATCATGGGGTGCTAATATGAGTATAGAAGGTTGGTGGTAAAGAGAATAATAACATACACCCTGCGATATTTCGCGTGTTGTTAGGCTTATTACTTTATGCTAGGTGATTGCTATTGTCGTTCTTGTTTTATGGTCATCATTTGATGCTATGAACTATCTATGGAATTAATCCTACTATTAAATTAAAAACAATTATGATTTTTCGAATAACAAATGTACCACATAACAAGAGTTATCATCGAATGAAACATAAAAAGATATCCAATTATTACCTCGTATGATAAAAAATAATATAACTAAAGTACTCACTCTAAATATAAGATGTTTTTGCTTTTGTCTAATTCAGGTTATTCAAATGTATATAGATGCATTTAGTGTGTATAATCACTCATGCTGCTCTGATATGCAGTCTATATTGAAATATCCAAAGCATTTTATATTTTGAAACAGATAAGAATTTTAACTAACTACACCATAACTAATCGGTCCCGCACCAATAACGTATCATAATATTCCACAATAATCTAACTGAAAGCACCATAAGAAGGACAATTAATACTATGTTTGGCGACACTCTAGAGAATACTACATGGAACAGGCATTATCAAGTATGCGACCATAAACATGCGTATCGACAATTATAATGCGCATAAAATAATAGACATTAACAACGATATAACACACTTTTATCGGTGAATGCACTAAAGTTATAAGAGCGATCAAGAAATAAAATAGTAAATAGGTCACATTCACCGCTTATTTTTAAAGCCTCCTTTCCCCTCTAATTATTTCTTAAATTTAGTCCCATAATCATTCTCATATTGACCGTCAACCTCCAAACCCACCCTCCTTGCGATAGCGGTGCCGACCTAGACTCTAGGTCTAATAATTTGTTTCTTTTGCATATGCAATATTCGGCACTAACCATACCGTAGCTCTGTGATATGTTAGAAAACATTATCTAGGACTTTCTAGGGCGTATGTAATTTTTTTTTGCTACAACTCCGGAAGAAATTTTATTCACTAAAATTTGAATTATTTGGAAATGGATTTTGAATTTTAAACCGTACAAACACCAGGAGATTAATTAGGGCAAATGTGGCCACCTAGGCCGATAAAGGTTATTGATAACTCAACCCCACATGAGCTTCCACTGCCACTCTCGTCTCGAGAGCTCCCACCTACGGTGATCCTATCACGCTATGAGCCACCAAAGACCCTCCGTTGGCACGTCTTCTTCCGAACCACAGAACCCTTTGTTGGAGGTATGCCCTAAATACAATAATATACAGTTATTATTCTATATCCTTGGTGCGCCCACCTTCTTGGTGGGTGAGAATTGGTGCAACTCTCCCCCTCCTCCAACTATAAATTGACCACAAGGCATTGAGAGAAATTAGTTCTATTTTCTTGTGCATCTCTCTAGTTGATTAACGGGTCAAAATAGAGCGTCTAATTACAACCCTCTAATTGAACTAGTGTTAGAGATGTGCCCAATAGACAATAATGCCCTGTTACTATTTTGGCCCCAAATTTAGAATTATGTTTATTTCATCATGCTACAACTGCTATAACTCTTGAAATGTGAGTTTTCAAAGAAAAATATTTGTGCGGGTGTGAAGACATAAACAAATAAGAGTTCCTAATATTAGATTATTCTTTGTGAGATGGTCACATTTTCATGATCATGTAATTAATTAAAGTCTAACAAAACAAAAGAGTTTATTGTTAGGGTAACAATTGTACTAGAACGATCAAGGTATATATATGATTTGCTAAAAAGAGACTAAACAATTGTAATGTATTTAGCAAATTACATTTGGAGTTTTCATTGACTCTAAGTCCTATAATATGAGAATACCTAGTGACCGCATAATCGAAAGTTATGCTTTGGATGTCTTCAACCATCCACCGTAACAGGGAATCATAAATGTTGACATGTGGGCATAATTTAGAGCATATATTGGAACTGAGATTGTTCAAAATTAGGAATAAGATAATAACCATTTTATTATTGCCTCTCGGGCATATTCCCTTCAAAAATTAATCGTGCGTTGGATTTTCATCATTTACACCTATATACCCCTAAGGACCTAACACACAAAGCTCTGGGGTTTCTAACCCTTCCTAGCGTGATTTCATGAATTATCTATCCGACAGCCTCCATAGTTCCACCACAACGTTTACTTTAGCCTTTCGGTCATACTTCCTTCTTCTAATAAAATTCATGAATATCTCATGCATGGTTCAAAAATGAATTTCCACCCAATCTTTTCATCCAAAATTGTGGTTTCAGATTAGTGGCCTCCTCCATCGTTGATCTTGTTGACCCCGCCTCTCCTCCCACAACACCCGCAACTCGATGGACCATCGCCATTGTGGAGGATACCTACGCCCATCACCGATGTGGCTTCAGGCTTCTACCAGCGTAAATGGAAGCAACGAATAGAGCGGAGCCTCCCTCGGCCTGGCGGGGCCCTTCCTAGGCTCCACAAAGCAGAGCCATGCCGACAGGAGGCTTGGTTGCACCGGCTCTATTTGACTAGACAATATGTCCTCAAGCCCCTAAGCAAACATAATATAGGGGCGTTTGTACATCGGGGTCCCCTTGGAGATACATACTCTTATATCGTTATCGCACTTGCCTTTTTCACAAAGAAAATAATTTAATCCTAAGAACATCCTCTTGTGTAATGTGAGTCTCAAAAAAAAACTTATGAATTGGTACCCAAATTAAATTGAAGCCAAATTTGACCGTACCACGCATATATTAACCGAAAAAACATAGAGGCTACTATTCGCCATATATATAACCTTATTGGTAACACGTGGTCAAATTAATTTGAACTCCGGACATAAATCCTACTAGCTAGTAGTACATAAATTTTGCATGGTTACAAAAGACAAATATTTTAAAGCAAGATCCAACGTGTATTGTCGCATGCATGCATGGTTGTACGGACAAGCATTGGAAGTTTTATAATACGTTGGGGCCCACACAAGATGCAAGTCCATCGATCATCAGTTGATCTAGGTAGCTACCTTTGTGATGCCAAGTTTCAGCTGCTAGCTAACACGTCCATGTTCATTCTTAATAGCTAGCTAGTCCAACATGTATGTCCATGGTATTAAAAAGCTGGCCACTCAGCCTAAATCAATCCCGGCCACTCGCTTGGTCTAAACGCCGGATCATCCAATTAAGATTCCATGGTATTCAAATACACGTTTACGTACGTACGTTGCTCAGCTGATGGATGCGTGTGCGCATGGAATCTAGGGATGTGCACAACTTTTATTGGTACGGTATACACAACTTTGAGGTAGACACTCAAAGTTGTGTAGGATATTGATCCACTACACCTATATACCCATATGAACCTAACCTAACACCAAAGGCTCCATTTTCTCACAAGAGTAGGGTTTGTCACCCCGAACAGAATTTTGCACCACGTGTGTAGAATCTTCCTATGCCATAGTCATGCGTGTGAAGGAGGTGCAACTTAAACGACGTGTGATGTATTTTACTACTTTACCAGAATCATACATCTATATAAGGACCCCATGTATAAACTAACCTAGTTTTTTTACCGTTCCTTGTCACTAGTAGAAAACGGGCCATAGGATTTCACCTTTAGTATATGTTCAGTTAAGGAGGGTGCCGGGCAGGGCTAATACCGGTTTGAACCTCACCTTTGCTACCGGTTGGTGGCTAGAACCGGTATCAAAGGTGTGTGGCAACCGTTCTCCTCGTGCGGGCCTATTTGGTACCGGTTGGTAGCTAGAACCGGTACCAAATGGGTGTGGCAGGGGCACTTTGACAAAGTTTCGCCTGGCGCTAGGCACCTTTTGTACCGGTTGGTGGCACAAACCGGTACCAAAGGTCGAAGGGATTATGGTAGTAAATATTGGTCAAATATATATAATATGGAAATATATCTTATCATGATTTTAATGGTACAAAAATTATATTTGAGATGTTGCTATTTTATCCTATATATTTGGTCAAACTTCAAAAAGTTTGACTTCAACTAAACCTATAAAGCAAAGTAATTGTGATTGGAGTGAATACCTATCCGACACAAATGATAAACGGTCATGGCACAAACAGACTCGTGCACATGCCGTATTATTTATTTGCATAAGAAAGACATAACTAAGCTACATACTAGGACGGGCAGAATTATAATGCATAACAATCAGGAGCCAAGACGTTGTGGATGGAGACTTGAAGGCGCCATCTTGAGTGGTGCTTCAACGGCTCGGATGGTACAGGTGCACCGGCAGGCGTGGCCAGGCATGCAGCACCAGCGGGTTGGCCATGAAAAGGGCGTGCTTTGACTCGACGAGATCAATGACCGACACTCCAGCTGGTTTGGCCCAGGTAAATCCCTGCAGGAGCCGGCCAAAAAGCATGATGGTTATAGCGGTCCCTATTGTCGCCCCCATGCAGCCATGGCGGCCGGTGCTGAAGGAGATGAACCGTATCTCGTTCTCTGTGAGGGCGACGTCGATGTCATCTCCCATGTGTCGCTCCGGCTTGAAGACGAGAGGGTCGTCCCAGACGGCTGGGTTCCGTCCCAGGCCATGCCTGCTGAGGAGGGCGTGGCTTCCCTCTGGAACGCGGTAGCCCGCGACGGTAGTGTCGGCGATCGCGACATGCGGCACATTGAAGGGGGCAATAGGGTGCAGCCTGAACGCCTCGCGTATGCACGCCTTGACGTAGTTCAGCCGCGGGATGTCCGACTCCTGCACTAACCGCTCCCGGCCGACTACCCGGTCCAACTCCTCCACCGCCTTGGCCAGCAGCTCTGGCTTGTTCACAATCTCTGCCAGTGCCCACTCCGCGGCATTTGATGGGTTAAACAAACTTATGAATTGGTACCCAAATTAAATTTAGGCCAAATTTGACCGTACCACGCATATATTAACCGAAAAAACATAGAGGCTACTATTTGCCCTATATATAACCTTTTTGGTAACACGTCGTCAAATTGATTTGAACTCCGGACTTAAATCCTACTAGCTAGTAGTACATAAATTTTGCATGGTTACAAAAGACAAATATTTTAAAGCAAGATCCAACGTGGATTGTCGCATGCATGCGTGGTTGCACGGCCAAGCATTGGAAGTTTTATAATACGCTGGGGCCCACACAAGATGCAAGTCCATCGATCATCGGTTGATCTAGGTAGCTACCTTTGTGATGCCAGGTTTCAGCTGCTAGCTAACACGTCCATGTTCATTCTTAATAGTTAGCTAGTCCAACATGTACGTCCATGGTATTAAAAAGCTGGCCACTCAGCCTAAATCAATCCCGGCCACTCGCTCGATATAAACGCCGGATCATCCAATTAATATTCCATGGTATTCAAATACACGTTTACGTACGTATGTTGCTCAGCTGATGGATGCGTGTGCGCATGGAATCTAGGGATGTGCACAACTTTGATTGGTACGGTATACACAACTTTGAGGTAGACACTCAAAGTTGTGTAGGATATTGATCCACTACACCTATATACCCATATGAACCTAACCTAACACCAAAGACTCCATTTTCGCACAAGAGTAGGGTTTGTCACCCCGAACAGAATTTTGCACCACGTGTGTAGAATCTTCCTATGCCATAGTCATGCGTGTGAAGGAGGTGCAACTTAAACGACGTGTAATGTATTTTACTACTTTACCACAATCATACACCTATATAAGGACCCCATGTTTAAACTAACCTAGTTTTTTACCGTTCCTTGTCACTAGTAGAGAACGGGCCATAGGATTTCACCTTTAGTATATGTTCAGTTAAGGAGGGTGCCGGGCAGGGCTAATACCGGTTTGAACCTCACTTTTGCTACCGGTTGGTGGCTAGAACCGGTATCAAAGGTGTGTGGCAACCGTTCTCCTGGTGCGGGCCTATTTGGTACCGGTTGGTGGCTAGAACCGGTACCAAATGGGTGTGGCAGGGGCACTGTGACAAAGTTTCGCCTGGCGCTAGGCACCTTTTGTACCGGTTGGTGGCACAAACCGGTACCAAAGGTCGAAGGGAGTATGGTAGTAAATATTGGTCAAATGTATATAATATGGAAATATATCTTATCATGATTTTAATGGTACAAAAATTATATTTGAGATGTTGCTATTTTATCCTATATATTTGGTCAAACTTCAAAAAGTTTGACTTCAACTAAACCTATAAAGCAAAGTAACTATGATTGGAGTGAATACCTATCCGAGACAAATGATAAACGGTCATGGCACAATCAGACTCGTGCACATGCCGTATTATTTATTTGCATAAGAAAGACATAACTAAGCTAGATACTAGGATGGGCAGAATTATAATGCGTAACAATCAGGAGCCAAGACGTTGTGGATGGAGACTTGATGGCGCCATCTTGAGTGGTGCTTCAACGGCTCGGATGGTACAGGTGCACCGGCAGGCGTGGCCGGGCATGCAGCACCAGCGGGTTGGCCATGAAAAGGTCATGCTTTGACTCGGCGAGATCAATGACCAACACCCCAGCTGGTTTGGCCCAGGTAAATCCCTGCAGGAGCCTGCCAAAAAGCATGATGGTTATAGCGGTCCCTAGTGTGGCTCCCATGCAGCCACGGCGGCCGGTGCTGAAGGAGATGAACCGTAGCTCGTTCTCTGTGAGGGCGACGTCGATGTCATCTCCCATGTGTCGCTCCGGCTTGAAGACGAGAGGGTCGTCCCAGACGGCTGGGTTCCGCCCCAGGCCATGCCTACTGAGGAGGACGTGGCTTCCCTCTGGAACGCGGTAGCCCGCGACGGTAGTGTCGGCGATCGCGACATGCGGCACATTGAAGGGGGCAATAGGGTGCAGCCTGAACGCCTCGCGTATGCACGCCTTGACGTAGTTCAGCCGCGGGATGTCCGACTCCTGCACTAACCGCTCCCGGCCGACTACCCGGTCCAACTCCTCCACCGCCTTGGCCAGCAGCTCTGGCTTGTTCACAATCTCTGCCAGTGCCCACTCCGCGGCATTTGATGGGTTATCAAGGGCTGCAAATATTATGTCCTGCATGCATTTCCATGAATATATACACATCCATTTTTTTGACTAAAATATACACATCCATTTGGAAGTAGTTTATGATTGATTACTCAAAGTGTTTGCTTACCTTGCACTGTGCTTTCACCTCCTCGATGGTAAGCAACGGGTTGCCATGTCCATCGTTCAGCGTGATGAGTACGTCTAGCAAGTCTTGGGGCTCGTTATCTGGCCTCTGGCAGCCCTTCCACCGTCTCCACCTCTTGTCGATGACCATGTCATGCAGTCTATTCACCGTGCCGTTGGCCTCCTGCACCATCTTCACGTGGCCGTCTAGGTCAAGACCAATGAGCCACGGAAGGTAGTCGCTTACTGAGAAGGAGAAGACGAGCCCCAATGATTCGAAGCAAGCGTCCAGGTGTTCCACCTCCAGCGGCCCCCGGGCTGCCGTCGGGCTCAGGGTCCCCGAAGTACCTACTTCCGAAGACAATCTGGCGGATGACGTTGCTGCAGTAATGACGTGCGACATGCCTGACATCGACGTTGTCCAACCCCCTAGTGACAAGGTTGTAAACATAGTGTGTCAGGTTGTCAGCCTCGTTTGCGCGCTTGTCATGCTGCCACTTGTGGCGGGAAGGGCTGACGATCTCAGAGGTGATCACGCGGCGCATCCGCATCCATTGACCACCGAATGGAGCGAGCACCGTGTCCTTGTACCCATAACTGATGGCGCGGGAGGCAATGCTGAGTGGCCGGGACATGAAGTTGTTGTCTTGCGTCTTCAACACCTCCCTTGCTATCTTGGGGCAGGTGATAGGGACGACGTTGACACCACCGAGGCGGAAGCATGCAATGTCGGTGCCCATATCCTCCATCACACGATGGATCCAACGGAATGCAGGCTTGCTGATCATCATCTCAGGAAGGTTACCCACCACCGGCCACCGAAATGGCCCCGGTGGAAGGGGAACCATGGCCGATATGCATTTGTCATTACCGATCTTTCTCTTGGGACCTAATCGGTTGATGGGGTATAGGAATGTTATTACCGCGAGCAGGATGGATAGAATAACGCAGAAGGTTCCTAGCATTATGGAGAACTCTTCTAGATTCACTGTGACTTTTCGTTAGTACCCCAAATTCCTAGCTTGAAAGATCTCAGCACGCAGGCGGGCTTGGTTTTCAGCTTTACGGCGAAGGTTAGATTGCAAGCTGGTTGCTCTGGCCATATGCTCGATACGCCTATTTATAGATATTCATGGATAATAGGTATATTCACCCCCTCTTGATTTGGATAAGATGCTCTACCTCTTGATTTGAATATACTCAATTCTACTCCCTCCGTTCAACAATAGATGATTTGCATTTGTCTACATATAGATGTATATAGACATTAAACATGTCTAGATACATCCCTATCTAGATAACTGGAAGTCGTCTATTTATAGATACTCATGGATAAGAGGTGAATATTCTAAATTCGATTGCGAATCTTTCATGGATATAAGAGGTGAATATATGCTATTAATTACAATTTATGGACATGCTTATCGTAATCAAATCAAGGATACGGTCATGTTGAAAACAAAGATCAACAACGACATGCCACTTTTAGATTGTCAAAATCTTTTATCTCTTCAACTCTCAATTCGATTTCGAATCCTTGATGAAAATAATAAGTGAATCTAATATATTCACTACTATTGATTACAATCCATGGGATCTTCATATGTGTATATGTGTGGTGGAAATGATGAAAATTCATTACACAAGTTTGAAGATGTATACCTCCTTCAAAAACAGATTGTACCGCTAGAAGATTCTAGACTCGTGGTACAAACCGCCCCCTCCCCCCACCACCACCACTTCAGGCGCGCAACTCTTCCTAGAACATGGATTTTTTTTGGTTAGGTCACGGTCCTATGCCATAGTCTAACAGAAAATAGTAAAATTTAATGAAACCTCCTTTGGATGAAAAAATTGGTGGTACACATGGCGGGGCAAACTATAAAGGAGAACCCAGGAAATCTTTCAGGAATCGTCGGAAACCATAGATTATCGGAATGGTGTACTAATATGGGAATATTAGTGTGGTGTAAATTATGAAAATCCAATAAAAAAAATTGAAGTTGCACCTCCTTAAGAAACATGGCTATATACCACATGAGAGTTCTCGACCCTTGATGTAAAACCCCGATTTTGGGGAGACCGGTCCCAGTATTATGAGAACATTGAATTTTGGGTTAGCTCGAGATCCGATGACCTAATCTAAGACAAATAAAAATGTAAAGTCACTTGAACCCTTACTTTGGATGAAATATAGGGGTGGATTCTACGAGGACCGTCAGAAAGGGGTGCACATGAAATCACGACAGTAAGGGTTAGAACCATATAGTTCTGGGAATCGGTCCTCATATCGGTACACGGTGTGGTAAAAATTATGAAAATCCAGTACACAACTTTTAATTTGCACCTCTTTCACAAAGAATACTATCCGTAGAAAACTTTGCTACTCGTTGTGTGAAGCTCCGATTTCCGGGCGACCGACACAACTCAAGTGAGAGAACTTGATTTTTTCGATTAAGATCGACTTACACAAAAAAAATGTGGAAATTACTAAGAAACCCTGACTTTAAATGAAAATGTGGAGGGTTGCCGCTAGATGGCCCTAAAGATATGGGAAATCACGCCAGGAACAGTCAAAACCCTAGATTTTGGTGCACATGGTCCTCATATTGGTATATAAGTGTGATCACAATGATATAATTCTATCACACAAATTTTAACTTACACTTCCTTCACAAACATGTTACAATAAGGTTATGGACTTTAGGGTGCAAATCTCTCGCTTCAAAGCAACCGAACCAAATTTGGTAACACCTTGTCCTAGTTTTGAATTTTTGTTGTTCCTATTCCCTAACAATGAGGAAACTCACATAAAGCCGCATCTTCTTATAAAAAGCATTTCTACCCTTTGGCCCGTGGAATAAGTGGACACGTGGAATCATGCAAAAAATGACAAAAAACACTAGGTTTTCATCATGGGGTGCTAATATGAGTATAGAAGGTTGGTGGTAAAGAGAATAATAACATACACCCTGCGATATTTCGCGTGTTGTTAGGCTTATTACTTTATGCTAGGTGATTGCTATTGCCGTTCTTGTTATTATGGTCATTATTCGATGCTACGAACTATCTATGGAATTTATCCTACTACTAAATTAAAAACAATTATGATTTTTCGAATAACAAAGGTACCACATAACAAGAGTTATCATCGAATGAAACATAAAATGATATCCAATTATTACCTCGTACGATAAAAAATAATATAACTAAAGTACTCACTCCATTTCTAAATATAAGATGTTTTTGCTTTTGTCTAATTCAGGTGATTCAAATGTATATAGATGCATTTAGTGTGTATAATCACTCATGCTGCTCTGTTATGCAGTCTATATTGAAATATCCAAAGCATTTTATATTTTGAAACAGACAGAGTACCATGCAAACAAGAAGAATTTTAACTAACTACACCATAACTAATCGTTCCCGCACCAATAACCTATCATAATATTCCACAATAATCTAACTGAAAGCACCATAAGAAGGACAATTAAAACTATGTTTGGCGACACTCTAGCGAATACTACATGGAACAGACATTATCAAGTATGCGACCATAAACATGCGTATCGACAATTATAATGCGCATACAATAATAGACATTAACAACGATATAACACACTTTTATCGGTGAATGCACTAAAGTTATAAGAGGGATCAAGAAATAAAATAGTAAATATGTCACATTCACCACTTATTTTTAAAGCCTCCTTTCCCCTCTAATTATTTCTTAAATTTAGTCCCATAATCATTCGCATATTGACCGTCAACCTCCAAACCCACCCTCCTTGCGATAGCGGTGCCCACCTAGACTCTAGGTCTAACAATTTGTTTCTTTTGCACATGCAATATTTGGCACTAACCATACCGTAGCTTTGTGATATGTCAGAAAACATTATCTAGGACTGTCTAGGGCGTATGTAAGTTCTTTTGGCTACAACTCCGGAAGAAATTTTATTCACTAAAATTTGAATTATTTGGAAATGGATTTTCAATTTTAAACCGGACAAACACCAGGAGATTAATTAGGCCAAATATGGCCACCTAGGCCGATAAAGGTTATAGATAACTCAACCCCACATGAGCTTCCACTACCACTCTCGTCTCGAAAGCTCCCACCTACGGCGATCCTACCACGCTATGAGACACCAAAGCCCCTTCGTTGGCACGTCTTCTTCCGAACCAGAGAACCCTTTGTCGGAGGTATGCCCTAAATACAATAATATACAGTTATTATTCTATATCCTTGGTGCGCCCACCTTCTTGGTGGGTGAGGATTGGTGCAACTCTCCCCCTCCTCCAACTATAAAATGACCACAAGCCATTGAGAGAAATCACTTCTATTTTCTCGTGCATCTCTCTAGTTGATTAACGGGTCAAAATAGAGCGTCTAATTACATCCCTCTAATTGAACTAGTGTTAGAGATGTGCCCAATAGACAATAATGCCCTGTTACTGTTTTGGCCCCAAATTTAGAATTATGTTTATTTCATCATGCTACAACTGCTATAACTCTTGAAATGTGAGTTTTAAAAGAAAAATCTTTGTGCGGGTGTGAAGACATAAGCAAATAAGAGTTCCTAATATTAGATTATTGTTTGTGAGATGGTCACATTTTCATGATCATGTAATTAATTAAAGTCTAACAAATCAAAAGAGTTTATTGTTAGGGTAACAATTGTACTAGAACGATCAAGGTATATATATGATTTGCTAAAAAGAGACTAAACAATTGTAATGTATTTAGCAAAGTACATTTGGAGTTGTCATTGACTCTATGTCCTATAATATGAGAATATCTAGTGACCGCATAATCGAAAGTTATGCTTTGGATGTCTTCAACCATCCACCGTAACAGGGAATCAGAAATGTTGACGTGTGGGCATAATCTAGATCATATATTGGAACTGAGATCGTTCAAAATTAGGAATAAGATAATAACCATTTTATTATTGCCTCTCGGGCATATTCCCTTCAAAAATTAATCGTGCATTCGATTTTCATCATTTACACCTATATACCCCTAAGGACCTAACACACAAAGCTCTGGGGTTTCTAACCCTTCCTAGCGTGATTTCATGAATTATCTATCCGACAACCTCCATAGTTCCACCATAACGTTTACTTTAGCCTTTCGGTCATACTTCCTTCTTGTAATAAAATTCATGAATATCTCATGCATGGTTCGAAAATGAATTTCCACCCAAACTTTTCATCCAAAATGGTGGTTTCGTATTACTGGCCTCCTCCATCGTTGATCTTGTTGACCCCGCCTCTCCTCCCACAACACCCGCAACTCGATGGACCATCGCCATTGTGGAGGATAGCTACGCCCATCACCGATGTGGCTTCAGGCTTCCACCAGCGTAAATGGAAGCAACGAATAGAGCGGAGCCTCCCTCGGCCTGGTGGGGCCCTTCCTAGGCACCACAAAGCAGAGCCACGCCGACAGGAGGCTTGGTTGCACCGGCTCTATCTGACTAGACAATATTTCCTCAAGCCCCTAAGCAAACATAATATAGGGGCGTTTGTACATCGGGGTCCCCTTGGAGATAAATACTCTTATATCGTTATCGCGCTTGCCTTTTTTCACAAAGAAAATAATTTAATCATAAGAACATCCTCTTGTGTAATGTGAGTCTCAAAAAAAAACTTATGAATTGGTACCCAAATTAAATTTAAGCCAAATTTGACCATACCACGCATATATTAACCGAAAAAACATAGAGGCTACTATTCGCCCTATATATAAC
This sequence comes from Alopecurus myosuroides, assembly GCA_028641055.1. NCBI lineage: Eukaryota > Viridiplantae > Streptophyta > Magnoliopsida > Poales > Poaceae > Alopecurus > Alopecurus myosuroides. The sequence continues at coordinate 6,284,849 of CM054058.1, read as the reverse complement.
CTTATTGGTAACACGTGGTCAAATTAATTTGAACTCCGGACTTAAATCCTACTAGCTAGTAGTACACAAATTTTGCATGGTTACAAAAGAAACATATTTTAAAGCAAGATCCAACGTGGATTGTCGCAAGCATGCGTGGTTGCACGGCCAAGCATTGGAAGTTTTATAATACGCTGGGGCCCACACAAGATGCAAGTCCATCGATCATCGGTTTATCTAGGTAGCTACCTTTGTGATGCCAGGTTTCAGCTGCTAGCTAACACGTCCATGTTCATTCTTAATAGCTAGCTAGTCCAACATGTACGTCCATGGTATCAAAAAGCTGGCCACTCAGCCTAAATCAATCCCGGCCACTCGCTCGGTATAAACGCCGGATCATCCAATTAATATTCCATGGTATTCAAATACACGTTTACTTACGTATGTTGCTCAGCTGATGGATGCGTGTGCGCATGGAATCTAGGGATGTGCACAACTTTGATTGGTACGGTATACACAACTTTGAGGTAGACACTCAAAGTTGTGTAGGATATTGATCCACTACACCTATATACCCATATGAACCTAACCTAACACCAAAGACTCCATTTTCGCACAAGAGTAGGGTTTGTCACCCCGAACAGAATTTTGCACCACGTGTGTAGAATCTTCCTATGCCATAGTCATGCGTGTGAAGGAGGTGCAACTTAAACGACGTGTAATGTATTTTACTACTTTACCACAATCATACACCTATATAAGGACCCCATGTTTAAACTAACCTATATTTTTACCGTTCCTTGTCACTAGTAGAAAACGGGCCATAGGATTTCACCTTTAGTATATGTTCAGTTAAGGAGGGTGCCGGGCAAGGCTAATACCGGTTTGAACCTCACATTTGCTACCGGTTGGTGGCTAGAACCGGTATCAAAGGTGGGTGGCAACCGTTCTCCTGGTGCGGGCCTATTTGGTACCGGTTGGTGGCTAGAACCGGTACCAAATGGGTGTGGCAGGGGCACTGTGGCAAAGTTTCGCCTGGCGCTAGGCACCTTTTGTACCGGTTGGTGGCACAAACCGGTACCAAAGGTCGAAGGGAGTATGGTAGTAAATATTGGTCAAATGTATATAATATGGAAATATATCTTATCATGATTTTAATGGTACAGAAATTATATTTGAGATGTTGCTATTTTATCCTATATATTTGGTCAAACTTCAAAAAGTTTGACTTCAACTAAACCTATAAAGCAAAGTAACTATGATTGGAGTGAATATCTATCCGAGACAAATGATAAACGGTCATGGCACAAACAGACTCGTGCACATGCCGTATTATTTATTTGCATAAGAAAGACATAACTAAGCTAGATACTAGGATGGGCAGGATTATAATGCGTAACAATCAGGAGCCAAGACGTTGTGGATGGAGACTTGATGGCGCCATCTTGAGTAGTGCTTCAACGGCTCGGATGGTACAGGTGCACCGGCAGGCGTGGCCGGGCATGCAGCACCAGCGGGTTGGCCATGAAAAGGTCATGCTTTGACTCAGCGAGATCAATGACCAACACCCCAGCGGGTTTGGCCCAGGTAAATCCCTGCAGGAGCCTGCCAAAAAGCATGATGGTTATAGCGGTCCCTAGTGTGGCTCCCATGCAGCCACGGCGGCCGGTGCTGAAGGAGATGAACCGTAGCTCGTTCTCTGTGAGGGCGACGTCGATGTCATCTCCCATGTGTCGCTCCGGCTTGAAGACGAGACGGTCGTCCCAGATGGCTGGGTTCCGCCCCAGGCCATGCCTACTGAGGAGGACATGGCTTCCCTCTGGAACGCGGTAGCCCGCGACGGTAGTGTCGGCGATCGCGACATGCGGCACATTGAAGGGGGCAATAGGGTGCAGCCTGAACGCCTCGCGTATGCACGCCTTGACGTAGTTCAGCCGCGGGATGTCCGATTCCTGCACTAACCGCTCCCGGCCGACTACCCGGTCCAACTCCTCCACCGCCTTGGCCAGCAGCTCTGGCTTGTTCACAATCTCTGTCAGTGCCCACTCCGCGGCATTTGATGGGTTATCAAGGGCTGCAAATATTATGTCCTGCATGCATTTCCATGAATATATACACATCCATTTTTTTGACTAAAATATACACATCCATTTGGAAATAGTTTATGATTGATTACTCAAAGTGTTTGCTTACCTTGCACTGTGCTTTCACCTCCTCGATGGTAAGCAACGGGTTGCCATGTCCATCGTTCAGCGTGATGAGTACGTCTAGCAAGTCTTGGGGCTCGTTATCTGGCCTCTGGCAGCCCTTCCACCGTCTCCACCTCTTGTCGATGACCATGTCATGCAGTCTATTCACCGTGCCGTTGGCCTCCTTCACCATCTTCACGTGGCCGTCTAGGTCAAGACCAATGAGCCACGGAAGGTAGTCGCTTACTGAGAAGGAGAAGACGAGCCCCAATGATTCGAAGCAAGCGTCCAGGTGTTCCACCTCCAGCGGCCCCGGGCTTCCGTCGGGCTCAGGGTCCCCGAAGTACCTACTTCCGAAGACAATCCGGCGGATGACGTTGCTGCAGTAATGACGTGCGACATGCCTGACATCGACGTTGTCCAACCCCCTAGTGACAAGGTTGTAAACGTAGTGTGTCAGGTTGTCAGCCTCGTTTGCGCGCTTGTCATGCTGCCACTTGTGGCGGGAAGGGCTGACGATCTCAGAGGTGATCACGCGGCGCATCCGCATCCATTGACCACCGAATGGAGCGAGCACCGTGTCCTTGTACCCATAACTGATGGCGTGGGAGGCAATGCTGAGTGGCCGGGACATGAAGTTGCTGTCTTGCGTCTTCAACACCTCCCTTGCTATCTTGGGGCAGGTGATAGGGACGACGTTGACACCACCGAGGCGGAAGCATGCAATGTCGGTGCCCATATCCTCCATCACACGATGGATCCAACGGAATGCAGGCTTGTTGATCATCATCTCAGGAAGGTTACCTACCACCGGCCACCGAAATGGCCCCGGGGGAAGGGGAACCATGGCCGATATGCATTTGTCATTACCGATCTTTCTCTTGGGACCTAATCGGTTGATGGGGTATAGGAATGTTATTACCGCGAGCAGGATGGATAGAATAACGCAGAAGGTTCCTAGCATTATGGAGAACTCTTCTAGATTCACTGTGACTTTTCGTTAGTACCCCAAATTCCTAGCTTGAAAGATCTCAGCACGCAGGCGGGCTTGGTTTTCAGCTTTACGGCGAAGGTTAGATTGCCAGCTGGTTGCTCTGGTCATATGCTCGATACGCCTATTTATAGATATTCATGGATAATAGGTATATTCACCCCCTCTTGATTTGGATAAGATGCTCTACCTCTCGATTTGAATATACTCAATTCTACTCCCTCCGTTCAACAATAGATGATTTGCATTTGTCTACATATAGATGTATCTAGACATTAAACATGTCTAGATACATCCCTATCTAGATAACTGGAAGTCATCTATTTATAGATACTCATGGATAAGAGGTGAATATTCTAAATTCGATTGCGAATCTTTCATGGATATAAGAGGTGAATATATGCTATTAATTACAATTTATGGACATGCTTATCATAATCAAATCAAGGATACGGTCATGTTGAAAACAAAGATCAACAACGACATGCCACTTTTAGATTGTCAAAATCTTTTATCTCTTCAACTCTCAATTCGATTTCGAATCCTTGATGAAAATAATAAGTGAATCTAATATATTCACTACTATTGATTACAATCCATGGGATCTTCATATGTGTATATGTGTGGTGGAAATGATGAAAATTCATTACACAAGTTTGAAGATGTATACCTCCTTCAAAAACAGATTGTACCGCTAGAAGATTCTAGACTCGTGGTACAAACCGCCCCCTCCCCCCACCACCACCACTTCAGGCGCGCAACTCTTCCTAGAACATGGATTTTTTTTTGGTTAGGTCACGGTCCTATGCCATAGTCTAACAGAAAATAGTAAAATTTAATGAAACCTCCTTTGGATGAAAAAATTGGTGGTACACATGGCGGGGCAAACTATAAAGGAGAACCCAGGAAATCTTTCAGGAATCGTCGGAAACCATAGATTATCGGAATGGTGTACTAATATGGGAATATTAGTGTGGTGTAAATTATGAAAATCCAATAAAAAAATTTGAAGTTGCACCTCCTTAAGAAACATGGCTATATACCACATGAGAGTTCTCGACCCTTGATGTAAAACCCCGATTTTGCGGAGACCGGTCCCAGTATTATGAGAACATTGAATTTTGGGTTAGCTCGAGATCCGATGACCTAATCTAAGACAAATAAAAATGTAAAGTCACATGAACCCTTACTTTGGATGAAATATAGGGGTGGATTCTACGAGGACCGTCAGAAAGGGGTGCACATGAAATCACGACAGTAAGGGTTAGAACCATATAGTTCTGGGAATCGGTCCTCATATCGGTACACGGTGTGGTAAAAATTATGAAAATCCAGTACACAACTTTTAATTCGCACCTCTTTCACAAAGAATCTTATCCGTAGAAAACTTTGCTACTCGTTGTGTGAAGCTCCGATTTCCGGGCGACCGACACAACTCAAGTGAGAGAACTTGATTTTTTCGATTAAGATCGACTTACACAAAAAAAAAGTGGAAATTACTAAGAAACCCTGACTTTAAATGAAAATGTGGAGGGTTGCCGCTAGATGGCCCTAAAGATATGGGAAATCACGCCAGGAACAGTCAAAACCCTAGATTTTGGTGCACATGGTCCTCATATTGGTATATAAGTGTGATCACAATGATATAATTCTATCAGACAAATTTTAACTTACACTTCCTTCACAAACATGTTACAATAAGGTTATGGACTTTAGGGTGCAAATCTCTCGCTTCAAAGCAACCGAACCAAATTTGGTAACACCTTGTCCTAGTTTTGAATTTTTGTTGTTCCTATTCCCTAACAATGAGGAAACTCACATAAAGCCGCATCTTCTTATAAAAAGCATTTCTACCCTTTGGCCCGTGGAATAAGTGGACACGTGGAATCATGCAAAAAATGACAAAAAACACTAGGTTTTCATCATGGGGTGCTAATATGAGTATAGAAGGTTGGTGGTAAAGAGAATAATAACATACACCCTGCGATATTTCGCGTGTTGTTAGGCTTATTACTTTATGCTAGGTGATTGCTATTGCCGTTCTTGTTATTATGGTCATTATTTGATGCTACGAACTATCTATGGAATTTATCCTACTATTAAATTAAAAACAATTATGATTTTTCGAATAACAAAGGTACCACATAACAAGAGTTATCATCGAATGAAACATAAAATGATATCCAATTATTACCTCGTATGATAAAAAATAATATAACTAAAGTACTCACTCCATTTCTAAATATAAGATGTTTTTGCTTTTGTCTAATTCAGGTGATTCAAATGTATATAGATGCATTTAGTGTGTATAATCACTCATGCTGCTCTGTTATGCAGTCTATATTGAAATATCCAAAGCATTTTATATTTTGAAACCGACAGAGTACCATGCAAACAAGAAGAATTTTAACTAACTACACCATAACTAATCGTTCCCGCACCAATAACCTATCATAATATTCCACAATAATCTTACTGAAAGCACCATAAGAAGGACAATTAAAACTATGTTTGGCGACACTCTAGCGAATACTACATGGAACAGACATTATCAAGTATGCGACCATAAACATGCGTATCGACAATTATAATGCGCATACAATAATAGACATTAACAACGATATAACACACTATTATCGGTGAATGCACTAAAGTTATAAGAGGGATCAAGAAATAAAATAGTAAATATGTCACATTCACCACTTATTTTTAAAGCCTCCTTTCCCCTCTAATTATTTCTTAAATTTAGTCCCATAATCATTCGCATATTGACCGTCAACCTCCAAACCCACCCTCCTTGCGATAGCGGTGCCCACCTAGACTCTAGGTCTAACAATTTGTTTCTTTTGCACATGCAATATTTGGCACTAACCATACCGTAGCTTTGTGATATGTCAGAAAACATTATCTAGGACTGTCTAGGGCGTATGTAAGTTCTTTTGGCTACAACTCCGGAAGAAATTTTATTCACTAAAATTTGAATTATTTGGAAATGGATTTTCAATTTTAAACCGGACAAACACGAGGAGATTAATTAGGCCAAATATGGCCACCTAGGCCGATAAAGGTTATAGATAACTCAACCCCACATGAGCTTCCACTACCACTCTCGTCTCGAGAGCTCCCACCTACGGCGATCCTACCACGCTATGAGACACCAAAGCCCCTTCGTTGGCACGTCTTCTTCCGAACCACAGAACCCTTTGTCGGAGGTATGCCCTAAATACAATAATATACAGTTATTATTCTATATCCTTGGTGCGCCCACCTTCTTGGTGGGTGAGGATTGGTGCAACTCTCCCCCTCCTCCAACTATAAAATGACCACAAGCCATTGAGAGAAATCACTTCTATTTTCTCGTGCATCTCTCTAGTTGATTAACGGGTCAAAATAGAGCGTCTAATTACAACCCTCTAATCGAACTAGTGTTAGAGATGTGCCCAATAGACAATAATGCCCTGTTACTATTTTGGCCCCAAATTTAGAATTATGTTTATTTCATCATGCTACAACTGCTATAACTCTTGAAATGTGAGTTTTAAAAGAAAAATCTTTGTGCGGGTGTGAAGACATAAGCAAATAAGAGTTCCTAATATTAGATTATTGTTTGTGAGATGGTCACATTTTCATGATCATTTAATTAATTAAAGTCTAACAAATCAAAAGAGTTTATTGTTAGGGTAACAATTGTACTAGAACGATCAAGGTATATATATGATTTGCTAAAAAGAGACTAAACAATTGTAATGTATTTAGCAAAGTACATTTGGAGTTGTCATTGACTCTAAGTCCTATAATATGAGAATATCTAGTGACCGCATAATCGAAAGTTATGCTTTGGATGTCTTCAACCATCCACCGTAACAGGGAATCAGAAATGTTGACGTGTGGGCATAATCTAGATCATATATTGGAACTGAGATTGTTCAAAATTAGGAATAAGATAATAACCATTTTATTATTGCCTCTCGGGCATATTCCCTTCAAAAATTAATCGTGCATTCGATTTTCATCATTTACACCTATATACCCCTGAGGACCTAACACACAAAGCTCTGGGGTTTCTAACCCTTCCTAGCGTGATTTCATGAATTATCTATGCGACAACCTCCATAGTTCCACCACAACGTTTACTTTAGCCTTTCGGTCATACTTCCTTCTTGTAATAAAATTCATGAATATCTCATGCATGGTTCGAAAATGAATTTCCACCCAAACTTTTCATCCAAAATGGTGGTTTCGTATTACTGGCCTCCTCCATCGTTGATCTTGTTGACCCCGCCTCTCCTCCCACAACACCCGCAACTCGATGGACCATCGCCATTGTGGAGGATAGCTACGCCCGTCACCGATGTGGCTTCAGGCTTCCACCAGCGTAAATGGAAGCAACGAATAGAGCGGAGCCTCCCTCGGCCTGGTGGGGCCCTTCCTAGGCACCACAAAGCAGAGCCATGCCGACAGGAGGCTTGGTTGCACCGGCTCTATTTGACTAGACAATATTTCCTCAAGCCCCTAAGCAAACATAATATAGGGGCGTTTGTACATCGGGGTCCCCTTGGAGATACATACTCTTATATCGTTATCGCACTTGCCTTTTTTCACAAAGAAAATAATTTAATCATAAGAACATCCTCTTGTGTAATGTGAGTCTCAAAAAAAAACTTATGAATTGGTACCCAAATTAAATTTAAGCCAAATTTGACCATACCACGCATATATTAACCGAAAAAACATAGAGGCTACTATTCGCCCTATATATAACCTTATTGGTAACACGTGGTCAAATTAATTTGAACTCCGGACTTAAATCCTACTAGCTAGTAGTACACAAATTTTGCATGGTTACAAAAGAAACATATTTTAAAGCAAGATCCAACGTGGATTGTCGCAAGCATGCGTGGTTGCACGGCCAAGCATTGCAAGTTTTATAATACGCTGGGGCCCACACAAGATGCAAGTCCATCGATCATCGGTTTATCTAGGTAGCTACCTTTGTGATTCCAGGTTTCAGCTGCTAGCTAACACGTCCATGTTCATTCTTAATAGCTAGCTAGTCCAACATGTACGTCCATGGTATTAAAAAGCTGGCCACTCAGCCTAAATCAATCCCGGCCACTCGCTCGGTATAAACGCCGGATCATCCAATTAAGATTCCATGGTATTCAAATACACGTTTACGTACGTATGTTGCTGAGCTGATGGATGGGTGTGCGCATGGAATCTAGGGATGTGCACAACTTTGATTGGTACGGTATACACAACTTTGAGGTAGACACTCAAAGTTGTGTAGGATATTGATCCACTACACCTATATACCCATATGAACCTAACCTAACACCAAAGACTCCATTTTCGCACAAGAGTAGGGTTTGTCACCCCGAACAGAATTTTGCACCACGTGTGTAGAATCTTCCTATATTTTTACCGTTCCTTGTCACTAGTAGAAAACGGGCCATAGGATTTCACCTTTAGTATATGTTCAGTTAAGGAGGGTCCCGGGCAAGGCTAATACCGGTTTGAACCTCACCTTTGCTACCGGTTGGTGGCTAGAACCGGTATCAAAGGTGTGTGGCAACCGTTCTCCTGGTGCGGGCCTATTTGGTACCGGTTGGTGGCTAGAACCGGTACCAAATGGGTGTGGCAGGGGCACTGTGGCAAAGTTTCGCCTGGCGCTAGGCACCTTTTGTACCGGTTGGTGGCACAAACCGGTACCAAAGGTCGAAGGGAGTATGGTAGTAAATATTGGTCAAATGTATATAATATGGAAATATATCTTATCATGATTTTAATGGTACAAAAATTATATTTGAGATGTTGCTATTTTATCCTGTATATTTGGTCAAACTTCAAAAAGTTTGACTTCAACTAAACCTATAAAGCAAAGTAACTATGATTGGAGTGAATACCTATCCGAGACAAATGATAAACGGTCATGGCACAAACAGACTCGTGCACATGCCGTATTATTTATTTGCATAAGAAAGACATAACTAAGCTAGATACTAGGATGGGCAGAATTATAATGCGTAACAATCAGGAGCCAAGACGTTGTGGATGGAGACTTGATGGCGCCATCTTGAGTGGTGCTTCAACGGCTCGGATGGTACAGGTGCACCGGCAGGCGTGGCCGGGCATGCAGCACCAGCGGGTTGGCCATGAAAAGGTCATGCTTTGACTCGGCGAGATCAATGACCAACACCCCAGCTGGTTTGGCCCAGGTAAATCCCTGCAGGAGCCTGCCAAAAAGCATGATGGTTATAGCGGTCCCTAGTGTGGCTCCCATGCAGCCACGGCGGCCGGTGCTGAAGGAGATGAACCGTAGCTCGTTCTCTGTGAGGGCGACGTCGATGTCATCTCCCATGTGTCGCTCCGGCTTGAAGACGAGAGGGTCGTCCCAGACAGCTGGGTTCCGCCCCAGGCCATGCCTACTGAGGAGGACGTGGCTTCCCTCTGGAACGCGGTAGCCCGCGACGGTAGTGTCGGCGATCGCGACATGCGGCACATTGAAGGGGGCAATAGGGTGCAGCCTGAACGCCTCGCGTATGCACGCCTTGACGTAGTTCAGCCGCGGGATGTCCGACTCCTGCACTAACCGCTCCCGGCCGACTACCCCGGTCCAACTCCTCCACCGCCTTGGCTAGCAGCTCTGGCTTGTTCACAATCTCTGCCAGTGCCCACTCCGCGGCATTTGATGGGTTATCAAGGGCTGCAAATATTATGTCCTGCATGCATTTCCATGAATATATACACATCCATTTTTTTGACTAAAATATACACATCCATTTGGAAGTAGTTTATGATTGATTACTCAAAGTGTTTGCTTACCTTGCATTGTGCTTTCACCTCCTCGATGGTAAGCAACGGGTTGCCATGTCCATCGTTCAGCGTGATGAGTACGTCTAGCAAGTCTTGGGGCTCGTTATCTGGCCTCTGGCAGCCCTTCCACCGTCTCCACCTCTTGTCTATGACCATGTCATGCAGTCTATTCACCGTGCCGTTGGCCTCCTTCACCATCTTCACGTGGCCGTCTAGGTCAAGACCAATGAGCCACGGCAGGTAGTCGCTTACTGAGAAGGAGAAGACGAGCCCCAATGATTCGAAGCAAGCGTCCAGGTGTTCCACCTCCAGCGGCCCCGGGCTGCCGTCGGGCTCAGGGTCCCGAAGTAACCTACTTCCGAAGACAATCCGGCGGATGACGTTGCTGGCAGTAATGACGTGCGACATGCCTGACATCGACGTTGTTCCAACCCCCTAGTGACAAGGTTGTAACGTAGTGTGTCAGGTGTCAGCCTCGTTTGCGCTCTTGTCAGCTGCCACTTGTGGCGGAAGGGCTGACGATCTCAGAGGTGATCACGCGGCGCATCCGCATCCATTGACCACCGAATGGAGCGAGCACCGTGTCCTTGTACCCATAGCTGATGGCGCGGGAGGCAATGCTGAGTGGCCGGGACATGAAGTTGTTGTCTTGGCAGTCTTCAAACACCTCTTGCTATCTTGGGGCTGGTGATTGGACGACGTTGACAACCACCGAGGCGGAAGCATGCAAATGGTCGGTGCCCATATCCTCCGACTCATCCAGGTGTCACGATTGGATCCAACCGGAATGCAGGCTTGTTGATCATCATCATCAGGAGGTTACCCACCACCGGCCACCGAAATGGCCCCGGTGGAAGGGGAACCATGGCTGATAGCATTTGTCATTACCGATCTTTCTCTGTGGGACCTAATCGGTTGATGGGGTATAGGAATGTTATTACCGCGAGCAGGATGGATAGAATAACGCAGAAGGTTCCTAGCATTATGGAGAACTCTTCTAGATTCACTGTGACTTTTCGTTAGTACCCCAAATTCCTAGCTTGAAAGATCTCAGCACGCAGGCGGGCTTGGTTTTCAGCTTTACGGCGAAGGTTAGATTGCCAGCTGGTTGCTCTGGCCATATGCTCGATACGCCTATTTATAGATATTCATGGATAATAGGTATATTCACCCCCTCTTGATTTGGATAAGATGCTCTACCTCTTTATTTGAATATACTCAATTCTACTCCCTCCGATCAACAATAGATGATTTGCATTTGTCTACATATAGATGTATCTAGACATTAAACATGTCTAGATACATCCATATCTAAATAAGTGGAAGTCATCTATTTATAGATACTCATGGATAAGAGGTGAATATTCTAAATTCGATTGCGAATCTTTCATGGATATAAGAGGTGAATATATGCTATTAATTACAATTTATGGACATGCTTATCGTAATCAAATCAAGGATACGGTCATGTTGAAAACAAAGATCAACAACGACATGCCACTTTTAGATTGTCAAAATCTTTTATCTCTTCAACTCTCAATTCGATTTCGAATCCTTGATGAAAATAATAAGTGAATCTAATATATTCACTACTATTGATTACAATCCATGGGATCTTCATATGTGTATATGTGTGGTGGAAATGATGAAAATTCATTACACAAGTTTGAAGATGTATACCTCCTTCAAAAACAGATTGTACCGCTAGAAGATTCTAGACTCGTGGTACAAACCGCCCCCACCCCCCACCACCACCACTTCAGGCGCGCAACTCTTCCTAGAACATGGATTTTTTTTGGTTAGGTCACGGTCCTATGCCATAGTCTAACAGAAAATAGTAAAATTTAATGAAACCTCCTTTGGATGAAAAAATTGGTGGTACACATGGCGGGGCAAACTATAAAGGAGAACCCAGGAAATCTTTCAGGAATTGTCGGAAACCATAGATTATCGGAATGGTGTACTAATATGGGAATATTAGTGTGGTGTAAATTATGAAAAACCAATAAAAAAATTGAAGTTGCGCCTCCTTAAGAAACATGGCTATATACCACATGAGAGTTCTCGACCCTTGATGTAAAACCCCGATTTTGGGGAGACCGGTCCCAGTATTATGAGAACATTGAATTTTGGGTTAGCTCGAGATCCGATGACCTAATCTAAGACAAATAAAAATGTAAAGTCACATGAACCCTTACTTTGGATGAAATATAGGGGTGGATTCTACGAGGACCGTCAGAAAGGGGTGCACATGAAATCACGACAGTAAGGGTTAGAACCATATAGTTCTGGGAATCGGTCCTCATATCGGTACACGGTGTGGTAAAAATTATGAAAATCGAGTACACAACTTTTAATTTGCACCTCTTTCACAAAGAATACTATCCGTAGAAAACTTTGCTACTCGTTGTGTGAAGCTCCGATTTCCGGGCGACCGACACAACTCAAGTGAGAGAACTTGATTTTTTCGATTAAGATCGACTTACACAAAAAAAAGTGGAAATTACTAAGAAACCCTGACTTTAAATGAAAATGTGGAGGGTTGCCGCTAGATGGCCCTAAAGATATGGGAAATCACGCCAGGAACAGTCAAAACCCTAGATTTTGGTGCACATGGTCCTCATATTGGTATATAAGTGTGATCACAATGATATAATTCTATCACACAAATTTTAACTTACACTTCCTTCACAAACATGTTACAATAAGGTTATGGACTTTAGGGTGCAAATCTCTCGCTTCAAAGCAACCGAACCAAATTTGGTAACACCTTGTCCTAGTTTTGAATTTCTGTTGTTCCTATTCCCTAACAATGAGGAAACTCACATAAAGCCGCATCTTCGTATAAAAAGCATTTCTACCCTTTGGCCCGTGGAATAAGTGGACACGTGGAATCATGCAAAAAATGACAAAAAAAACACTAGGTTTTCATCATGGGGTGCTAATATGAGTATAGAAGGTTGGTGGTAAAGAGAATAATAACATACACCCTGCGATATTTCGCGTGTTGTTAGGCTTATTACTTTATGCTAGGTGATTGCTATTGTCGTTCTTGTTTTATGGTCATCATTTGATGCTATGAACTATCTATGGAATTAATCCTACTATTAAATTAAAAACAATTATGATTTTTCGAATAACAAATGTACCACATAACAAGAGTTATCATCGAATGAAACATAAAATGATATCCAATTATTACCTCGTATGATAAAAAATAATATAACTAAAGTACTCACTCCATTTCTAAATATAAGATGTTTTTGCTTTTGTCTAATTCAGGTTATTCAAATGTATATAGATGCATTTAGTGTGTATAATCACTCATGCTGCTCTGATATGCAGTCTATATTGAAATATCCAAAGCATTTTATATTTTGAAACAGACAGAGTACCATGCAAACAAGAAGAATTTTAACTAACTACACCATAACTAATCGGTCCCGCACCAATAACGTATCATAATATTCCACAATAATCTAACTGAAAGCACCATAAGAAGGACAATTAATACTATGTTTGGCGACACTCTAGAGAATACTACATGGAACAGGCATTATCAAGTATGCGACCATAAACATGCGTATCGACAATTATAATGCGCATAAAATAATAGACATTAACAACGATATAACACACTTTTATCGGTGAATGCACTAAAGTTATAAGAGGGATCAAGAAATAAAATAGTAAATAGGTCACATTCACCGCTTATTTTTAAAGCCTCCTTTCCCCTCTAATTATTTCTTAAATTTAGTCCCATAATCATTCTCATATTGACCGTCAACCTCCAAACCCACCCTCCTTGCGATAGCGGTGCCGACCTAGACTCTAGGTCTAATAATTTGTTTCTTTTGCACATGCAATATTCGGCACTAACCATACCGTAGCTCTGTGATATGTTAGAAAACATTATCTAGGACTTTCTAGGGCGTATGTAATTTTTTTTTGCTACAACTCCGGAAGAAATTTTATTCACTAAAATTTGAATTATTTGGAAATGGATTTTGAATTTTAAACCGTACAAACACCAGGAGATTAATTAGGGCAAATGTGGCCACCTAGGCCGATAAAGGTTATTGATAACTCAACCCCACATGAGCTTCCACTGCCACTCTCGTCTCGAGAGCTCCCACCTACGGTGATCCTATCACGCTATGAGCCACCAAAGACCCTCCGTTGGCACGTCTTCTTCCGAACCACAGAACCCTTTGTTGGAGGTATGCCCTAAATACAATAATATACAGTTATTATTCTATATCCTTGGTGCGCCCACCTTCTTGGTGGGTGAGAATTGGTGCAACTCTCCCCCTCCTCCAACTATAAATTGACCACAAGGCATTGAGAGAAATTAGTTCTATTTTCTTGTGCATCTCTCTAGTTGATTAACGGGTCAAAATAGAGCGTCTAATTACAACCCTCTAATTGAACTAGTGTTAGAGATGTGCCCAATAGACAATAATGCCCTGTTACTATTTTGGCCCCAAATTTAGAATTATGTTTATTTCATCATGCTACAACTGCTATAACTCTTGAAATGTGAGTTTTCAAAGAAAAATATTTGTGCGGGTGTGAAGACATAAACAAATAAGAGTTCCTAATATTAGATTATTCTTTGTGAGATGGTCACATTTTCATGATCATGTAATTAATTAAAGTCTAACAAAACAAAAGAGTTTATTGTTAGGGTAACAATTGTACTAGAACGATCAAGGTATATATATGATTTGCTAAAAAGAGACTAAACAATTGTAATGTATTTAGCAAATTACATTTGGAGTTGTCATTGACTCTAAGTCCTATAATATGAGAATACCTAGTGACCGCATAATCGAAAGTTATGCTTTGGATGTCTTCAACCATCCACCGTAACAGGGAATCATAAATGTTGACGTGTGGGCATAATTTAGAGCATATATTGGAACTGAGATTGTTCAAAATTAGGAATAAGATAATAACCATTTTATTATTGCCTCTCGGGCATATTCCCTTCAAAAATTAATCGTGCGTTGGATTTTCATCATTTACACCTATATACCCCTAAGGACCTAACACACAAAGCTCTGGGGTTTCTAACCCTTCCTAGCGTGATTTCATGAATTATCTATCCGACAGCCTCCATAGTTCCACCACAACGTTTACTTTAGCCTTTCGGTCATACTTCCTTCTTCTAATAAAATTCATGAATATCTCATGCATGGTTCGAAAATGAATTTCCACCCAAACTTTTCATCCAAAATTGTGGTTTCAGATTAGTGGCCTCCTCCATCGTTGATCTTGTTGACCCCGCCTCTCCTCCCACAACACCCGCAACTCGATGGACCATCGCCATTGTGGAGGATACCTACGCCCATCACCGATGTGGCTTCAGGCTTCTACCAGCGTAAATGGAAGCAACGAATAGAGCGGAGCCTCCCTCGGCCTGGCGGGGCCCTTCCTAGGCACCACAAAGCAGAGCCACGCCGACAGGAGGCTTGGTTGCACCGGCTCTATTTGACTAGACAATATGTCCTCAAGCCCCTAAGCAAACATAATATAGGGGCGTTTGTACATCGGGGTCCCCTTGGAGATACATACTCTTATATCGTTATCGCACTTGCCTTTTTTCACAAAGAAAATAATTTAATCCTAAGAACATCCTCTTGTGTAATGTGAGTCTCAAAAAAAAACTTATGAATTGGTACCCAAATTAAATTGAAGCCAAATTTGACCGTACCACGCATATATTAACCGAAAAAACATAGAGGCTACTATTCGCCATATATATAACCTTATTGGTAACACGTGGTCAAATTAATTTGAACTCCGGACTTAAATCCTACTAGCTAGTAGTATATAAATTTTGCATGGTTACAAAAGACAAATATTTTAAAGCAAGATCCAACGTGTATTGTCGCATGCATGCATGGTTGTACGGACAAGCATTGGAAGTTTTATAATACGCTGGGGCCCACACAAGATGCAAGTCCATCGATCATCAGTTGATCTAGGTAGCTACCTTTGTGATGCCAGGTTTCAGCTGCTAGCTAACACGTCCATGTTCATTCTTAATAGCTAGCTAGTCCAACATGTATGTCCATGGTATTAAAAAGCTGGCCACTCAGCCTAAATCAATCCCGGCCACTCGCTCGGTCTAAACGCCGGATCATCCAATTAAGATTCCATGGTATTCAAATACACGTTTACGTACGTACGTTGCTCAGCTGATGGATGCGTGTGCGCATGGAATCTAGGGATGTGCACAACTTTTATTGGTACGGTATACACAACTTTGAGGTAGACACTCAAAGTTGTGTAGGATATTGATCCACTACACCTATATACCCATATGAACCTAACCTAACACCAAAGGCTCCATTTTCTCACAAGAGTAGGGTTTGTCACCCCGAACAGAATTTTGCACCACGTGTGTAGAATCTTCCTATGCCATAGTCATGCGTGTGAAGGAGGTGCAACTTAAACGACGTGTAATGTATTTTACTACTTTACCAGAATCATACATCTATATAAGGACCCCATGTATAAACTAACCTAGTTTTTTTACCGTTCCTTGTCACTAGTAGAAAACGGGCCATAGGATTTCACCTTTAGTATATGTTCAGTTAAGGAGGGTGCCGGGCAGGGCTAATACCGGTTTGAACCTCACCTTTGCTACCGGTTGGTGGCTAGAACCGGTATCAAAGGTGTGTGGCAACCGTTCTCCTGGTGCGGGCCTATTTGGTACCGGTTGGTAGCTAGAACCGGTACCAAATGGGTGTGGCAGGGGCACTGTGACAAAGTTTCGCCTGGCGCTAGGCACCTTTTGTACCGGTTGGTGGCACAAACCGGTACCAAAGGTCGAAGGGATTATGGTAGTAAATATTGGTCAAATATATATAATATGGAAATATATCTTATCATGATTTTAATGGTACAAAAATTATATTTGAGATGTTGCTATTTTATCCTATATATTTGGTCAAACTTCAAAAAGTTTGACTTCAACTAAACCTATAAAGCAAAGTAATTGTGATTGGAGTGAATACCTATCCGACACAAATGATAAACGGTCATGGCACAAACAGACTCGTGCACATGCCGTATTATTTATTTGCATAAGAAAGACATAACTAAGCTAGATACTAGGACGGGCAGAATTATAATGCGTAACAATCAGGAGCCAAGACGTTGTGGATGGAGACTTGAAGGCGCCATCTTGAGTGGTGCTTCAACGGCTCGGATGGTACAGGTGCACCGGCAGGCGTGGCCAGGCATGCAGCACCAGCGGGTTGGCCATGAAAAGGGCATGCTTTGACTCGGCGAGATCAATGACCGACACTCCAGCTGGTTTGGCCCAGGTAAATCCCTGCAGGAGCCGGCCAAAAAGCATGATGGTTATAGCGGTCCCTATTGTCGCCCCCATGCAGCCACGGCGGCCGGTGCTGAAGGAGATGAACCGTAGCTCGTTCTCTGTGAGGGCGACGTCGATGTCATCTCCCATGTGTCGCTCCGGCTTGAAGACGAGAGGGTCGTCCCAGACGGCTGGGTTCCGTCCCAGGCCATGCCTGCTGAGGAGGGCGTGGCTTCCCTCTGGAACGCGGTAGCCCGCGACGGTAGTGTCGGCGATCGCGACATGCGGCACATTGAAGGGGGCAATAGGGTGCAGCCTGAACGCCTCGCGTATGCACGCCTTGACGTAGTTCAGCCGCGGGATGTCCGACTCCTGCACTAACCGCTCCCGGCCGACTACCCGGTCCAACTCCTCCATCGCCTTGGCCAGCAGCTCTGGCTTGTTCACAATCTCTGCCAGTGCCCACTCCGCGGCATTTGATGGGTTATCAAGGGCTGCAAATATTATGTCCTGCATGCATTTCCATGAATATATACACATCCATTTTTTGACTAAAATATACACATCCATTTGGAAGTAGTTTATGATTGATTACTCAAAGTGTTTGCTTACCTTGCACTGTGCTTTCACCTCCTCGATGGTAAGCAACGGGTTGCCATGTCCATCTTTCAGCGTGATGAGTACGTCTAGCAAGTCTTGGGGCTCGTCATCTGGCCTCTGGCAGACCTTCCACCGTGTCCACCTCTTGTCAATGACCATGTCATGCAGTCTATTCACCGTGCCGTTGGCCTCCTTCACCATCTTCACGTGGCCGTCTAGGTCAAGACCAATGAGCCACGGCAGGTAGTCGCTTACTGAGAAGGAGAAGATGAGCCCCAATGATTCGAAGCAAGCGTCCAGGTGTTCCACCTCCAGCGGCCCCGGGCTGCCGTCGGGCTCAGGGTCCCCGAAGTACCTACTTCCAAAGACAATCCGGCGGATGACGTTGCTGCAGTAATGCCGTGCGACATCCCTGACATCGACGTTGTCCAACCCCCTAGTGACAAGGTTGTAAACGTCGTGTGTCAGGTTGTCAGCCTCGTTTGCGCGCTTGTCATGATGCCACTTGTGGCGGGAAGGGCTGACGATCTCAGAGGTGATCACGCGGCGCATCCGCATCCATTGACCACCGAATGGAGCGAGCACCGTGTCCTTGTACCCATAGCTGATGGCGCGGGAGGCAATGCTGAGTGGCCGGGACATGAAGTTGTTGTCTTGCGTCTTCAACACCTCCCTTGCTATCTTGGGGCAGGTGATAGGGACGACGTTGACACCACCGAGGCGGAAGCATGCAATGTCGGTGCCCATATCCTCCATCACACGATGGATCCAACGGAATGCAGGCTTGTTGATCATCATCTCAGGAAGGTTACCCACCACCGGCCACCGAAATGGCCCCGGTGGAAGGGGAACCATGGCTGATATGCATTTGTCATTACCGATCTTTCTCTTGGGACCTAATCGGTTGATGGGGTATAGGAATGTTATTACTGCGAGCAGGATGGATAGAATAACGCAGAAGGTTCCTAGCATTATGGAGAACTCTTCTAGATTCACTGTGACTTTTCGTTAGTACCCCAAATTCCTAGCTTGAAAGATCTCAGCACGCAGGCGGGCTTGGTTTTCAGCTTTACGGCGAAGGTTAGATTGCCAGCTGGTGGGCTTGGTGGGCAGGCTTCACAGTCGCCCCCCGAGCCCAACTTTCGGCCCAAAAAACCGAGGAATGAAATTCGACGCATTTTATTTGATTCGACGCAAATTTAAACTAAACATAGATTTTTTTATTGATTCGCCACAATTTTCCATAGAAATTTAAACTAAACGGTGCAAAAAACTTAAAAATCTACGGCAGCGACTATTCTAGGCGTCGTCGTCTTCATCGTCGTCCTCCTCGCGGCCATCCTTCGCTACCATGGCGAGCCGGTTGGAGGGGCCAGCTTCGCGGTCATCCTTCGCCGCCATGGCGAGCCAGCGCCGCTCCGCCCGGCCTTGCACCCGCAGCCGGTTGAGCTGTGCCTGTTCGGAGGGCTGGCGGTTGCGCCGCTCGCTCTCCAGCGCCACCTGCCGCCGGTCGTCCTCGTACTACGCGATGAGCGCCTACTGCTCGGCCGACACCGCGTTTTCGGCCAGCTGCCGGTAGACCTCGCGCTCCGCCTGCTCCCTTCGGTGGGTCTCCAGAGATGCCCGAACGGCGGCAGCCTCGCCGCCGCCGCCGCGGACCTGGTGGAACGCTTCCTTGTTCCGCGCGGTCTCGAAGGAGAGGTAGGCCGCGTGCTGCTCGGGCCACACGGGCTGCCTCCTCCGTTCCCTCCTCCAGCGCCGGGCAGCCTGCGCCGGCTGCTGCTCGGGCGCCAGCTCTTACTGGGCGGGCTGCTGCTCGGGCGCCAACGCTCCCTGAGCCGGCTACTGCTCGCGCGCCACCTCCTGCGCCGGCTGCTGTTCCTCTCCGTCGCTGTCCCCGTCGCTGTGGCCACCCGCGGGCCACGCATCCCAGTACAGTGGAGAGTGGCGGCTAGGCATCGTTGCTAGGTGTGTGCGGCGAGAGTGGCGAGAGCAAGCGCGGCGAGGAGGAGGAGGCGAGAATTGGAGAACGGCGAGCGGCGAGCGCCCTTTTTATAGCCTCGCGGGCCAGTCACTGCGTCGCGCGTGTCACCGCTGCCGCCCCGCCATTAATCCGGCAGCCTTTGACTGGGGCGCATGCACTGGCCGGCCGCGACGCCATTACTCCGGCAGCCTTTGACCGACGCGGGCGCCGAGAAGAAGATCACGGGCGGGGGTTTCTGTTCCCGCGTTTTTTTGCCTCGTCACTGACAGAGCTGGCCCGCGCGGGCTGCAGTGCAGTTTCGCCCCCCCCCCCAAGCCGAACCCAGCGGGCTGGGTTTGGCCTGGGTGCCGCGGCGTGAAATAGCGCCGTTTCGGCGCTATTTGGACTTCTGGGGGGCGACTGGTGCGGAAACGGCGCTATTCGCCGCTTCCAGCGCTAAAAAGGCCGCCTAGGGGGCTCTGGGGGCGGCTGGAGATGCCCTTAGCTACTCCATCATTGGCAGCTTGTACTAATTTTTGTGTGTTCGGTGTGTTTAGTGGATGGAGTAAATTTATCAGATTACATGACAATGTGCACCATTTGGATGTTCTTAATGCTAGAATTGTTGAGGATGGAGTAGAAATGATTGTTCCCAATGGTAGAATTAGTGGATATAGAAAGGGTGTACAATTTGGAGTAGATGAACTGCAGGTCCCTGTTCTTGCACAATTTAGGAATTGTACTGGTTCATAATGCCAGTGCTGGCTCCTAATTCCTCCATTTTTCTCACAGCAGAAATTGTTCACTTCTTTACTTGCTTTAGTTTTTCTCATAGCATGACTTATTTCGTTAGATCTGCTAACCTACAAAGGGACTATTGCATTATTTCCAGTAGTTTTGCTGTAGTACTGAATCTTGTACTCCAAGAACACAACAATATTTGCTAAGGATGTTGAAGTTTAACTGAATTGAAAGTAGGGCCTCTCTTAAGCTGAAATTCTCTACTACTGCTGTTGTTATTGCCGGTTACCTCATGCTTCGTGGCAATTTAATTGCCCCACCCCTCAATATGGGTTATCTATTTGCTTCCTTCTGGGTGTACACATCAACTTTATTTTTAGCTGGTGGACTATTACCAAGAGACGCTGCAATAATGTTGCTTAACTTTCTTTTCTTGCCTAACTGAACTTGCCTAAAGCTGTACTTGCTTAATTAAATGAAATTATTTAATTAAATTGTTCTTGAACTACCAGTAAGAAGGATTGGTTAAGTGGCATTGCAGATCCACGGTGTAGCTAACCAGATGACATACAGTCTTGTGTCTAATTTCGAGTGATCAAATAGTTGCAAGTGATTTCTACTGTCGTTCATGCAGTAGACTGTAACTGAATTTGTTCTCCTCTCCCTTTATAGTGTTCAGAAAATTTTCAATCCAATATTGAGGCAGTATGTTGAACTTAATATTATCTCTGCTGGTAATGACACTAGACTGAATATTGTGTGTGTCTGGGCAAGCATACATGAAAATAGATCTTGAAAAAATAATGTAGCGGTCGGCTAATCCTTGAAACCTAGAAGGGCATGAACAATCATGTGCCTGTGTGTTATGCTTTGCCTTTTGTAGTCTGTAATCATGTCTACTCCATGAAATTTAGAAACATGTTATTTGCAGTTTGTGTAGTATGCCACCTTTTCTGTTAGTCTGAAGAAAAATGTTGCTTATGACCCGAGGAAATTCTTTTCTGATTGCAAGATCTCATTCATTCGGTTTGGAATAGACAAGGAGACGGTGATTTCAAATTCAGTTCACCACGTACTGTAGCATACATTCACTTCTTCGTTCACTGTACACTTGATACATGAAGCATCATGTTCTTTGATTACTCGTTAATGGTGGAGTCCTTGTTCAACATGGAGTACTTGTTCATCCTCGATTATTTGTTTATCATCGATTGCTTCTTCATTGGCAATTAGCTGATATGGCAGGAGCTTCTGCGCCAACCACGATCCTTGGAGGAGCTTTATACGCATAAGAGGCTTATTTACCTTTTCTGCTCCTATCCAAATTCAGGTGACGCTGCTAGTTTCAAGTTGCCAGTTTCGAAAGATTGCGTTTCTACTACTCATATCCAAGTTTCAAGTTGATTACAGTATGTGAGTTTCAAGTTGTGCCAGTTTCTGCAGATTGTTGTTTTTCTGCTGTTCGCCTGCTCCTATCCAAGTCAGAAACGCACGAGGAGGAACTAGGCAGGGGCACAATCGAGCGGAGATTGACCACGATCTGGGAGAGGAATCGGACATTTGCGGTGACGCGGCTAGAGGTGAGCTCCGGCTGAGCGATCTGGACGCGCGGCCGGAGGTGTGCCCCGGCGAGGCGATCTGGGCGCATGGCTGGAGGTGTGCCCCGGCGAGGCGATCTGGGCGCGCGGCCGGAGGTGATCCCCGCCGAGGCGATCTGGGCGCGGCCGGAGGCGATCCCCGCCGAGGTGATACGTAAACTAGCTAGAGCTCGATCCGTTGTTGCGGTTGTAACGTGATTGTGAACTTGTACTCGATCGGAGGCACAAACACTTGTGTTGTGTGATGTACTTCGTACAAATGAACTTGCATATATGTTTGAAAGTTATTCATTATGCCATTTAATTGGTCACTTTTAAGGATTGTTAAATGACCTTAATTTTAATTGCCCAAATTGCAAAACAAAGTTGATAAACAGAAAGTACATTGAATTTTGACTGAAAAACATATTTCATATTTTAAATTTGGAGTTGGGGTTTGAAAGTTATTGCCATTTGAAGTTTTAGGGTCCAAATTGTAAAAGGCAGGGGCTGTGCTGTGAAGAAAAACAGAAACGGAGGGGCTCTATGCTAATCAGAGGACACGCAGGGGGCTTGGTGCAAAAATAGCCAGATCCAGATCTGGATCTGGCTGTACACCGAAGCGCACCCCAGCCATAGAGACTGCCGCGCGGGCCCGGGGCCACGCGGGGTGCCAACGAGGCGGGTGCGGGCTGAGGTGGCAGGCACGGTCGCTGACCTGTGGGCCTGGCCACCGCGGTAATTTCCGCGAAAAAGGACGCGCGAGGGGGGGATCGAACCCACCCCCTCACGGCTGCGCGCGGCGGGTGCTACCAATGCGGTGATGACTCGTCCGTGTGGGTAACGGATAAGGAAACAACAAGAGGCTAGCTGGGGGGGACGTAACTGAATTTTTACGGAACAAACGTTCAGACCTTCGCGACGTGGGTACCTGCAGTGAACGGCGACGGACAGCGCGGTGGTGCTCGAAGGCATCGCACCCAAAGCAAGGGGGAGGGAGAGAGCTGGCTGGAGGTGTGTGGCTCACCTCGAGGGCCCGAGCACGCAGAGGTAGCGTGACGACGCGGTGGTCGACGACGGACAGAAGGGAGGGGTGGCTGTTCCCGCTCGCATCGGTTCAGAAGGCCGCCGCGCCAGGGAGGAGGACGTCCACGGCGGCGGGGCTACGACGCCTCCCCGGCCTGGCCGAGGGCACGGAGGCGCGGAGGACATCCCCCCGGTTCCATTCCCGGGCACGGATGGCTCCGGAGGTGGCCGGGGCGAAAGGGACGGCGGGGATTCTGACAGCAACCGGTGGAGGTGCAGGTTTCAGTGGAGATGTTCAGAGGCAGAAGAAATCGGGGGGGAGAAAGAAGGAGAGATGACGGTGCCGATGGCTGGAGAGGGAGGGAGCTTAGGGTTAGCGAGTAGGAGGGGGTGGCGTTTTTAAGGAGGGCTTGAGCTTGGTACGGCAAGCAATCGGAGTGGGGGGAGGAAGATCTCACGTTGGGAGCGAGGTTCGTACTGTCGTGACGACAGCGAGGTAGGAGACGACGTGGGGTGGGCTTGAGTGGTGGGCTGGCTAGAGTGGGCTGAGGGAAAAAACAGATGGGCTGGCTGCCTCTCTCCTTTTCTTTTGATTTTTTCCTTTTCTTTTTTTTTCTTTGTAAAGGATGAAAGGGAGAGAGAGAGAGAAAAAGTGTTAGGGTTTTTCTTTTTATGAATTATTGTGTTAATTTTCAAAACAGAAATTAAAAGCAAATGTTAGCATTGATTTCAAAACTTTGAATTATTAGTTTGATTTTTTTTTAATTGGTTAGTTGAATTCCAAATAAGGTTTGATTTTGGAATTTTTGGAATTAAACAAATTTTATTTAATAAGCTCAAGCAATTATGAAAATATTGTTGAATTTAATTGTTTGCAAGAAATTAATGTTTAAACCACAATTTGAAACATGCCCATTAAGAAGGAATTGATTTGAAATTTAATTTGCCATTAGGGTTTTACCAAAAGGGAAATTTTTTTATTTAGCAGGCAATTTAAATAAATTCAACTTCAAACTTTTGAAAAACAATTAAGTGGTTTAGTTGAAATTTTTAAATTGGAAATTATGGACATGTGTGAAAGTTTAATTTGGTTTGGATTTTCCAGTTGTTTTTTTTTTTTTGAAAACAGGATGCAATGCTGATGGGATGCATGTGATGCAAAGCAAACAAAAGAAAACAAACACTTTCTACTTAGGGTAACACCCCAGGTGTTACAGACGACACCACTAACAAGGGATTGCGCCCTCGCAATCCACCTGCTAACCCGGGAGGGGAAAGAAGTTCGACTATCGATTCTTCATGCTTCCAGCTGATCTCCTCGACACAAATAACAAGGGATTCTTGCTCGGAGTGACGACGATGTTCTTCCACCAGTAATCTTCCGATGATCGAACCTATTAGGTTAAAGGCTCAGAAAACGTCCACCCACGTAGGATCCTAACACTTTGAAAGATTGAGTACGAGAGTAGACTCCAAAACAAATGAGATAGAAGGGGAAAATAGAATAGAGATAAGGAGAAAACAAGAATCCTATTGAGATGTTTTCCAAAATAGTTTAGCAGAAATAGTTTTGGACATTCTAGAAACAACGACCCTTAGCTAGGTTATCCTACAGGCTTTGCGGACCCGTTGCTTTCGATAACCATTCGTATCGAAACAATCTCGGGAATCGGAACCAAGGCTCTGATACCATTTGTGACGCACCGGGATCGGGCACTATGCAGATTTCAGCATTCCCGCCAAAATCCACATAATAACCGATTCCAGGTTGCCACGTGTGATAACATTACAACAGTTCACGAATATTCCGCAACAACAACAGAAAAGATATATACAAGAAGACTCAAACGAGTCAAGGATACAACTGATACAATACAAAGATCCAAATAACAGCGGAAGAAACAACATATCGTCCGTCTACGGACCAGATACAAATTGGTCTAAGAGTCCTGAAGATAACCGAGAGCGTCCAATCCCGGCCCAGGCCAAGCCGGAGGGATTCCCAAGCTAACGTCGTCAGACTTCAAACCTGTTGACTGCAATATTGAATATGCAGCCACGAAAAAGGATTCGTGGGTCAGTACGGTTAAGTACTGGCAAGTGGATAAACCATACTCACAAGATACCGGCGTAGCCAGTCATCACAAGATACAAATACTTTGGGTACAACGGAAAGGAAAGGATTATGACAAAGAAGCGGCAGCGGGCTGCACTAACCAACTACAGAAACACACTACAACTTCCGGCTAACAGAAAGAAGATAAGATAGCGTATCGTAACCAACTACAACTACTCACCAAACAATACCCATCCAATGTCACCCCCTACTAAGGAAGTAACCCAAGGATAACTCACACTGTTGATTAAGGTGAAGTTCAGGTTATTGTGACAATATGCCTATTACTAGTCAACTTATTATTGATTAGGTGTAAGTTGTCTGAGTACTTGTTAGCCAGCACTTTCACCAAGTGGTCACATAACCGCGGACAACACGGCTTCTCGAGAAGATTTATCCCTGCAGGGTGTGCTCCAGTACCCGTACACACTCAAGCCACCAACTAAAACTCAGGTTGGCTTGACACGACCCAAACCATCTCTACAACCCATCCTAGGAGCCACGGAGCTATAAGGTCCCAGCCACGCAGCCGAATACTCAGCGCAGGTGTGCAAAACTCCCGCAGGACACAACACCCCGGCACTACAGGCCTCGCCCTATATGCATCATCATCATCAGTAACCATGGGGGATCCACCCATTATGCAAGGAGCAAATGGAACACCCGTACTAAGTGTGGCTCTTCGGACAAGCTGAAGATCAGTTCTAAGTCGAGGGGGGTCCCGTACTACCACCCGGATGCGGTGAGCACGCTCATCATGGATCAGTAGACAAGACTCTTTTCCTAATTAAGTTCGACACTAGCAGGCCTCAAAACCCTAACCCGGGCCTCCTGCCGGTGCCTTAACATCAAATTATTATTACCCAAACATTAACATGTTGATTGAATTGAAACCCAACTATCAACTAAACAAGTGATAAGACGGACAACAAGACTTGAGCGCAAACAACACTAAGCATGCAACTACGACACGAGGGCCAACAGGGTAAACAAGCAACAGTTAATAGGAAGTGGAAGGAAAGGCTATATCATGGCTGCAAGGTAAACATATGATAGGATCGAGACACAAGCATCGAATCAACATGCTAGAATAAGAACAACGGAAAGTATCGGTAACAAGTGATGAAAGGCAACCATTTGGCAGCAAGTGAGTATACTTGCCTGGATCCAGCAAGTAGAGGTACATCCGCAGAACTTGTCGTTGCTCACATCATCTCAACGTCCTATCCGCGAAGAAGCAACGAACCTCGAACAAACACCGGATGCAACAATTACTACTACGGCAAAAGATCCAGCATGATCCTATTTTATATGCATGACATGGCAAGATGCAACAGGGGAAAACAACTTAAGCAATTTAATCGGAACCGGAGTCCGGAGAAATAGGAATTGGTTCAAGTTGTTTATCTAACCATCAAGTTAAATGTTGTTTAGCATGGAAAACAGTAAAGTAGATGAGTTAGGCAATTTAAATGGAATGGGCAAGAGTTGGAATTAATTAGCCCACACATTCCATATGTTGTCATATAGATGAACATGCATAACAAGATCTAGAATGCACAAGATAAGATTGCAAACAGAGATATGGATGGCATGAACAGATTCCTTGCAATTTTCTGATTGGAAAACATATCTTATTTGTTAGGAAACAATTTTAAATGATTTAGTTAAACATGTTACCAATTTAAATGCAGTAATTAAGAGGTGAAACAATTATTCAATTTAAATGTTGCAAAGCAGAAAATAAAGTTGATATGCAAGTGTGGCATGTGATTTTGGATGGAATTCATGTTTTGAGTATTTAATTTGGAGCAACCATTTGAAAGTTATTCATTATGCCATTTAATTGGTCACTTTTAAGGATTGTTAAATGACCTTAATTTTAATTGCCCAAATTGCAAAACAAAGTTGATAAACAGAAAGTACATTGAATTTTGACTGAAAAACATATTTCATATTTTAAATTTGGAGTTGGGGTTTGAAAGTTATTGCCATTTGAAGTTTTAGGGTCCAAATTGTAAAAGGCAGGGGCTGTGCTGTGAAGAAAAACAGAAACGGAGGGGCTCTATGCTAATCAGAGGACACGCAGGGGGCTTGGTGCAAAAATAGCCAGATCCAGATCTGGATCTGGTTGTACACCGAAGCGCACCCCAGCCATAGAGACTGCCGCGCGGGCCCGGGGCCACGCGGGGTGCCAACGAGGCGGGTGCGGGCTGAGGTGGCAGGCACGGTCGCTGACCTGTGGGCCTGGCCACCGCGGTAATTTCCGCGAAAAAGGACGCGCGAGGGGGGGATCGAACCCACCCCCTCACGGCTGCGCGCGGCGGGTGCTACCAATGCGGTGATGACTCGTTCGTGTGGGTAACGGATAAGGAAACAACAAGAGGCTAGCTGGGGGGGACGTAACTGAATTTTTACGGAACAAACGTTCAGACCTTCGCGACGTGGGTACCTGCAGTGAACGGCGACGGACAGCGCGGTGGTGCTCGAAGGCATCGCACCCAAAGCAAGGGGGAGGGAGGGAGAGAGCTGGCTGGAGGTGTGTGGCTCACCTCGAGGGCCCGAGCACGCAGAGGTAGCGTGACGACGCGGTGGTCGACGACGGACAGAAGGGAGGGGTGGTTGTTCCCGCTCGCATCGGTTCAGAAGGCCGTCGCGCCAGGGAGGAGGACGTCCACGGCGGCGGGGCTACGACGCCTCCCCGGCCTGGCCGAGGGCACGGAGGCGCGGAGGACATCCCCCCGGTTCCATTCCCGGGCACGGATGGCTCCGGAGGTGGCCGGGGCGAAGGGACGGCGGGGATTCTGACAGCAACCGGTGGAGGTGCAGGTTTCAGTGGAGATGTTCAGAGGCAGAAGAAATCGGGGGGGAGAAAGAAGGAGAGATGACGGCGCCGATGGCTGGAGAGGGAGGGAGCTTAGGGTTAGCGAGTAGGAGGGGGTGGCGTTTTTAAGGAGGGCTTGAGCTTGGTACGGCAAGCAATCGGAGTGGGGGGAGGAAGATCTCACGGTGGGAGCGAGGTTCGTACTGTCGTGACGACAGCGAGGTAGGAGACGACGTGGGGTGGGCTTGAGTGGTGGGCTGGCTAGAGTGGGCTGAGGGAAAAAACAGATGGGCTGGCTGCCTCTCTCCTTTTCTTTTGATTTTTTTCCTTTTCTTTTTTTTTCTTTGTAAAGGATGAAAGGGAGAGAGAGAGAGAAAAAGTGTTAGGGTTTTTCTTTTTATGAATTATTGTGTTAATTTTCAAAACAGAAATTAAAAGCAAATGTTAGCATTGATTTCAAAACTTTGAATTATTAGTTTGATTTTTTTTAAATTGGTTAGTTGAATTCCAAATAAGGTTTGATTTTGGAATTTTTGGAATTAAACAAATTTTATTTAATAAGCTCAAGCAATTATGAAAATATTGTTGAATTTAATTGTTTGCAAGAAATTAATGTTTAAACCACAATTTGAAACATGCCCATTAAGAAGGAATTGATTTGAAATTTAATTTGCCATTAGGGTTTTACCAAAAGGGAAAAAAATTATTTAGCAGGCAATTTAAATAAATTCAACTTCAAACTTTTGAAAAACAATTAAGTGGTTTAGTTGAAATTTTTAAATTGGAAATTATGGACATGTGTGAAAGTTTAATTTGGTTTCGATTTTCGAGTTGTTTTTTTTTAAAAAAAAAACAGGATGCAATGCTGATGGGATGCATGTGATGCAAAGCAAACAAAAGAAAACAAACACTTTCTACTTAGGGTAACACCCCAGGTGTTACAGTATGTCGCGATTGATTCAAGTTGATGGTATTCATGGTGATTCGAGTTTCCGGAAATTATGGACTGTTGTAGTGTATTTCTGCATCTATATACCTGTATATGTGTATTCTGGATTGTGCAGTAATTATACAAATTTTAAAAATCGAAAATGTTATAGGAGAGCATATTGGGATATATAGGAGGCGCATATGGGGGAACTATAGGAGGCGCATATTTGGAACTATAGGATACGCATATGGGGGATATATAGGAGGCGCATTTCTTTGAATATGCGAGGCGCATCTAATATGTGTCTACTATACCTGCATATAGGAGGCGTATTTTGAAATACCCTTGGCAGTGAGTATTAACAACAACACAAGAAAGCATCACCAAACAAGTTTACCACTAAATCAAAGCCTAGATAACTAAATAAGACTAAGCACAACCATAATACTAGTACAATGCTCATGCTAAAGTAATCAGTCAGACAATTCCAAACAGTAAAGCAAACCACATATGAACAAGCTAGTTACTAGCTATGCTCATATCTACACAAAGACTAAGGAATCACTCATTTATAAATATAACCAAACAAACCAGTGACTCAATCAATTGTAACAACTCATAACACACACTCTAAAACACAATAATCACAAGATAATATAGCTATAAAATAGCATAAAAATAGGAGTTTACTAACATCAACACTAATATGAAAGATTACTACACAAGCATGCCTTAAGGAAAAATGTATTCTACAACCAACAACAACTAGCAACTACAAAATCCATTCATAATAACATAAGTGAAAACATGATAAACATGCTATAATAAACACACACCCATAAACTAGAAAGCCAACATAATAGGGCAACTCATAAATTTTAGGGGTACCACTAATACACTACTAGGGAAGCAAACAACACTACAATGATGCATATTTCTAACGAGCAACACATGAATATAAATACCTTCTAACAGAACATACACCTTACACATGCTAGTAAAAAATTATACTAAAACAATTCTATGAAAACAACTACTTAAGAAGAAACAAACAAGTCTAATAAATCATGCTTTTCTAATAACCAAAAAGTAAACATCAAAGTGACATGATATACAACCAGTAGCTATGCACTCAATACATGTTCAATCAATCCTTTCTAAAATTAAAACGCTCAAGGGAACTTCTACCCAGGCATAATTTACCAACATAATCAGAGCAATAGTCAATCACTTCTTAACATGATATTCACAAGGGAACATCATATCAACAAATGTACCTCATATAAACATATTAGGAGTCACAAAGCATTACCAAACAGTTCAATCAAACAACTAGAGCAATCATCTATTTTCCTTGGTGGAAAATACTAAACACACACATAATAATATATGCCACTAACAAACAAGTGCATGGTAGGGAATTTGTATCCCTAACCAAAATGCAATGGTACCAGTGGGTGTTCCACTAAGATACCAAAGCATTGAGAGGTCACAATGCCTCAGGTATCACTTGAGAAAAATAATAATCTACCAAACAATTAATACTAAGCTACTCACACTAGTGAAAACAATAGAGGGAAAACAAACAAACAATGCTACACATGCTTTTCTATAAATCAAAGGGCAAGCTAACAGAGGTGATACCATCACAACATGAGTACAAAAATGGTACTGGACTCAACATAACCACACCAAAAACTTAGGAACTAAACATAACAAGACTATCTCACAAAATTAATTCAAGAAAAATACTAGAAAAATAATACTAGACTATTTCTATTTCTATTGTTTTCCAAACAAGCACAAACTTCCTAACATACCAGTACTGCAAGAAAACATCCTAATAACAGAGAGAAACTCATCTACGCATGCTTGGAAAACAGATTTCAACAAACAAACATTTATTCACGAACAAATACAAAAGATTTAATAATAACAGAAAAGTGCAAAACCTAGAAATGCATGCCAAAAAATAATCTATGGCCCAACAAATTAAGACAAGCCAGGATTACATAGCTATATTCACACACAAGCTCATCCAATAGGATCCACATAAAAAAATCATTTTTTAACTCTCTCTAAAAATCTTAGAAAATCCTACTGGTCTTTTACTAAAATGGATGGTATTTCCAAAAGGTAACTCTCCTTGACACAAGGTCCAGGCCTAATGATAGATCTACTCAAAAGGCTACTCACGACAATTTGATTTGACCAAAATGAATACATACAAAAAAAAATTATGCACCAAATGGTCTAACAGATAGTCTGTGGAATTTTAAATACCATGGAAAAAATAAACAAGCAAAACTAGATCTACCTCTCGGAGGTTTTCAAGAAAAGGTAATCTACTAGCACACATTTTGGTTGAATTTATTTCTCAAAAAAACTATTTTTAACAGAGAAAAGTAATCACACTAGTTTCTGCCAATATTTTAAAAGGAAATAAAAACACAACAACACGGGCTGGATTTCCTCGGTGCGGCCCATGTAAGCGGCCAAAACGGGCCCAGCGCACGAGCGCTGCACGGCACAGGGATCAACGGTCCACGGGTCCTCTTCCTCCTCTCTCTCTCTCTCTCT
This sequence comes from Alopecurus myosuroides, assembly GCA_028641055.1. Classification (NCBI taxonomy): domain Eukaryota; kingdom Viridiplantae; phylum Streptophyta; class Magnoliopsida; order Poales; family Poaceae; genus Alopecurus; species Alopecurus myosuroides. The sequence goes on along the minus strand of CM054058.1, from coordinate 6,253,186 downwards.
CTCTCTCTCTCTCTCTCTTCTCTCACATCGGAGGCGACGGGAAAAATGGCAACGACGATAGCTCACATTAGGGCATTGCAGGAGCTCGAGGGGCGCGGAGGTTGACGGCTACGGTGGCGATGCTCTACGGGTCCACGGCGGCGAGGTCGACAACCGCGGTGGCTCTGCAAACGAGAGGGAACACGGGGTTGTCATGGAGGTTGGTACGGCTACGGGGAACACAGAGGTGGCGGGAGAAAAAGGTGGGAGGGCTGGTGGATAGCTGCACCACCTGGGTGTGGTTGCGGTGGCCGGCGGCGATGTTTGGCTCAGCGGTGCTCACAACAAGCTCTCGGGCTCGATCTCACAGGTGGAGGCGAGTGCGGGGAGTGTGGGGAGGCGAGAGGGTGGCCGGAGAGGTTATTTATATACACGGAAGCGTGGGCGACGGCATGGGGGTGCTCTCGGGGGCGCCGCATTTGGCACGGGGACGTGCTCTCTGGACGTGTGTGGCGTGCAGAGGGGTGTGGCCTGGTGTCAGTGCGCTAGAGGGTGGACAGCCCATGACGTCGAGGAAGTGCAGGGCCACGGCGTGGCATGGCAACAGTGGCCACGCACGGTGCGCCCATGACATGCCCCTCTCCTCTCTGTCCTCTCCTCTTCACCACATGTTTTCTCTCTCTCTGGACCTTCTAGAAACTCAACAAGAGCATCCAAAGTTAGCACATACACCAGTGAACACAAATGGAAAAGTCGCATTTCAATCTAGCAAGAAAAACAAAGGAAAACAATTGTCAAACTTTTGTAAATAGAAAGTTCAGATAAAAATTCAAAAAGTTCAGTTATAGGACTTAGCAAATTTTGCTAAGTGTTGGAAACAGTTAAAATCATCAAAAAGTTCACACTATTTTTGAGGATCAATTGGAATCCAAATTTTGTTTTCAAAGTTGGAGATTGTTAAACATGTTTTAAAATTTCAGAAACATCTTTTGAAAACAAGATTGGGACAGTGGAAGGCTATGAAAACAAAGTGTAAAAGGGGCTAGTTTCTGTTTTTCTCTGTTTTCTAAAAACGCATTTTTCCTGTCTTATTTTTATTCCACAAAACCAAACATGCAAATGATTCTTTTCAAAGTCCATAAATCAAGGAGAGTAGAAAACATGTAATTGGCTATATTTTCAGGGGAAAGTTTTAATAGAAAAGTTTAAAAAACTTCCATAATTCAATTTTTATTTTTGTTTTCTTAGATCCAACAAGATTAAAAGTTTAAGTCAAGAAGGAAACAAGCATGATCCAAGTGTTGGGATAAAAATTACTCAAGTCACATTAGGGAAAACATTAGAGAAAACATAAAGTTTTTCACGAAAATTTGTATTGGTTTTGAAATGAAAAAAAATCTTGCATTGCATATATGACTATTGTCACATACACATGTTGGCTCAAACAAACATGTTGTTAAAAAAATTTGTTGTCCCACATTTTTGTCTCCTTGAATTACAGTTCAAGGATCTACAAATTGGGGTGTGATAGTTTCGGGCCAAATGACGGATGTTTTGGACAAATACATGGCATAGTTTTTTTAAATGTGCCCATATTCCACACAAATATGCATCTTGGAAGCATGGACAATGTTGACGAAGGAAGTTTCCTTTTCATTAAATAAAAAACATTTTCCATTTTCCGAGTGTCAAAAATGGGTTTTTTGTGAAGGATCTACCACAAATATGTTGCAGAACTTGGGAGATGCATTTTTTCAAAATACTAGACCATGTTGTATGCACAAATAACCAATTTGTTTACTATGAAAAGGTTCCATCCACCTTTTTTGAAAAAGACAAGTTTCTGCCGATTGATCTGGAAACGGGTCAAATTTGAACTATAGGTGCCTCGTAGTTTGCTCATGATTTTTTGAAAATTAATTAATTTTTGGTTATACAACTAACTATTTCACCATAGATACACCAAGAATTTCTAAATATTCAACACCTAGCCCCGCTGGAGAAAACCCAGCTTATAGATCTACACCCGGTAACTGTTAACCCTTTCTTGTTTGTTCCGATCTTGCTCGTGGAATTTTTTGAAGAATACAGCTTGAACAATATGCATTATGATGTAGATCTGTTTCTCCTTTTCGCAATGAGCTAAACAACGTCAAAATTCGAGTTTGGATGCAAAATTTATGTTCAAGAAGTAAAAAAAAACTAGGATACGCCGAAGGCTGCCGGCGGTGTAGAAAAAAAACATAGGCCGACAGAAGTTGGTTTAGATGAATGCGGTGTATTGAAGTATTGATCGTGTATGGGGCTATGGGCCAATACATCATCCAGTACTCTTTGGTCACTACACGAAAGCCACCATTATGTGCTAATCATTGTCGGTCAGTGCCACACGTACGACACCCGCTAGAAGTACACGCTAGCTTTCATCTTCCTTAGCGGCATATACTAATTAGTAAAGTTTTAGCATTATAAAATAGTAGTACTAGCCCCTACTGTAATCGCATGGGGGTGGCCCATACATGGGGGGCTGGCCTCCTTGACCCGCCCCTGCATGGCTGTGTCGTCAAATCAGCTGCAAAGTAAAAAGTCTAACCAGGAGTAATACTCAGTAAAAAGTCTAACAAGGAGAAGAATTATGGGAATCGCCACACTGGTTGTATTGCCTTGCGTGAGAACTTATACAGAGAGAGGTAACGATCGTGTAGATCGTGAGTGCGCATATGCAGGGGCACGCGCAGGTGCATGCGATGCGGCCAGGCTACGCTAGAGACTAGGTCTAAGCTGTTACAACTGAATACAACGGATACATGTAGTACATAATTCAACACCCCCCCTCAGTCGGAACACCATTTGGCAGGATGTTCAGACTGCTCCTGAAGTCGACGAACACGGATGTGGGCAACCCTTTGGTGAAAACGTCAGCGAATTGCGACGCCGTAGGAACATGGAGTACCTTGGCCTCGCCGAGGGCAACACGATCGCGCACGAAGTGCAAGTCGATTTCGACGTGCTTAGTACGCTGGTGTTGAACCGGATTGGTGGATAGGTAGGTTGCACTGACATTATCACAGTAGACAAGCGTAGCTCGGGTGGGTGGTCGATGAAGTTCAGCAAGTAATTGTCGAAGCCAGCAAGATTCAGCCACACAGTTTGCAACAGCTCTATATTCAGCCTCCGCACTCGATCGCGACACCGTTGGTTGCCGTTTTGATGACCACGAAACAAGGTTGGAACCAAGGAAAACACAGAACCCGGAAGTTGATTTCCTTGTGTCAGGGCAACCTGCCCAGTCGGCATCCGAATAGGCTATGATATCGTGGGTGGAGTGTTTGAACAGTTGGAGGCCGTAGTGTGATGTACCTTTGATGTAACGCAAAATGCGCTTGATCAAGGAAAAATGGGTGTCACGGGGAGCATGCATGAATAAACAAACTTGCTGAACGGCGTAGGCAATGTCGGGGCGTGTAAGGGTTAGGTATTGGAGAGCACCCGCGAGGCTACGGTATAAGGAGGGATCAGAAAAAGGAGATCCGGATGTGGCAGATAATTTCGAGCGGGTGTCTATTGGGGAATTGATGGGGTTACAATGTGACATGTGAGCGCGCTCGAGGATCTCGAGTGCGTACTGTTGTTGTGAAAGAAACAAACCAGTGGCGTTGCGGGTAACATTTATACCTAGGAAATGATGGATGTCACCCAAATCAGACATGGAGAATTCTTGCTTCAAGGAGTGGATGACAGAATTGAGAAATGTGGTGGTGTTGGCAGTAAGGATAATGTCATCGACATAGAGAAGCAAATATGCAATGGTGGAGCCGTGATGATACACAAATAGAGAAGAATCACACCGAGAGGAAACAAACCCAATGGAGAGAATAAAGCGTTGAAAACGGTGAAACCATTGTCTAGGCGCCTGTTTGAGCCCGTATAAAGATTTGTTGAGGCGACAAACATGATTTGGAAACTGGGAGTTGAAAAAACCAGAGGGCTGTTGGCAGAAAACTGTTTCATCGAGTGTACCGTTGAGGAAGGCGTTTTTAACATCCATTTGATGGATGGGCCAGTTGGAGGAGGTGGCGATGCTGAGGACGACTCGAATAGTGGCCGGTTTCACAACCGGGCTAAAAGTTTCGCCATAATCGACTCCGGGCTGCTGGCTGAATCCACGGACGACCCACCGTGCCTTGTAACGTGCCAAGGTGCCATCTGCATTGAGCTTGTGGCGAAAAATCCACTTCCCGGTGACAATATTTGTACCTGCAGGCTTAGGCACTAAACACCACGTGTCATTCTGCATTAAAGCTGTATACTCATCTAACATTGCATTATACCAATGGTGGTCTTTAAGTGCGGATTTATACGTGGATGGAAGAGGAGAGATGGCGGAAGTGGAGGTTGTGAGAGAGAATAGGCGTTTGGGCATAAGATACCCGTTTTTGGCTCTAGTGTGCATCCTGTGTGTATTTTGAGGTGGTTCTATCGGAAGGGCACCGCGAGGCAGGACGGGGAAACGTGGCGGTGACGGAGTGGTCGATGCGGTGCTGCTGGGCGGGGCAGACGAGGAAGATGCTGTCGGGTGGGGCGAAGCGGGGCCAGGTGAAACAGATCCCGGGGTGGATGCGGTCGGGGCTGCAGATGGGGGGATCCCGGGGCGGATACGCCCGATGCGGTAGGTGAGGTGGGGTCGAAGACAGGTGGCGTGAGCGGAGACGCTGGGGCGGGTTGGTTGCGGGATTCGAGGGAGATCCGGTGTAGGGGATCAGGTAGGTGGGGATCCGCTGTGGCTAGGGGGTTTGTGAGGGGCGTGTGGCCGGGATCGGTGGGTGTGTATGGAAAGTGGGATTCATCGAAAATCACATGGCGTGAGGTTATAACTTTCCGCGTTTTTAGATCAAAACACCTATAGCCTTTTCGTTCTCTAGGGTACCCGAGGAACACGCACCGGGTTGAGCGTGGGGCAAGTTTGTGGGGGGTGGTGGCGGCTAAATTGGGGTAGCATAGGCATCCGAAAGTCCTTAGGTGGTCATAGGAGGGAATTTTGCCATAAAGAAGGAAGTAGGGCGTGGAGAAGTGTATGGAGCGGGATGGTCGCAGGTTTAGGAGGTACGTGGACGTGTTGAGGGCTTCTACCCAAAACGAGGACGGGAGATTGGCTTGGGTGAGTAAGGTTCGGAGGACATCATTGGTTGTTCTTATATGGCGTTCGGCCTTGCCATTCTGTGGTGAGGTATGTGGACAGGACAACCTAAAGGAAATGCCGTGGCTACCAAAGAAGGAGCGAAGAGAGGAGGATAGAAATTCGCCTCCGTTGTCACATTGAACGCATTTAATAGTGACATGAAATTGTGTTTGGACGTAGGTGATGAATCTTTGGAGGTGGGAGTTTGTATCGGATTTGTTGCGTAAGGGGAATGTCCACGAGTAGTGGCTGAAATCATCGAGGACAACGAGGTAGTATTTGTAGCCAGTACAACTGAGCACGGGGGATGTCCATAAATCGCAATGAATTAATTGGAAAGGGGCAGTAGTAAAGGACATGGATGTTGGAAAGGGCAAGCGTGTGCTACGACCGATTTGGCATGCCTCACAAATGGGGGAGGGTGCAATCGGTTTATTACAATCATTTGGAAAAATAGAACTGGCTAGTCTAGAGATGGTGTGCGCGCCAGGATGCCCGAGGCGTCGATGCCAAAGATCTCTGGTGGAGGTGGCAGATAAGGCAGCCGTCATGGTGGAGGATCCATTGAGGGGGTACAGGTCGCCGGAGCTATTGCACCTCAGAAGAGGGACCGTGGTGACGAGATCCTTCACAGTGAAACCAAAGGGGTCAAACTCAATGGATATAGAATTATCAGTGGCGAGTTTACGAACAGAAATCAAATTTTTGACAATATGCGGTGAAACAAGGACGTTATTGAGAGAAAGACGGTGCGAAGAAATAGTGGTGGATCCAGTGGATGTGACAGGTAAAGACGAGCCATTGCCTACTACAATGTGATGAGATGACGGCTTTGCTGAAGAATGAAGCGAGGTGAGAGTACCTGAGTCGTTGGTGATATGATTGCTTGCACCGGTGTCGAGGATCCACTCGGGGTAGGGTTGGCCGGTGTTGCTCGAGGCAGCGTGGAACATGGCAGTGTTGTCCCATGAAGGCGCAGGAGGTGGCATCATTGGTGGAGGGTACGGCATCGGGTTGGCGTGGTAGTGCGCGGTGTAGACCTGCGAGGGCGCGCCGGGATGGCCGCCAAGGATGCCGCCGGCGTTCGGAGCGGCGAACGGTGGGCGCCATGGCTGGTGTTGCGGGTTGTAGTAGTAGGTGTGTGGCGGCGCGTTGTAGTGGGATGGTTGTTGCCAACCGCGGCCACGTCCACGGCCGCGTCTGCCGCGGCCGCCGCGATCACCACCTTGGTAGCCGCCGTGCTGGCCACCGTATTGCCCGACGTGGTAGGCGCTGGGGAAACCACCGTGGTAGTTCCGGTTGTCGCCGTTGTACCCGCCGCGCTGGCCATCGTTGTAGCCTCCGCGCTGGCCACCAGATTGGCCGCCGCCATTATCGCGCTGGCCACCAGTGTTGCCGCGGTCACCGCGATCGGTGCCGCGATCACCGCGCTCCCCCGAAGCGCTGGATCCAGAGGCGCCAGCGTGCGCGACCAGGGCCTGGCTGGCAGCCGTTTTGGCCTTCTTGGCGATGGAGATCTCGGAGAGTTGCAGCCGTGACTGCGCATCCGCGAAGGAGGGAAGGGCAGAGCGGAGAAATTCTGCCTGAATCTCGAATCCCTCACTGAGGCCGGCGATGAGCTGCATGGTGAGTTGGCGATCGCTGATCGGGTCGTCGACGTCGCCGAGATCGTCCGCCAGGGCCTTGAGGGTGCTGCAGTAAGAGGCGATGGACATGTCGCCTTGCCGGCACTCATGGAACTCAGTGCGCAAGTACATGGCGCGGGCGATCTTGTTGGCGGTGAAGAAGGCCAGGACAGCCTGCCATGTGTGGTAGGCCGTGCCGTCGGTGGTGAGGACGATCGCCTGAAGATCGTCTGCAATGGTGGCAAGAAACCAAAGGGAGATGGTGACATCTACCTTGCGCCAAGTATCATCGGCGAGGTGTTCGTCAGTCTCCTCATCGACGTGGTGGCGAGAGTTGTAGCGGGTGAGGAGGTACAGAATTGTGTTGCGCCATTTGCGGTAGTTTTTGCCGGAGAGCTGAACCTGATACGGGATGTAGTGGGTGATGTTGATTCCAAGGATGGAAGGGGCGGATGGTGGGAAGGCGAGGGCAGATTCAGTGGGCGCCGCCATGGATAGTGAGTCGCTCATGGGGAAGAAGGGGAAGAACAGGCCGGGGAAGGTAGGCTCTGATACCAAGAAGAATTATGGGAATCGCCACACTGGTTGTATTGCCTTGCGTGAGAACTTATACAGAGAGAGTTAACGATCGTGTAGATCGTGAGTGCGCACATGCAGGGGCACGCGCAGGTGCATGCGATGCGGCCAGGCTACGCTAGATACTAGGTCTAAGCTGTTACAACTGAATACAACGGATACATGTAGTACATAATTCAACACAAGGAGTAGTACTCCATCTATCCGAAAAAGTGATTTTTGTTAGAGCATCTCCAGCCGTGTCGCCCCCCAGGGCCCAAAACGTCGCTGTTTTGGTGCCGCCGTGGCGCCAACCGGCGCTAATCTGAAACCTAGGGGGGCACGGTTTCCAGTCGCCTTCCAGCCCAAGGCTCGTCCCAAATTAATTCAAAAACGGCGAATTTGTTGAAATAGCCGTAAATTCAAAGAATCGACGATATTTTTACAGAAATTTAACTAAAAATATTAAAAAAAAAACATAGAACCCCTAAAAGCTACATCTACTGTAGGCCGAGGCTCGCCGCGATCGCCTGGCTGTAGTCGTAGTCATCGTAGTCTGAGCCGTCGGCGTCCCACCTGCTCGTGCCTGCGCCGGGTCGCCGCAATGCGGGTCGCTCGGGCCTGCGCCGGCGTCACCCCACCTGCTCACCGCCAGGGTGCGCTGGAACACAGCTTCGTCCTCGCTGTCGGGGTCGAGGACGACGTACGGAACCTCCTTCGTCTGCGGAGGGGGAGGGACGCGGTAGCGGGCGGCATTGGCAGCGGCTTCCTACTAGCGCTCACTACACCACGGGCCAAATTTGGGGGCAAAGAACAGCCGGAAGAAAACTATTTTAGAGGGCAGATTAACTGACGGGAAAAATAAACAGCCTGCAAAAAGTCGGGAGGGCAGTTTATCAGCCGGCAAAATTATTTTTGTCCCGGCTATGAACTGCCACCTATAGTATAAATATACGGAGGCAGTTTAAGTGTCGGAAGAAGTCTTTCCCGGCAGATTGAACTGACGGCAAATGTGCTCACCAGGTAGAATAATATTTTGGCGCGGGTTGCACACATAGCGCGCGCGGGCGGAGCGAAAAATATTTTAGCGTGGGTACTCGGCGGTGTGTCGAGACTGGAGACAGCAGTACACAGGGGGAATGCAAAGCCCAAAACCTAAGATTATGTACCAAGGTGCCCCCGTTCTCTCCTGTTGAGAGTCAGCCGCCGCCGCCCCGTTCTCCGGCCATCCCCGCTTCTAGCGCTCGCGCTAGCTTGCGTGGTGATGTTGTAGGGTGCCGGCCCCTCCTCTGTTTGTATAGAAGTAGAGTAGGTTCTTGTTTAGTTGCTTTGACTTTGTGTGTTGCTTTCGGCTTCTTGCCGCCGAGGATCCATTTGCAGGTGAGCCCGACCCTCCCTTGCGTGGTGCTGCTGCTGCCGTTCTCTGTTCTTAGGCTCTCGTGGTGGGGGTGCGAACTGGAGAAGATGGTGGTGGAATCCTCTCTCCCTCATAAGGTCGAAGGAGATGCTCCGAATCTCGGCTGCTCTCTGCTCCTTTTGCTGATTTCTGAAGAAGTTCTTGTTGATCTGCCGCTGACCGGCCGTGGAGGCGAGGGGCGACTGGATTTAGCTTCTACTTCTTCGGATCTTGTCGATTGGAGCTTGGTTACCTGCTGCCAAGACGAGCGAATCACGCGAAGCCAGAGCTGCTTCCGCGTCTCAAGGCCAAGGAAGTGGCCTATCTTCAACCTCCAGATCGGAGGCCCTTCGGACAAGTTTCCAGTGCTCGACATCGATCTACAGGCAAGTGATTCGTTCCCGCCTCTGGATCGATTGCTGGTGACTGTGATCCATCGCCGGCCTGGGAGAGATTCGAGCAACCAGTGCTCCGTCCTCGGCGGCCAGAGCTTGGAGGACGCCGGCGTTTTCGTGGAGGAGAGGACCGAGGACTTGATCGCGTTCTATTTTTTGTTTCAAGGTCCGAAATGTAATTTTCCAGCCCTTTGTTCGAAGTACAAGGTCCATTGTGCAAGTGTTGCCAAGGGCCTGGATGTAAATCTTACCTTCCACGTGGATGACTAATGCAGCTTCTGGGGTCTTCGACCCCTTCCCTTGTTCAAAAAAAAAAAAGCCCAAAACCTAGATCGAAAAAAAAATCCCCATTTCCACTCCTTCAATCGAGCCGCCCTCCGCCCACTCTTCTCGCCGGCGACGTCTCCCTCCGCCTCCATACCTCCCCGCCGACCACAGCCCTCCGCCCTCCGCCTCCTAACGGCGCCGCGGCCTCATCCCCCCGCCCTCCACCTCCTGACGGTGCCGCCGCCTCAGCGACCACCGCCCTTCGCCTCCTAACTGCGCCGCCACCCGGCCTCAACCCACTCTCTGTGCCGGCGAGCGTCGCCCTCCGCCTCCTTACCGCGCCGCCGGCCACGGCTCTCTGTCCTCCGGCTCCTAACGGCACCTTCGACATACGCCCCGACCACGTTCTTCTAACTGCGCCGGCGCCCTCCGCCTCCACGCCACCGGAGCAACGCATCGCCGGCCCACTTCTTCCTCGGCCACCGCCAGCCCATCTTCTTCCACGCCACAGCCACAGACGAATCTCCACTTGACCCACACCTCGGTGAGCATGGACGGCTTCCCCTTGGTACTCAGAAAATTTATTTCTTGTGTCATCACAGTAGCCAACCAACCGTACAATATTTTGATGTTGGAGCCCAATAAGATGGATAATCAGCTCATTCTTACATTGGGTTTCCCCAAATCCTCCCTTGTAAAGTATTTTCTTCACAACAATTACATCTCCATTATCGAGTACCCCCTGTTAAATATATTTTTGGTTAATATGGTACATGGTTTGTTACCGAGATGTTGTGTAGTCATATAAAGGATGTATGTGATACCTTATAAATACTCCAAACCAACCATAACGATTTATGAGCTCCTCTGAAAAATTATCTGTAATATGGTTTAGCAGATAGAATGGAAACTGCGTTGCTGTTGCACCTATATGTACCTTCCCTATTCAAATTCTTGACCGAATTTGCACTGAGATTTGCAAGAATCTAGGGGCAGCTTTCCAGAATCAAGCATTCTCCATTAGGCACCCTGAGCACCTCATTGAGTTCATCACTGTTTGCAAGTAGACAAGGAAGATCAACGTCTCAAATTTCTATGCTCTGTGGTATGTGAAATGCGAATGTGAAATGCCAGAATCCTTACTTTGTTCCTATCATGTATGCTTGAGCACCAAAATCTTGTTCAATTAGTCTGAGCAGCCACTTGAATACCTAAAGAAGAACTGGCAGTATTTATTTTCCTCCTGTATGTAGAATAAAACTCGTATGTATGGAAACATTGGTGTGGTTGCAATGCAGATTTGTGTATGTAGAATAAATATCCGGTTAACTCGTAGTTGCTATGAAAATTTGTGTTGTTGACTTAATGTCTGTTTTGTTAGATTTTTTGAACCTGGCGAAATAGTAGTCTGGAGCTCTCGTATTGCTCTTGTTCTTTAATAGGCTGAATGGTACAAGATAGGAAGAGGAAGAAAGGCGGCTCGAGAAAAAATTCTAACCCAGGCTCACTGGTATGGTGGTACAGAACAGGGTAAGGGAGAGAGACCACCACGCTCGAGGCCAAACTGCTTGCTTCTGTGTAACTACAAACAATGTTTTGAAAATGTATCAATAAACTAATCTTCTAGTTGGGTACTGCCTATCTATAGCATGTACCCCAGTTAGCTTGTTTCATAGATACTTTCTCTGTATAATGTGTTGAACTTGTTAAGATCTTTTGTCAATGGTTTGACTTGCGAAGTAGAGGTTTGTCACTCAATTATTGATCATAATGTTCCACTTGCTGTGACTATACTATTATAGCTAGTTTATAACCTGAGAGGTGTTTTCGAAAAAATCCTATAGCTTTCATCCATTTTGAATTGTCTTCCTCTGCATTTATTGATTTGTTCAACTGCTGTTGAAACCATTATGTAGGGAATACAACACCATATTACATATGTCTTCATTGTCTTTGTCCTTGCATGATAAAGTAGTACAAAATTTGACATAAGATTTCTACAGGTGATATACATATATGTCATGATATTTATTTCTATGAGTATAAATAATTTGACATGCTAATTGGTTTACTCCATAGGTTATTTGTTGAACACCGAGGGCACACGATTGAGTGGAGATAGAGGTGGACTGACACTGTTGGCCCGAGCTTCTAGTGACAAGTAAGTCACCTATGATGCTCCTTGGCTGTATGTACTTATATTTGATCATGTGCAAATTGCTGTCTTTTATGGCCATCGTACTAGCTTTGGTTAAATGTACTTCTATGCACTTGAGTATTTTTGATTGATGTTGAATGTATAGTTAATTAATTAATGTTTTTTATTTATCTTGGGGTTATTTTAATAACTGTTATAAATATGGATAAGAGATGGATGGGTGAGGATAGGCACACCGAAACATTCATTAATGGGGTTAAAGGATTTATCCAGTTTGCTTTTACCAATTCAGCTAGAGGGAACACTATATTATGCCCTTAAAAAAGTGTGTGAATTGTTCTTGTCTTGAAGCTAGTGAGGTCTAGGTGCACCTAGTATGCGATGGGTTTGCGACTGACTATACAAGATGGGAATATCATGGGGAGGCAACATACTCGTATCCGCCAAATAGGGATGTCGATGTTGAATATGACGAGGTTGAGGAGGTGAATGTGTTAGAAGAGTTAGATGACATGGGTGAACTGATTAGAGACATGACACACGAGTTTGGCGATTTGAGTGATAGCGATAATGAGGTTGATCCTTGTGATCCCGAGAATCCAAATAATCCCTTTCAGCAATTATTAGGTGCTGCAGCTAAAGAGCTCCATCCAGGCTGCACCTCTTTCTCAAAGTTGCGATTTGTTGTTAGGATGCTCCACCACAAAGCTCTTGGAGGATGGACTGATAAGAGTTTTGATATGCAACTAGGGTTGTTAAAAGAGGCCTTCCCTAAAGCCAAATTACCTAAAAACTTTCATGAACCTAAGAAAATGATAAAATGCTGTTAGTCTTAATTATGTTCGCATCCATGCATGTTACAATGACTGAATTTTGTATTGGAAGCAATATGAAAATGTTGATAGTTGCCCAAAATGCAAAACTTCACATTGGAAATCAGAAAAGAAGAATCCAAATGGAAGACATGAACACAAAGTCCCTAGAAAAGTTCTTCGTTATTTTCCAATAGTGAAGAGGTTGCAGCGGCTGTTCATATCACCAAAGAGTGCATCAGATTGCAGGTGGCATGATGAAGGGCGTACAAAAGATGTCCTTCTAAGGCATCCTGCAGATTCACCGGCTTGGAAGCATTTCGATAATAGACATACTGGATTTTCTACAGATTCTCGCAACATTAGGTTGATTATAGCCACAGATGGCTTTAATCCTTTTAGATCAATGAGTTGTGCCTATCATTTGGCCTGTAACTGCTATTCCACTGAATCTGCCTCCTTGGTTGTGCATGAAGCAACCAAACTTCATCCTCTCATTATTAATTCCCAGCCCGAAGTCACCCAGGAGAGATATAGATGATTTCCTTGAGCCACTTATTGATGATCTTCGTTTACTTTTTGAGGAGGGAATTAGAACTTATGATGCCTCCAAATCTGATTACTTCAAATTGCGTGCTGCAGTTCGTTCAACTATTAGTGATCTCCTAGGTGTAGCTACGATAGGTGGCTGTGTCACCTCGGGTGAATATGGTTGTACAAAGTTCCATTCTCTCACCTGCTCCATTTGGTTTAATAAAGGCAAGAAAACCTGTTACATGAGTCACCGTAGGTTCCTTGATGAAACTAGGACTGCTCCTGTACCACTAACTGGAGAAGAAGTGGATGCCCTTACAGAAAACATGGAGACCGTCTTTGGAAAGGACCCTTCTGGAAAGCCCCCCAGAAACAAACGAAAGCGTGGTGATCCACCACAAATTTTCAAAAGGAGATCCATATGGTTTAGGCTGAGATACTGGAAAGACTTCCTGCAGCCTCATAATCTTGATGCCATGCACATCGAGAAGAACGTTTGTGATAACATTGTTAACACACTTCTAGGCATTGACCAAAGAACTAAAGATAATATAAACTCTCGTCAAGACCTTGAGGAACTTAACATAAGAGGTGCTCTCCATCCTGTTCCGGTAGGAAAGGAATATGTCCATATGACGGCTGCCCCATACTCAGTGAGTCCTAAGCTGAAGAGACTATTTTGCCAAATTCTCAAAAACATAAAGTTCCCTGATGGTCTTGCGTCTGACATACGAAAAAATGTTCAAGTTAAGGAGAAAAAGATTGTTGGGATTAAAAGCCATTACTGTCACATTCTATTGCAACAATTGCTTCCACTAGCGGTTAGAAAAACCTTGCCAGAAGGAGTCAGTGCTACATTGATCCGTCTGAGTGATTTATTCAAGAAATAGCCGAGACGTTGATATGATGGTTCACTTGATGGTTCATCTTCTACTCCAAGTGAGGCTTGGTGGGCCAGTGAAGTACAAAAACATGTACCCCATAGAAAGGTGGCTTCTAAACTGAAACTTGTATGTCTTATAATAATTGCATAACAAATAGATTGATACCTGTTTAGTACTTGTATAGGTATTTGAGCACCGTAAAGGGATATGTTCGCACCATGAGCCATCCCGAGGGGTCAATTGCGAAGGGCTACATTTTCGATGAGTGTCTTACTTTCTGCTCTCGATATTTAGAAGGATGTGAAACCAAATTTTAAAGAAAATGCAGAAATGATGTTGTTTAGACCGAGTGTAGTAGCATGCATTTCTTCAATAACAAGGGCCGGTTTTTGGCTGGAAAACGTGTTGTGACATTAGATCACAAGGCATGGCTTCAAGCACATAGATACATATTGTTTAAAAATGATCACATATCCCCTTACTTGAGGTAAGCTATTCAAAGCATTTCATTGTTGAGTGAAGCTGCTAGTATGCATGCACTGTTGTTGAATGATAACCTTAATCTTCTTATTAACTTGTACAGGATGCATAGAGAGTATTTGTCCTCAAGTGGTAATCGAAGTGCCATACAAATCAACAAACTTCATCATGACACTTTTCATGAGTGGTTTAAGATGTTTGTGGCACAACTTACTGAAAGTGGTGAAGAAGTTTCAGAAGAGATCCAAACTTTAGCCGAGGGACACCTATTGGTGGTGAGATCATTTGGTAGTTATACTATTAATGATTACAATTTCCATACACAGATATATGATGCGTGTAGGCCTACCCAAAGTAGCAGGGTGGCTTTAGTTTCAGAAGTACCCGGAAATGAACAAAGAATGTTCTATGGTGTGATAAATCAAATTTTATAGTTGGATTACAATCACAAAGGAAATATGGTGCTATTTAAATGTGGTTGGTTTGACAATCATGTGGAAGACAAGTGGGTTAAAGTTGATAAATTTGGTATCACAGATGTGAACCACAAGCATCTAATCCAAACAAGGGATAAGTTGAGTGATGAACCATTTATTTTGGCCTCCCAAGCAAAACAAGTATACTATGTTGAAGACCATGTTGCTACAGATTGGTGGGATGTTAGAAAACCACCTAACCAACGAGACCTGTATGATATGTTTGGTGCGGGAAATGTAAATGATGAGCAAAGAGATGAATCTACAATGCATAATCTTTGTTCTGATTTATGCCTCAACATTTACTTGAGAGATATACGCCAAACTAGAAATGATGTAGATGGAATACTTTTTTCTGCAAAGGAGAAGCCAAAGTGTGTGATTTTTAGTCTAATTATTTCTTTAGCTGTTTTAAATTGAATAAAATTGTACTAATCTTCTCTTCTTGTTCTTTTCTAGGAAAAAATGGAAAGAGATCTAGAAGCTAAGGCTGCTTTGTTAGATGGTGCACGGGCACTAGAAATCACAAAAAACAGTGAGAAATTGAAGAGCCTTGTGGTTTCTCCCCTTGTTGTTGTTGAGGTGACAGAACCGCGTAAGACTAAGCCGGTAGAAAAACAAAGAAAGAAGGTGATGTAGAAATTAATTCTTTGTTGCTCATATCATTGGTTAATTTTGTTGTTGGAAGTAATTTTAATTTTTTTACTTAGTTGCTTATAAATGTGGTTGTCATTTGTAGAGATCGCTGTAACACCCGGGGGTTTTCCCTCAAATAGAATTGCTTGTTTTTTTTCATGCATTGCATCATGTCATCATAATGCACTCATGTGTGGAATTTCAAATTTCAAATAAATTCAAATCATTATGTTTCACACTTGTTCTGTTACAACTTTTACAAATAAAATATTCCAATCAAACAATTTAGTTGTTTTCCATAAACTTGATTTTCCAAATAAGTGACTTGGGTAATTTTCAAATAATTCAATTATTGCAAAATTCAGCGAATTCATTTAAATTTCAAACAGCAACAAATATTCAAAATTTTGAAAAACAAAAGTTGGTACACCTAGGCATTTCAGTTGCCAAGTGCAAAGAAATTGGTTTCACAATTTTTGGAGTTTCAAAACCCCTCAAAATAACCTTTCTTCTCTCCCTTTTCTCTCTTACAAAAAAAAAGATTAAAAAGAACTGCTGGGGGAGGCAGGCCCAAAGGCCCACCTATGACCCCGAGCGCCCAGCCCACCTCCCTGTCTCTTTCCTCCGTACAGAAGGCACGAGGACGTGATCCCCTCCTGTCGTTTTACCAAAGCAGAGATCACCACAACCCCCCTCCTCCACCTGCTCCCCCCACCTTAAAGCCCCTCTCTCCCCCAGGAACCCTAACCCTAGCCCTTCTCCCCTCCCCTCTTCCTTCCAGCCGACGCCGCCTTCCACTCTTCCTCCTCTGTTGGTTTTCTGAATTTTTCTGAAACCGAGAACGAACACCGGAGGTTCCCGTCGACACCCCGTCGCCATGATCGCCGTCGACCCCACCTTGGCGCGGGAATGAAACCGCCTCTACATCTTCTTCCTCTACGCGGAAGATCGGCGCCCAAGGACTTCCCGAGCGTCCCCGCCATGGTCGTCTTCCTCTCTGGCTCGTGTGCCGTCTGCTCTGCTTCATCGACACCTCGGTCCGCCTCCGATCATCTCCGGCCGCCACCAGCCTTCCCCACGGTGAGCACCCCTCTGGGACTCGTTCCCCAACCCTCCTGTGCTCTGTGTGCCCGCTTTCACGCGGCACAATCACGCCACCTGTAGCTGGTCGTCGTTGCCGGTTCTGTCCCGTCGCAAGCAGTAGCTGCGTGCGATCTTCAGTTTCGTCAGTTTCCTGTCGCTGTGACTCCTCATAATAGCCAAGACCCATTTTGTATCACAACCGCAACAGCAGCCTAGTGTCTTGGCTCTCTGTCTCTCGGCGAGAGATCCTGGGATCGAATCCCGCGTGAGGCAATGCCTCCGTCCTTTTTTTTCCCTTAATATTTACACCGCACAGTTGATATTCATCTTGTTCCAGATCTGTTTCCTTACACGAACCAAACAGCAGCCTAATGGTTCTGTTCCCTTGTTCTTAGTGAGAGATCCCGAGTTCAAACCCCAAACAAACCCCTTTTTACTCTGTTTTAGTCTTTTATTTTGCTAAATGTTTTAATTCATAACTTGCAAACTATAACTCCAATTTCACAAAGTAAAATATGTTTGCCAATCAAAATTTCCTGAATTTTCCAAATATGCAATTTGTTTAATGTTTTGACCAATTAAAATTTGTGCAATTTTCTGTACTTTATTTAATTCCTTTAAAATTGCATAAATCATAACTAATTCAAATTAAATTCAAATTTAATGTGTAAAAGATGTTTTCCAACCAGAAAAGTGCAAGGAATATGAATATGACATCCATGCTCATGTTTGCATCTTGTATTATGCATTTTAGCCTGCGTTATTCATGTCAACTAAATAACAACATATGGAATGTGTTGGGGTATTTAAATAATATTGCCCTATTCCATTTAATCTTGTTTAGCTCACCTACTTATTGTGTTTCCATGTTAAACAACATTTAATATTGATGGTTAGATAAATAACTTGAACATTCTAAATTAAGTGTTGGGACTCCGGTTCCGATTAAATTGTCTAAATTGCATTTTGCGTTGCATCTCGCATGTCATGCATATAAAATAGGATCATGCTGGATCTTTTGCCGTAGTAGTAATTGTTGCATCCGGTGTTTGTTCTAGTTCGTTGCTTCTTCGCGGATAGGACGTTGAGATGATGTGAGCAACGACAAGTTCGGATGTACCTCTACTTGCTGGATCTCAGGCAAGTATACTCACTTGCTACCTATGGCTGCCTTTCATCACTTGTTACCGATTCTTTCCGTTGTACTTATGCTAGCCTTATGATTCGATGCTTGTGTCTCGATCCTATCATATGTTTACCTTGCAGCCATGATATAGCCTTCCTTCCACTTCCTATTACCTGTTGCTTGTTTACCTTGTTGGCCCTCGTGTCGTAGTAGCATGCTTAGATTTGTTTGTGCTCGAGTCTTGTTGTCCTTTGTCGTACCACCTGTTTAGTTTGATAGTTGGGTTTCAATTTAATCAACAACATGTTAATGTTTGGGGTAATAATAATTTGATGATAAGGCATCGGCAGGAGGCCCGGCGTGGTTTTGGAGCCTGCTAGTGTCGAACTTAGGAAAAGAGTCTTGTCCATTGATCCATGATGAGCGCGCTAACCGCATCCGGGAGGTAGTATGGGACCCCCCTCGACTTAGACCTGATTTGCAGCTTGTCCGAAGAGCCACACTTAGTTCGGGTGTTCCATTTGCTCACTTGCATAATGGGAGGCGCCCCCATGGTTACTGTTGATGATGATGATGATGCATATAGGGCGAGGCCTGTATTGCCGGGGTGTTGCGTCCTGCGGGAGTTTTGCACACTTGCGCTGAGTATTCGGCTGCGTGGCTGGGACCTTATAGCTCCGTGGCTCCTAGGACAGGTTGTAGAGACGGTTTGGGTCGTGTCGAGCCAACCTGAGTTTTAGTTGGTGGCTTGAGTGTGTACGGGTACTGTAGCGCACCCTGCAGGGATGAATCTTCTCGAGAAGCCGTGTTGTCCGCGGTTATGTGACGACTTGATGAAAGTGCTGGCTAACAAGTACTCAGACAGCTTACACCTAATTAATAATAATTTGACTAGTAATAGGAATATTGTCACAATAACCTGAACTTCACCTTAATCAACAGTGTGAGTTTCCTTGGGTTGCTTCCTTAGTAGGGGGTAACACTGGATGGGTATTGTTTGGTGAGTAGTTATAGTTGGTTTTTTTGTCGCGCTCTCTTATCCCTCTCTAATAGCCGGAAGTTGTAGCGTGTCTCTTTAGTTTGTTAGTGCTGCCCGCTGCCGCTTCTTTCCAATAATCCCTCCCTTCCGTTGTACCCAAAGTATTTGTATCTTGTGATGGGTTACGCTGGTATCTTGTGAGTATGGTTTATCCACTTGCCAGTACTTAACAGTACTGACCCACGAATCCTTTTTCGTGGCTGCATATTCCACATTGCAGTCAACAGGTTTGAAGTCTGACGACGTTAGCTTGGGAATCCCTCCGGCTTGGCCTGGGCAGGGATTGGACGCCATCGGTTATCTTCAGGACTCTTAGTCCAATTTGTATCTTGTCCGTAGTCGGACACTATGTTGTTTCTTCCGCTGTCATTTGGATCTTTGTATTGTATCAGTTGTATCCTTGACTCGTTTGAGTCGTCTTGTATATGTCTTTTCTGTTGTTGTTGCGGAATATTCGTGAACTGTTGAAATGTTATCACAGGTGGCAACCTGGAATCGGTTATTATGTGGATTTTGGCGGAAATGCTGAAATCTGCATAGTGCCCGATCCCGGGGCGTCACAATCGCTAGATGAAACTATTCCAGAATCAGACCGAGTGCTAAGAATTCGCTCAAATGTTAGACACGAGTCAGATGTTGAAGAAGATGGTGAAAATACGGCTGTGACCAAGAGGGTGAAGGTATGTTGACACCACTGTATATAAATAGGATCATTTTTTTTTCATTAACCTCTGTATTTAGCAATGCAGTAGCAAACATTAACCTCTGTATTTCTTTTTTCATGCTCACCAAAATATTTTTATTTGTTAGGCCATGGTCTGGATGATCAACAAAAGAAACGAAATGTCCGGAAGCGCACTCAAATGCACATTGTGTATGGTAGAAAAGGACAGCCACCGGTACCTGTTTCATTTAATGAAAAAGGACAGCATAGTGGCAAAAATGCCTCGGAATTCAACAACTTCATAGCAACACATGTAAAAAGTCATATCCCACTTGCACATGCCGATTGGAGACAAGTTGATGCTGAAAAGAAGAATGAGTTAATGACAACCTTAAGGGTTCGATGTAGTTGTTGTGCTATATATATCTTGTTTCCTAATTATAATTGCTTCCTCATTATAAAGTAGCATCAGTTGTTGTACTATATATATATCTTGCTTCTTTATTATAGAGTAATATATATCTTGCTCATTCTAAAGTAGCACACTAATATAAACACATTCTTCTATACTAGAAATACTATGTTGTGGATGAAAAACTGAAGGACTTTGTCATGGGAAGTGCTCACAAGAAATGGAAAGATTTCAAGGCAGATTTGAGACATACGATTTATAAAGAAGAAAGAACCAATGAGGAACTCGATGCTCTTTTCAAAAAGGATAATAGAGTAACTCCTACTGATTGCAAATTTCTTATCCACTTTGGAGAAGTGAAGAAGCCAAGGTACTATTCTAATTCATCATTCACTTGTTGCAGTTATGTTCATGTGTAGAAAGTAGAAACTAGGCAAAGAGTTTACTTGTAATTTTCTGTTTATAGAAACAGAGTGAACAAGGAAAGAAAAACAGAGAAAAGCAGAAGGTGTTCCATACATCGGGAAGCAAGAGCCATGCCCGTGTTACAGATGAAATTGTATATAGTGTCGTACATTTTGAACATACTTAGCATAGTCTGCATAGTAAGGGTGACTAATTTTCTACTATACTGGATGTAGCACAAGGAGAATGGATATCCTCCACATAGAGACGAAGTATTTGTAAGAACACACCAAAGAAAGAAAGGAAAACCTCAATCTAAGGAAACAATTGATATAATTGTAAGCTCTTCTACAACACAAGGCTTATTTTCTGTTTGAAAGTTCATGTGTTACAATATAATAACATTAACATTTTTTTATCACCAAAACTCTTATTGTTGGAAAAAATAGAACAGGCAATGGAAGACCATCATGAACTTTTGGAAAAAAGCACTCAGCAAGGTGAAATCTTGGCACATGTACTAGGTAAAGAGAAGAATGGCTATGTTCGGTGTGTAGGCCTAGGAACAAGTCCTGCTGCTTTAGGCATGCCTGGAGCTCAAAAGTTGAAATCCACAAGGGTGCAGATGGCTGAGCTAGAGACTGAAAAGGCTAGGAAGGATAATGAACTTCTAAGAGATGAGGTAGCTGAAATAACAAATGACACACGAGTCAAGATTGATGCACTAATGGAAGAAGTAAGCCAACTAAGGATGATGGTGTCACCTTCCAATGCTGGAAACAACAATATCATGCAAAATATTGAGCCTGAAGATAGTGTTGGAGAATCTGTTGCTGTTGATGATTAAGAACACTTACTTTATGATGTGGAGGAAGAGCGCTTGGAGCGAGAGTTGAGGGAATCAGCTGCCCAATTTGAGAGTATCAAGAAAGAAAAAGTAGCACTATTGCGTAGAAAGAAGGAAGCAACACTGATAAAAAACAGAGAAGTAACCCAACATCAACAAATCCTTGAGAAAAAGTGGAAGAAAGCATAGCTGCAAAAAGAGAACGAGGCAGAAGAACGACATAAGAAGAAGGAGGTTGAAGAACGACAGAAGGAGAAGGAGGCTGAAGAACGACAAAAGAAGAAGGAAGCCAATCAACTTCAAAACAAAAAGGAACAAGGCATCCTGCAAAAGAAGAAGGAACAAGTCGATCTCCAGAAGAAACCGGGAGCAGCAATTACACAAAAGAACCATCAGGTCCTATTTTATTTATTACGGTTTCTGTTTTTTTGTATGAGTGCAAATTCGTAGTGATTATTTCTTACTCCTGCCTTGTTTCACACTTTATTTCAACAAGGAAGCGTGGTGATATTGTATAATGTTTTTAGGGGCCATAGTACCCCTGTTGCAAAAGGTACAGTTTTGTCAACTGACCGGAAGAAGGTAGTAGGGGGTCGGGAGCTTGGTACTGAATGTTGCGAAATTGTAGTCGACTATATAATGAAAAGAGACGCCATATTACCTCGTCCTGTTGGGAATGTTGACACCATTGGACAATCCCATGGAAGAACAATTGCATGGCAATATAAGCATGTAGGCATATTTTCTTAGTTCCATTCTTTGTTGCAATGGTTAAGTCAAGTTTCTTACCAACATCGACTTTATATGCAGATTGAGGTGGATAAATCCATGACAAAGCAAGCCTCACCTCTACGAGAAGAATGAGAGAGGTAAGGAATCCATGACAAAGTTATTGTCAATTATTTTTGGCAATATGGGCATGCAAAAGTACAACAGCCAAGCTAGCAGCTAGATCGATTCCTTCCAAACACACACATATACTAAGCCCTTGCTAGACATAGACACGTACATGTAGGCTAGATAAAATACACGATTTGATAGCTATGTACATGCCTCTGTTGTGCCCTGTCGTTATTTAAAATTCATTTTAGCTATGTACATGTATGCTAGATCGATTCCATTTTAAAATTCTATTTTAGCTATATACATACATCAAAAACAAGTCCAAATCTTTGGTCCGTATAGCCTGGAGACGAATCATAGGTATAGATTTAAAGTCTACATGGAAATAAATTTTGAAAAGGATTTATGCCCCTGTCTACCAAAGATTGAAATTTGGTATCTTTACCTACTATGAAATCGATTTAAAGTCGTTAAGGCTTCCCTGCTTTGGTTTGGTTTGGTACGGTACGTCATTGACAATACGCCTAAAATTGAGTGAAATTTGCCACCCCACGTGAATTTCCTAGATCGCTCGTAGTTTTCTGTCCTGAACGGATACGTGCTAGAGATTGGAACGGAACACGTGACTCCTTCCCACCCATATATAGCCTGGAACAATCAAGATTCAAGGGCATACCACCTCCTCTCTAGGTCGGATCGCAAAATCAATCCGTCACCCGACTCGGTTCCCAAAAGAAAACCCTAGCGTGGCAGTCGACAAGACGTGCAAGAAGGAGAATACCCACCTGTAGCAGCTCCGCGATGAGATCAATCAGGACAAGGTAGTGTTCTGAAGGACCATCGTGGAGGTGCTCCCGAGGACGCCGAGCAGCTGTGGATCCCAGAGGTTTGCGCCAAGGGTCTCGGCGACATGCTGGATATCTTCTTCAGTGACTTCATCGATGGCCCCATCGATGCATGTTCCGGCGTTGATAGCGCCGCGCGTATGTTATTCTCCGCGGACGGCATGCATACCTGGCAACTCGTAGCAGAGCAAGGATTGATATATGTTCCTCGAATTTAAAGAGCACACGATTGATCACGGGGCTGGTTTCACGCCATGGGGCTTGGTAGATCAAGATCGAGAGAGAGGAGGTGATCTAGCAGAGAGTAATCAGGTAGCGACTCGGGAGCAGTGTGAAGCGGCAGGGGCTCGAGCGCGACGATGTCTGGGCGTCTTGGGGCATCCAAGCTTAGTGGCTTCCCTCCTCCACATCCGCCTCTTCTTCTCTTAGCTCAGGCACCTGCTGACCCATCGTTGACCAGCGGCAGAGGAGGTGTTCCAGGAGTCGGTCCCAGTCTCCCAAGACTGCACGTGGAGCACGTTGACGTTTCCACATGCACTATTATCGTGCATACAGGTTATTCCAGTAACTTCATAGGGAGACGGGATACTTCTATTTGACGACATGTGTGAGTTACTGATGATCTGCAGCCCAACAGAAAATGTAGAACCAATAGCGGTCTATAAGCTCCTGAACCAAGAAGAATTATTTGTGCATGAAAGCTCTTTTAAATGAAGTGGAACCATTGGCAGTTCTCCAAAGAATAATTCCCTTCCTTGAATGTTTGATTGTTCTTTGTGCTCCGATTTCTGTTGTACGGTTTCTGCTATATGCATCGACTCCAAGTGACGAATTTGTGCAGAAGGATAAATACGTTGGTATTGTAGAGTACAGTACAAAAAAGTTTTTAATTAGCAACGCACCGGTGATCAATCATCGGAGATTTCCGTATGCACAAGGTGCCCTAAGAACTTTCTTCCTCCCCTCACCGCACGTACAAATGCACTAAGCTTGAGTAATGGATGCACATGAAGAAAGGTCTAGAGATCTCCCGTATGTTACAAAAGAAATAATTAGCATTTGGCGCTTATTATTATTAGAACTTATATATTTCAAAGTTATTTCATTACCCAAGGATCATCGCAGAAGCTGTGCCACCACAAGGGATTAATGTCTGCTTCAATAACCGTGAGATAGAGGATTCTGCCAGCCGCGGTCTGAAGAAGAACCCTCACTTTTCTGGTGTTGGTGGCCGTCATCAGTTCTACCATGCTCGGTAAGAAGGTAAATAAGTGCCACGCCAGGTAAGAAGCTAAATAAGTAGATTTATATCTCCGGTTGCAACGTACGGACATGTTTGCTAGCTTATACTAGTTACGAATTTGGATGTCATCCTATCCCGTAGATGCAGCATGCACCATAGACTCACGGCCGGCCGCGACGAAAGCCGTCTGCAAGTGTGCAACAGGGCCGCCAGCACCAGGACGCCCACCAGGAGGTCACCGCTGTAGTTAGTTACTTCCCCACATGCCCACCAGGACGTCCACTACAGTGAAAGCAATCCAGCAAGCTCTTGATAATGGCTAATTCGTACTAGTATGAGCTTGCTGAAGACTGCAGATGCTAATGTAGTCTAGGTGTTAAAGAACAATTATCTACTTCTGTCTATATTGCTAATGTAACCGACCGAAATGTCTACTAGGAGCTCCTACGTGCAAGGCCAATTTGATGCTTATGTACAAGAGAATTGATCATGGGATTTGTTTTTTGCAGACACCGGTTTGTGTGTGTGTGTGTGTGTGAGTGCAAATGGGTAGTGTAATGACTACAATTCATGTTTAATATCATGGTGATATATCATGCATGTTTTTCTGTCTAGGAGAACGACTCCTTGTTTTGTGGTGAACTCATGTATGCCCTTGTGTTTAACTTATGTCTGTCGTTTATGCCCTGGTGAACCAGTTATCATCAACGACTAGTATGACCTTCCAATGTACTGTACATGTTTAAAATCTGAATATTGCGCTTGTTGTGTGCAAGGGCTGTCGGGATAGGAGTTGAGGACGGCTCTGCTGTGTGCCTCCGGCTGTTTGGGTCTGTAGTGACCGTGGCCTATGCATTGCGGGGGAAATTCAAGGGGATCACTGGTAGAAAAAAGGCCTTCCATACGCCCCCATCAGTCCCCAAACGTCGCGCACCGTGACTAAAGGGCCTTTAGTCCCGGGTCGGGAGGAGACCCGCGACAGAAGGTCATACGTCGCGGGTTGGGAAGCGCGTTGAGGCGCATGGAGGGCATTAATTCCGGTTGACCTGGCCGCCCGGGACTATTGGTCCTTTAGACCCGCGACAGAAGGTCATACGTCGCGGGTTGGGAAGCGCGTTGAGGCGCATGGAGGGCATTAATTCCGGTTGACCTGGCCGCCCGGGACTATTGGTCCTTTAGTCCCGGTTGGCGTGGCCAACCGGGACTAAAGATCAAACTGCTCGCCTCCCGCGAGGCGGTTTTTATTTCGCGAGCGAGGCAGAAGGGCGCCATTCCACAGCGCGTCGGAGTCTCTCTGTTTCTTCCTCTCTTCTCTGTGTCTTCCTCCTCTCTTCGATCTTCACCAAGCACACCACCATGGCCGAAGTTTGGGAGACATACCGTGGTCCCACACCATGCGGCAAGCTTCTGGACGTGTGCTACACCAACAGTTGCGAGAGGCTGGCCGGTGCTCTTGGTCATTTGACCAATCTCTATTTCTCCTCTCCCGATGAACACCGTTTCTTCGGGCTTGATCTGGAGTATACGGCGGATCAACAGGATGTTGCCGTCATCCAGATTGCGTTCAAGGAGGCCGTTTTGATCTTCCAATGGTCAAGGTAACGCACACGTACCAAATTTTTGTTGTTGCATCTTCGATTTGTTTGTTGCATGTGAAGAATACATGTGTTGCAACATATCTAACACGTATCAAATTTTTGTTGTTGCAGTAGTTCGAAGCATTCTCCGGCCCTTGTTGATTTTCTTGTCAACAAGGGATATGACTTTTGCAGCGTTGACATCACGCAAGACCGTCCGAAGTTGATGCGCTTGGGTATTGTGATACCTAAAGATCACTACATTGATCTTCAGGATCTTATCCAATTGAACGGGCCAAAGACCGGGATGGCTCGCATGGCAACTGCCTTCATCCACGAGGGCTACGGAACCATGAAGTCTGATTTCCCCCGAAAGAATCACTTCTATTAGGAGAAGACCCCACTGGACTTGACGAACGTCAAGTATGCAGCCATAGATGCATATGTCTCCTACGAGTTGTTCCGCATCTACTCGACGGAGCCATAGATGTATGCGTTCGATATATATGCATGTAATGGGTATCTTAGTATATATATGTAATGGATATCTTAGTATTGTGAGACTTATGTTTGTGTTATGTGTGATCGTAAGACTCTATGTTATGAATGTGATGTCTCTACTCGTATTTTACTTGTGATTTAATTATCACTTGTCTTTTGTTGTTCATAAAACTATTTTTGTTTCCTAGTTTTAAATGACTTGGAAAAATTTGCAAAGTGTTGCAAAGTGTAATGGATATTATTTCTATATTAATTCCTAGCTATACTATTTCTATGTTATGTCAAACACATGTTTCAAAACAAGCAAAAACAAAAACACATCAAGAAAACAAACAAAAACACATCAAGAAAACAAAACAGAAAAACACATCAAGAAAACAAACAAAAACACATCAAGAAAACACATCAAGATTTTAAAATGAATTAGTATTATTTTTCTTAATTTTTTGATATATTATTTGTATTTTTAAGATTTTAAAATGAATTAGTATTATTGTTCTTAATTTTTTGATATATTATTTGTATTTTTAAGATTTTAAAATGAATTAGTATTATTGTTCTTAATTTTTTGATATATTATTTGTATTTTTAAGATTTTAAAATGAATTAGTTCTACTTTTCTTAATTTTTTGATATATATTATTTGTATTTTTAAGATTTTAAAATGAATTAGTTCTATTTTTCTTAATTTTTTGATATATTATTTGTATTTTTAAGATTTTAAAATGAATTAGTTCTATTTTTCTGAATTTTTTGATATATTATTTGTATTTTTAGAAATAATACAAATTAAAAAGTTAATGTTTATTTATTTATTCAAAATTATTAATTACATCATTACTTTTGTTTATTAAAAGATTTATTTGAAATTCAAACAATAAAGAAATGTGGCATCGACCAACATGTTAATAAGATTGATATGATACTACGATCACATACATGCGTGCAAAACACTTGGATGCGGGACGGTATGGAAGTCGGAAGTTAAGCGTGCTAGTGCTAGAGTAGTGGGAGGATGGGTGACCGAGCGGGAAGTTTGACCATGAGTAAGTAATTTGACTAGAGATAATTGTAGTTAGACACTAAGCAAATAATACAACTTCTGAAAAAAAAAGGGAGTGAAAAAAGGGAGTGAAAAAAAGGGAGAGAAAAATTTGTGTGAAAAATAATTAGAATCCCAAATAACGAAATAAAGTTTAGTCCCGGTTCAGGTGGCCAACCGGGACTAAAGGTCCTCCGCCCCCGGCTCCGCCACCCGCCCACGTGGACGGGCCTTTAGTCCCGGTCCGTAAGCCCGCGGGACTATACGGGGGGGGTCTTTAGTCGCGCATAGCTAGTCCCGGTTGCGCGGTCGGGACTACTGGCCCTGACGAACCGGGACTATAGGCCTATTTTCTACCAGTGGATGCAACACTTCTTTTAACCTCCAGACTTGCTAGATATATGCTATATGTATGCTCTTTTGTTCATTTGGATGAAGGCTACTAATTTGGAACCATAATCCTGTCAATGATCAAGTTTGGATGAAGTGATTTTATTTTGAATTGGATTCAAAAGTTTGTATCGTGGATATAAACCATGTATGTCGTCAAAGATCACGTGTCAAAGAACTAAATGGGTAATATGAATGTGCACTTTGTGGCAGAGATGCATTATATTGTGGTATAATCTGTCTAAAATGTATCTGATTGAACTGTGATAATGACGAGGACAATTTCAGGGCAATTCAACTGCCAGCAATATTTCGCTAGCCGGGAAAAGTCCAAACAGCCGGCAACAGTTAAGCAAACAACCGGCGAAAGTAATTGCATTTTAGGGCAATCTAGGAGCCAGGAATAATCCAAACAGCCGGCAATAATCATAACAACCGGCATAATTCTTTGCTGGCAGGCCAGCCTACCAGCCGGAAAAAATCAAGCCTGCCGGCAAAAGTAGAGCTGCGAGGGCAGAGGAATTGCCGCGAAAAGAAAACAACCGGCAAAACTCTTTGCCGGCAGGGTTATAGCGGGCAGGACAATCTGTCGGGGAAAACCCTTTGCCGGCAGTTTGACTGCCACGTAAAGTGACCTTTACCGGCAGATGGCGTGCCCCCAAATCTGGTCCGTGGTATAGTGGTTGCGCCTTCAGCTGTTCCGCCTCGGCGAGGAGCCGGCGCAGGAGCTCCAACTCCTCCTGGGTGCTCTCGCACAAACTCCAGTTGTCGGCGACGTCGTCGGGGACCTGTTGGAGAGTGTTCAATGAGAGCTCCTCGGCGGCCTTCATGTAAGGCCACTTGTCCTCGTCTCCTCCACCACCTCCTTCTTCGGGCGCACGACGCGCTCGAAGCCTGCGGCGGGTCGCTGGCGCGGCTCGCCGGTGCGCAGGGTGCCGCTGCTGCGCCTGGGGGATGGGCGCCCGGAGTTGAGGGGAGGAGTGAGGGAAAGAGAGGCCGCGCCGGAGGAAGAGGAGGTCGCCGACGAGGACCCGCCCATCCGTCGTAGTGTCCACGAGGGGTGCGGGCGGGGCGGCATCTGCAGCCGGGGCTCGTTGCCGGCTTGGATGTAGTCGAGCACCGACTCGAGCGTGCGGTGCTCGCCTCCCCACCACCGCTTGCGGCGGTAGGGTTGTTGTTTCCCTCGGCGGCGACTTCCTCGTCGTGGCGGTGCTGGAGGTACTCCCACCAGAAGGCGTCGTTGCCGCGCGCCCTCCAGCGCAGCTGCGCGGCCTGGTCCGGAGGCAGCCCCGCATCGCTGGAGGGGATGGGGGGCACGGGGATCCCACCCACGTTGAGCTGCCACCGTGGTTGCCCAGCGGCGGCGCTTGGGACGCGCATTTCGGGCGGGCACGGATACCCCGCCCGATACAGCGCCCAGGCCTCTGCTTGCGGAGATGGCGGCGGCGGCTTCGTCGTAGCTCGACATCTCCGGGGAACGGCGAGGGGGTGGACGTCTAGAATGGGAGAGAGTGGGAGCGGCGAGGGAGGAGAATGGGGAGAGCGGCGAGCGACAAGGGGTTTGTAGCCCTGGCGGGGCATTTACTGTGCTGCGTGCCGTCGCTGCCGCCTGCCACGCCATTACTCCGACAGCCTTTGAACGGGCGAATGCACTGGCCGCCCGCCACGCCATAAAAGCCGGCAGCATTTGACCGACGCGGGAGCCGAGAAGAAGCTCACGGGCGGGGGTTTCTATTCCCGCGGTTTTCCCGCCTTTTCGCCACCCAAGCCGAACCCAGCAGGCTGGGTTTCACCTGGGTGCGGCGGCCCGAAATAGCGCCAAAACGGCGCTATTTGGGCTTATGGGGGCCGAGTGGTGCAAAAACGGCGCTTTTTGGTTCTGCCGGCGCAAAAAATCCCGCCTGGGGACTCTAGGGGCGGCTGGAGATGCCCTCAGGCACTCATACTGCGCACGTCAAGTCATGCGGACGATTCGTTTGTTCGCAAGTTAGTCTTGTTCCAATACTCGTACCTATTGCTACCACTCTTCAGGCGCATATATAACGACCCGGCCGGTTGCGGAGCTCTTCAAACCCAACCCGTGCAGTGCTGCCCTCTCCTCTTTCCCTTCCTCGCCATGGCTGCTACTCCTCGCCTCGCTACCAGCCCCGCCTCGCAGTCCGCAGCCCTCTTCCTCTACAACAGCTCGTGCCGGGAAGCTCCACCACACGGCATCCGTCTCCGCCCTCTTCCTCTTCCTCTTCTCCGACACGCTCCCACGCCTATAGCTCTATCAGCTTTGCCACCACCATCACTGTATGTGACGGTGTCTCCCTACGCTATCCTCCTAGCCGTGCTGGCATTCTCCAACACCCTACCCGACATGGTCCGTCGCCGTGACAGCGAGCTCCCGTCGTCGCTTCCGGTGCTCGGCCACCTCCACCTCCTGGGCCACCTCCCACACCGCTCCCTCCGCGACCTCCACCTCCGCTACGGCACCCCCGGCGGCCTCCTCTGCCTGCAGCTTGGCCGGAGGCGGACGCTCGTGGTGTCCACGATGGCCGCGGCCGCGGACTTGTACAAGAACCACGACACGGACTTCGCCTCCCGGGTGCTCAACGCCGCGGTGGGCAAGTTCTCCCTCGGTGCCGACATGAACATCTCATTCGCGCCCTACGGAGACGGCTCACACGATCACAAGAAGATGGCCGTGGTGAACCTCCTCACCGCGTGCCGCGTCGACTCGTTCAGACCTGTGCGCGCCGCCGAGGCAGCCTTCCTTGTCGCGGTATGCCGTCGCGCCACGGAGGCGGGCGAGCCTATGGAGCTACGGGGCCACCTCCTTGGGTACATCAACCCTGTGGTTGCTCGCGCTGCCACGGTCACCGCGGGCGCCACGGCGGAGAAGATGTAGGATCTTCTGGGCAACAGCGCGGTGCACATGTCTGGCCTGCAGGCGGAGGACGTGGTTCCTGGTCCGGTGGCAAAGGTGCTGCGTTGGGCGACGGGGCTGGAGAAGACGCTCGACGACCAGGTTGCAGCCTGGGACACATTCCTGTCGGAGGTGATCGCGGAGGACACTGAGGACAAGAAGTGCGCCGACGACGGCACGACGGATACCTAGGCCCGCTGGAGAAAACCCCAGCTTATAAATCTACACCCGGTAACTGTTAACCCTTTCTTGTTTGTTCCGATCTTGCTCATGGAATTTTTTGAAGAATATAGCTTGAACAATATGCATTATGATATAGATCTGTTTCTCCTTTTCGCAACGAGCTAAACAACGTCCAAATTCGAGTTCGAATGCCAAAGTTATGCTCAAGAAGTCAAAAAAAAAACTAGGATACGCCGATGGCTGCTGGTGGTGTAGAAAAAAAACATAGGCCGGCAGAAGTTGGTTTAGGTGAATGCGGTGTATTTAAGTATTGATCATGTATGGGGCTATGGGCCAATACTGTTAAGAATTAAGGCAATTTAGAGATTAAATTAATCCAAGTATAAATCATGAACATGACGTAAACATACTGAAATTTAACCATGTTCCTGAATACTAGATTTATATTAGATAAATCTACGCAAACTACTAGTGTTGCAAACATGGAAATAATAAGCACAGGGACAAACATGTTGTACCCTGCAGTTGGCCAATTGGCAGTAGCCGTAGCAGAGGCGGCAGCCGCGGCGGCGGCCGCAGCAGCAGAGGCGGCCTCGGTGGCAGCAGTGGCGGCCTCGGCGGCAGCAGCAGCACGTTCAGCTTCGGTGGCCATGTTGACGATGAGGGCGACGCGGTAGTAGACGAAGTAGATGTACTGTTGACGACGAGGGCCTAGCCGAAGTAGATGTATAGCAGCAGCGAGCAGTCGCGTAGGAGACGCTCCCCAAAAACCTAAGCGCCCCTCTCCCGTACAGGATCTGGAGAGGCGGGGTTTCAGAGGCCTGCTCTCCCGTCGGCCGTGTACGCAGTAGACGGGATGGGATCACCGGCGGTAGCAACAGGAGGTGGAACGACAGTGGGCGCAAAGAGGCGGCATGTGTGAGTTGTGTGTACTGTGTCCGCCTGAGCCTCCAATTTATAGGCACGGCCGAGTAGGAGAACGGTCAATTTAATTGGCGTTTACTACAGCCGTTACCACGTGATAAAGGTGGAGTTTTACTGCGCGCAGTTATCACACGCGATCAATACGGCTGTTACCAATATAAATGTGACGCAATTAGACAATAATAATTATGATGTCTCATATTATTGCCGTGTCTGTTGACTCCCCGTTTCCGACTGCCAAAATAAAGGCATCGGCTCTGGCTCATTCCCGCAACCCGCGGCGTGTGTCATGACGTGACGTGACGAGACGAGGAGAGGCGAGACGTGGCGAGGCCGGCGGCGGAGGAGGAGGAGCGCGCGTGTGGAACACCTCCACTGCTCCTCTCTCTTCATACAACTCCCACTAGTGGAGAGAGAGCTCACCTTGTAAACTGGTGCAAAACTCTCCCAAGTAGCAATATGGGACTAAACTCCCACCATTTGCTATGGTAGCATGGGACTTTGGGATTAAATGGAAATTGGCTAATGGGCCTGCAAGCCCATCCGAATTTCAGCAATCCCCCACCAGATCCCGAAGACCCATGGTGTTGTCCTCTGTTCCATTCACTGTTTTTATATACCGGCTTTTCAGTGGATACCCGTTAAGGTTGAACATCCACCTAGAACAAGTAGCTACACTATATCACAACTGAACAATGGACTATGCCTTGAATTGTCAGTTTGGCGTAAAATAGTTTCACTAAATGTCTTGCCAGTACTAGGTTGCCGAAGGCTGACCCCTCGGGTGGAGCATATTAGTTATACTCCTGGCCTATTCATGAACTTATTAGAGATCACCCAAACTCATAGACTGTGACCAGCAGTCAGGATCATATAGGTGTGTTCCTCCAAAGATCGCTCTGTAGGATAGCATCTTGTTTATACAAGCCTTGGAACACATTAAGACAAAAGTCAACCTGCCATACAGTTTTTGAGAGTACATCATCTCCAGTGGAGTGGGTTAGTAAAAATTACTCTCCTCAGTTAACCACTAGCTTGTTTTCCCAGGTCCCACTTCACGGGATCTCCGATCACATAGGTTGGGTTGCTGCCATGGAAACTCATGTGGGTCTCATACCCATCTCCCTCGATGCATTTTCTATCACAACACGTGATAGCCCTTTAGTAAAGGGATCTGCCAGATTCTTAGCCGACTGGATATAGTCCACCGCTATCACTCCGGAGTTTCTCAAATGTCTGACAGCTTTTAATCTCATTTTATGTGCTTTGTGGACTGTGTGCATTGTCCTTTGAACTCTTCACCTTGACAATTACTGTTTGATTGTCACAATTCATAAGGATAGCCGGTACTGGCTTTTCAACCACAGGCAAGTCCATCAAAAGATCTCGAAGCCATCCTGCTTCGACACTGGACGTGTCTAATGTTGTTAATTCTGCTTCCATTGTCGATCTCGTTAAGATCGTTTTCTTGCAAGACTTCCAGGAAACAGCACCACCTCCAAGGGTAAACACATACCCCGTTGTGGCTTTCATCTCATCAGCATCAGAGATCCAATTCGCATCACAATAACCTTCAAGTAACGAAGGATATCCACTGTAGTAAAGTCCATGGTTCACGGTACCTTTCAGATAACGCATAATTCTTTCTACAGCATGCCAATGCACATCACCCGGATTGGAAACAAATCGGCTTAGTTTGCACACAGCAAACATGATGTCAGGCCTCGTAGCGCTCGCTAGATACATGAGTGAACCAATTACTTGAGAGTACCTCAGCTGATCCTTAGCTGTGCCTTCGAACTTTCGAATCCGCACACTAGGATCATATGGTGTTGGAGAAATTTTGCAGTGCGAATATCCAAAACGACTCAAAACCTTCTCAACATAATGGGATTGCAGAAGTGTAATCCCACCCTCATTGTCTCTCAATAGCTTGATGTTCAAAATAACATCAGCCACACCAAGATCTTTTATCTCAAAGTTCTGGGATAGAAATGACTTAACCTCATTGATTACTTTGAGGGTTGTTCCAAATATCAGTATGTCATCAACATACAAACACAATATAACTCCTTCGCCCCCACCATGGCGATAGTATACACATTTGTCAGCTTCATTAACAACAAAGCCAACATATGTTAAAGTTGTATTGAACTTCTCATGCCATTGCTTAGGTGCTTGTTTCAGCCCATATAAAGATTTCAGTAACTTACACACCTTTCCTTCTTGACCATCTAACACAAAGCCATCTGGCTGTTGCATAAAGATTTCCTCGTCTAACTCTCCATTTAGGAAAGCCGTCTTAACATCTATCTGATAGACGAGAAGACCATGCGAGGCCGCCAACGAGAGTAATACTCGAATGGTGGTCAGTCTGGCCATAGGTGAATAAGTATCAAAGAAATCTTCATCTTCTTTCTGGGAATAACCCTTGGCCACAAGTCTAGACTTGTACTTTTCAATCGTACCATCAGGCCTAAGCTTCTTTTTGAACACCCACTTACATCCTAATGGTTTACAGCCATAAGGACGTTCAGTGATCTCCCACGTTCCATTAGCCATGATGGAATCCATCTCGCTACGGACCGCTTCTCTCCAGTAGTCAGCATCTGGAGATGCATAAGCTTCTGAAATAGAAGTGGGAGTATCATCCACAAGGTACACAAGGAAATCATCACCAAAGGACTTTGCAGTCCTCTGTCTCTTGCCCCTACCAAGGGTTTCCTCGTCATCCTTCTCAGGATTCTCATCATGTGTTTGTTCATAATATTCCATAGGAATGGCAGGTTCAGGAGTCTCTTCTGATTCCTGTCTAGAAGTGCTTTGCATATCTCTCATAGGAAAAATATCCTCAAAGAACGTAGCATCTTTAGACTCCAAAATCGTACCGACCTGCACGTCAGGTACCTCAGATTTCACTACTAGAAATCTATAGCCAACGCTATTCTTAGCGTATCCCAAATTGACGCAATCCACAGTCTTTGGTCCAAGTTTACGCTTTTTGGGGATCGGCACATTGACTTTCGCCAAACAGCCCCAAGTACGTAAGTACGAGAGTGTTGTTTTTCTCTTCTCCCATTGCTCATAGGGAGTGACCTCATTGTCTTTCGTCGGAACTTTATTCAGTACATGACATGATGTCAATATAGCCTCCCCCCACCATGCCTTGGATAAACCCGATGTATCTAACATGGCGTTAACCAAATCTGTTAGAGTACGGTTTTTCCGTTCGGCAACCCCATTTGACTGAGGTGAATAGGGAGGCGTCCTCTCATGAATAATGCCATGTTCCACACAGAAAGAGTCAAACTCATCAGAGAAATACTCTCCACCACGATCTGACTGGAGTCGTTTAATTTTCTTTTCAAGTTGATTCTCAACTTCTGCCTTATAGATTTTAAAGTAGTGTAGAGCCTCATCTTTAGTGTTTAACAGATATACATAGCAAAACCTAGTGGAATCATCTATTAACGTCATGAAGTATCTCTTTCCACCTTTAGTCAACACACCATTCATCTCACAGAGATCAGAATGTATGAGTTCTAATGGCGCCAAGTGTCTCTCCTCCGCAGCCTTGTGGGGCTTGCGAGGTTGCTTTGCTTGTACACATGAATGGCACTTAGAACCTTTAGCTAAAGTGAAACTTGGAATTAAATTTAGTTTTGCTAACCGCGTCATGCAACTGAAACCAACGTGACAAAGACGTGAATGCCAAACTTCTGTTTCATTAACACTCGAATGAATATTGTTCACGACTTTATTACAGAAATCAGCCAGGGAAAAGCGGAACAGACCTACGCACTCATACCCTTTTCCAACAAACAGTCCATATTTCGTTACAACTACTTTATTGGACTCGAAAACCAACTTAAATCCTTCTCTACATAGAAGGGAGCCACTAACGAGATTCTTCTTGATGGCGGGGACATGCTGCACGTTCTTGAGCTGCACGATCCTTCCTGAAGTAAACTTCAGATCGACCGTGCCAACACCAAGTACAGAAGCACTTGCGCCGTTCCCCATCAATACGGACCCGTTCCTTGTGACCTGATAAGAAGAAAGCAATGAGATGTCAGCACACACATGAATGTTTGCACCTAGGTCAATCCACCAATCAGTAGACTGACAAACTGAAAATACAGTAAACGAATTACCATACCCAGATGCCCCATTCTCATTGTTGCTCACGATCATGTTGACAGCCTTGGAATCCTGTCCTGGCTTCACATACTTCTTTGGGAACTTCACAGCCCAGTGTTCTAGTGAATGATGCATGTAAAATGCATACATGAACTTTGCATGTTATTACTTGTTTTTCCTACATATTAGCAACTTATATTCATGTTTTATAATGATTTGGGGGATTTTCTAAACAATCCCCCTTCTTTTAGTTATAACCCTGTTTTTCCAGAAAACGTACTTTTTAGTGTTTCAGACTTTCCAGGAGCTTCAGGACTCTAAAAAGGGCAAGGCCAAAGAGCACGGTTCAGAATTTTCGAGACGAAGACCATGGGCCAAAGTAGAGGGCCAAAATCCCAACCAGGTGGAAAAGAGAACCCTCCACGCGGCCAGATTCCTTGGCCGCGTGTGGGGACCCCTTTTTGCCCCCGTGGCTCCGATGCCGTCGATCTTTCTTCTCCCGAGTGTCTCGTGACCTAAAAACGACTATATAAAGGGTCCCCTGGCCTTTTCGAGA
Source organism: Alopecurus myosuroides (assembly GCA_028641055.1). Taxonomy (NCBI): domain Eukaryota; kingdom Viridiplantae; phylum Streptophyta; class Magnoliopsida; order Poales; family Poaceae; genus Alopecurus; species Alopecurus myosuroides. The sequence continues at coordinate 6,217,079 of CM054058.1, read as the reverse complement.
AAGAGGCGGCGCCGAGAGACGAAACCACGAAACAGAGAGACAGAAGGCTGCTGCCGGAGAAGATCGGAGGGGGGAAACGCCGCCGGGATCACCCCCGGAGGGCTCCACCCTCCTCCGGCGTGTTCATCATCAACATCTACAGCAAGATCAGCTCCATCTCTCCACTGTAATCTCTTGGCAAACACGATGTATGATGCAATACTATATTCCCTTGATGTATTGTGTCTTCCCGTCTTTGTTTGAGTAGTGAATTGTTCTTGGCAATGGTGAAATAGTTCGTTGATTGGTTGCATACAAGTTTGATATCTTCTATGATTGTCTTTATGTACAATATATGAGTGCACGCATATGTTGGGGAATGCATGTAAGGTGATCACCGGTAGCATAATGGAGTGGTGGTGACTTGGGAGTGACGGTAACCTGAGACCGAGCCACAAAGTTAAGTTATTGGGGGATATATATAGGGGACCTTAGAACGTAAGGCTATGGTGGGACTTTATGTCTTAATCAACCTTGTGCATTTATTTACTTGGCCACATGATCCATCATAAGGGGTTGTAGATCATTTACTTGACTATACCTATTCATGGCTTCTTCCTAGAAGAAACAACTAAGACTAAAACATGTGCTTCACTAATTGTGACAGCCACACGAACGAAACACCTATTGCTAGAACACTTGCTCCCTTGAGATACTTGAGATATTTGCTGCTTGCTACTTGTGAAACTTGCTTAGAAACTTGCTTTAGAAACTTGCTCTAGGATTAGTTGTATTTTAAACTTGCTTCACTAGTTACTAGAGAAACCACACTCCACGTCACTTGCTTTTAATTAGTTAGTTCCTTTTAGTCAAACTTATTGCATTTCTTAAACAGCCATATAAGAGGGTTATAGGGCTTTAGAGAATAGATAGATTATCTTCAGCTCCTCGTGGGTTCGACACTCAAATACTTATCGAAAGGTACTGCAATTGATCTCCTGCACTTGGGAGTCATCAAGCACTTTTCTGGCGCCGTTGTCGGGGAGCGTTGTGATAAGCTTTTATTCTTGTTTGCATTGCATACTAACATATAAACCTAAAACACAAAAAAAAATGGAAAACAACCAAACAATTTTAGAACTGTATAATATCTACCTTGAATTAGGACATGAAGTGTTTGAGGAGAAATTGAAAAATTATTTGCACAACAATCATATTTGTGGTAGTACTAATTCTTTGAACACCTTTATTGCTAAGGAAAACCTTGAGCTTGGGGAAGTTTGTCTTGATGAATATGATATTTTTAGTCCCCCTACTATTGAGGATAAAAATGATATACTTGCTGATTCTATGGAAAGTTTTAAGTTTGGAGAAGTTGGTTTTGATGAGCATGATATTTCTAGTTCCCCAAGCTCGGAGGATAAAATTCACTTTGATGGTACTATGCCTCCTATATATGATGATTGCATTGAAAATTATGAATGTTTAACTCCCACTATCACTAATGAGGATCTTACTTATGTGGAGAGTAGTTATTCTTTTATGCATGTGGCCCATGATAAGAATGTTTTATGTGATATTCATATTGTTGAATCTATTCATGATGCTACTGAAAATTATTATGAGAGAGGGAAACATGGTTACACATATTTCAACAATATTAAGTTTCCCCTCTTTATGCTGAAAGTATTGAAGTTGCACTTGATCTACCTTTCTATTCTTGCTATTAGGTGCTTCTTTTATTTGTTTCATTACAAAATGCCAATGCATAGGAAATGGGTTAGACTTAAAAATAAATTGTTTAATATTTTTTGGTGTGTTCCTTATGTTTTAATTTCCTATTCGGTTTGAGCACACATTTATGTATTTACAACATGTAAAATGCATTTACCTACTGTTATGTATCATTTAGTTTAAGATTTTCATTTTATAAAAAATTTGGAAAAGTAAATGAGAAGGATGAGTAATGGAGAAGTTGGGGTCGACCTTGAACATGTGTTGTGCATGCCAATGAAACCATTGCAAAGTCTCTATCATTAAAACTTTTTCCAAAGCTAAAAACAGTAAAAATATTAGTTCACTACTGTAACATCACATTTCTGTCTTATTTCTTATCTTAAATGGCAAGAATAATCTTATATGAGAGATAGGATTAAACAATAGTAATTAGCTGTCAAGAAAACAGATTCCTGAACTTCACTGCGAAAAATGTTTAAAATCACAGAAGTGGAATTTTGACCTGGTAATTTACGAAAGTAATATTTAGTTATCACTACATATTTCATTAGTTTTAATTTTTCTGATTTGAGCAACTTAAGTGCCTCTAAAAATTCACTCTTTACGGGCTGTTCAGTTTTTGGCAGATTATGTCTTTATTTTGCATTGCTCTCATTACTTGTGTTTTGTGTGGTTCTTTTGATCAAGGAGAAATGCACAACTGTAGTAACAGTAGTTAATATTTATAATCAACTCATGATGTGTCTTTGTTGTACCTATGTGGGTTTTATTTATGGAGGCACTAACCCCTCTAATCAAGTTTTATGTTGAGATTTGTGTAAGAAGAATTTTTCAGGAGGAAGAGTTGAGTGAGATGAACAAAGATCAAGAGGTACAATCAATCAATATTGGGGATGTACCCCTGGGCTCACCCTACATGTATCAAATAAGTACAAGAATCCAAGCTTGGGGATGCCGAGCCATCTCACTCCAACCATCATGATGTTAAGTAAGTAAAGCCTAGCTATATGGCTATAAAGAAAGCGCTTTACGGGAGGCAACCCAGTTTTTTTTTTTGGATTTTCCTAGTGTCCTTTTGCTATCTCAAGAGATTAGTTTTTTTATTTTAATTCTGGAGTTTTCAATAAAGAGTCAAGTCAAACCCATTTGGACTTATAAGTTTCTATCCTAGTGCATGAAATTTCTGTTTCAGCACGAGTCTGCTCACAGTATGATTTTACGTTTTTTATTGGTATGTCGGATTGAGCTAATTTGTTAGTATGTTCTGCAACTTTTTGACCTCTGTAAGCATAAAAATTGGCTTAATTTTTTGACGAATCTAGCTTAGGGAAAAACGTTCGTTTTGCTGTTGTTGCTTTTCTGGACAGATTCTGCCTTCTTTTGTTTTATGCACTCTTTGAGCTTGAGAATAGAATTTCCATGATTCCTTCAAGCAAGAGAGTGAACATACAACATAATGAACCTTATTGTATATTTACTGGAGCATTTGATTTGGAATTTTGCACAGCAAGCATGTGATTTGTTTGTCCGTGCTAATCTCACCCCACAGAAAAAGAATGGGAGAAACATGTTTTGTGAAGTTTTTTCACAAGGAATAGAGGAGTTGCGCCTCAAGAAATCCAAGAATGGTGAAATACATAAGCTTGGGGATGTGATGAACACCCCACTGGAGCTACACTCTTTTGGTTAGCACACGTCTACTTTCTGTTTTTCTAAGCAAAGCATTTATCGTAGAGACTTGAAGCGTCTAGTTTTTGTTTTTATTTTTGTTTTGATAAGACCACACCCATCATTTTATATGAGATTGAGCTACTGGAGTTTGGGGTTGGAATGTATTGGATGATAGTATTATGCCTTGTAATAGGTATGCCATGGTTGATTTGAAGAGCTACATATGTTTGCATGATTTATAGGCTTTTTATGTGTAGAAATTTGCAATAATGTTGTCTTGAGCTATCTCTTATTCATGTCCTTGATGTTAATTGTTGGTTTATTTAGTTTGTCATGAAATGAGTAGTTCTATGGACATATGCATGCATAGTAGCTGGTCAACTATCTCCCTCTTGCTAGCCAAAAATTTAAAAATTCCAACAAGTAAAAACTTGTTTCCAACACTCCTTAGCCAAGTATTTCCAGTGAGTCCACTATATCTTCCCATTAGATTCATTGATATTCCGAGTATGTTCACCATGTTATTGTGTTATTTATGTTCTAAATTAAGATATTCACTTTATTAATTGTCATGGGTTGAACTTGGGATAGGACTCTCACGAACTTTTGAAGGCACACTTTACTTTTTATGAATCTAATAAACATGACCCAATAATGGGAGCCACAAGTTTTGCGTTTGACAAGTGTGTGGTTGGGAGCTAGCTATAAACGTGTATCACCGGAAAGCTTTCAACATTGCACAAAAATTTACATTTGGTTGATATCATGTACTTTTTTTTTGGACTCCTGCCATGCCGAAATGAAATAGAGGACTAGTAAGTTTTGATGAGTAAGTATCTATATGACTAGAGAAACGCATTGGGCCGCTAACCCAAGCCATGCTTTATCATGGTGGAAATTTACTTACAGCTTGAGTGACTCTACAACACATCCTACAATAAAATAAGAAGCTATGCATAATAGTGAATGAAAATAAAAAGGATGATGAGTCTACTCCTTTTGTTTGTCTTGTCATTGTGACATGGGCTTGTTTCCATGTCATGGGGCAAGAGGTACCTCTTTGCGGTTCTCTATGATGTCATTAATACTTATTATGATTGTACAAAGCTTATTAGGAATCTTAAGTTGAGTAATCATGGAGTAGGTTTTCACACTCACGGGGCATGAGGCTTTCAACCACCTTGTCATTCACATTACTTCAACATTCACCATTTAAGATGCTAGTGATAAAGGGTCAATGAGATTCCTAGATCAATGGATACCACATTTCAATTAGTAATTTTAGTTGAATAATTTAGAGGCTAAATAAGACTTGATCATGTTTTACCTCTACTCAATTTTCTCCAAAGTGTCCACCATATTTTCTATTATCCATTATGCTATTCTTTGACCAATATAGGATTTTATTTTTCATTTTGTGTATGCATTTGGTCCATAGTGCTTTTATTTCATTATACACTTTGTGAACTTTCATGAAGCATCTTTGCTTGCATATTTGATATTTCTTATAACATGAATTTTATGTTGCTACTCATCTACATTATGAATCATTTGATTATATGTAGCATGAATAATCTTCTTTGATATTCCATGATTGTTTTAAAATGCAAAGTCCATGTTAGTTTTATCACCTTCATACTCGAGGACGAGTATGGTTTAAGCTTGGGGATGTTGATGCATGTAAAATGCATACATGAACTTTGCATGTTATTACTTGTTTTTCCTACATATTAACAACTTATATTCATGTTTTATAATGATTTGGGGGATTTTCTAAACAATCCCCCTTCTTTTGGTTCTAACCCTGTTTTTTCAGAAAACGTACTTTTTAGTGTTTCAGACTTTTCGGGAGCTTCGGGACTCCAAAAAGGGCAAGGCCAAAGAGCACGGTTCAGAATTTTCGAGACAAAGACCATGGGCCAAAGTAGAGGGCCAAAATCCCAACCAGGTGGAAAAGAGAACCCTCCACGCGGCCAGATTCCTTGGCCGCGTGTGGGGACCCCTTTTTGCCCCCGTGGCTCCGATGCCGTCGATCTTTCTTCTCCCGAGTGTATCGTGACCTAAAAACGACTATATAAAGGGTCCCCTGGCCTTTTCGAGAAAGAGGCGGCGCCGATAGACGAAACTACGAAACAGAGAGACAGAAGACTGCCGCCGGAGAAGATCGGAGGGGGGAAACGCCGCCGGGATCACCCCCGGAGGGCTCCACCCCCCTCCGGCGTGTTCATCATCAACATCTATAGCAAGATCAGCTCCATCTCTCCACTGTAATCTCTTGGCAAACACGATGTATGATGCAATACTATATTCCCTTGATGTATTGTGTCTCCCCGTCTATGTTTGAGTAGTGAATTGTTCTTGGAAATGGTGAAATAGTTCGTTGATTGGTTGCATACAAGTTTGTTATCTTCTATGATTGTCTTTATGTACAATATATGAGTGCACGCAAATGTTGGGGAATGCATGTAAGGTGATCACCGGTAGCATATTGGAGTGGTGGTGACTTGGGAGTGACAGTAATCTGAGACCGATCCACAAAGTTAAGTTATTGGGGGATATATATAGGGGACCTTAGAACGTAAGGCTATGGTGGGACTTTATGTCTTAATCAATCTTGTGCAGTCATTTACTTGGCCACATGATCCATCATAAGGGGTTGTAGATCATTTGCTTGACTATACCTATTCATGGCTCCTTCCTAGAAGAAACAATTAAGACTAAAACATGTGCTTCACTAATTGTGACAACCACACGAACGAAACACATATTGCTAGAACACTTGCTCCCTTGAGATACTTGAGATATTTGCTGCTTGCTACTTGTGAAACTTTCTTAGAAACTTGCTTTGGAAACTTGCTCTAGGATTACTTGCATTTTAAACTTGCTTCACTAGTTACTAGACAAACCACATTCCACGTCACTTGCTTTTAATTAGTTAGTTCCTTTTAGTCAAACTTATTGCTTTGCTTAAACATCCATATAAGAGGGTTATAGGGCTTTAGAGAATAGATAGCTTACCTTCAGCTCCTAGTGGGTTCGACACTCAAATAATTATCGAAAGGTACTACAATTGATCTCCTGCACTTGGGAGTCATCAGTGAACCACAAGTGAAGCAGCCATCTTTCTTCTTATCCTTATTGAAGGTCTTCTTAGCCTTCTTCTTGAAGTTGGTATTCTGCTGGACACCAGTCCTCGCCTTGTTCTTGTGGGAGTTGTAGTTCTTCTGTACCATATTGGCCGCAGAAGTCCCTTCGTTCCCTTTTCCATGCGAGTCCTTTGCCCTCGAATTCTGCTCAACACTCAGATGGCTGATGACATCCTCTACTGAGAATTCACGCCTCTGATGTTTCAGAGTAGTGGCAAAGTTCCTCTAGAAATTAGGCAGCTTGGCGATTATGCATCCCGCGACATACTTGCCCGGTAGCACGCACTTGAGAATTCAAGCTCCTTAGCGATGCACTGTATCTCATGAGCTTGCTCCAATACAGAACAGTTTTCGACCATTCTGTAGTCATGGAACTGCTCTATACTATACATCTCTCTACCAGCATCGGTTGCGCCGAATTTGGATTCGAGCGCCTCCCACAAGTCCTTGGCAACCCGCACATGTAAATATGCGTCAACAAACTTCTCTCCGATCACGCTTAGAACGCATCCAACAAAGACGACGGTGGCATCCCTAAACGCCTTCTCCTGTTCAGGAGTAATCGTTCCCGTGGGAGTGACACCGGCGACCCAGAACACGTTCGTAGCCGTGAGCCATAAGAATGTTTTGGTCTGCCAACGCTCAAAGTATGTGTCGCACCCGGACTTCTAGAGGATACTCGCAGTTCCGTTGAACAGTAGTTGGTTGGATTACGGGGCTTACCGGCACCCGCATCTCTTACGAGTAGGCCAACACACGTATGTGTGACAACCAACCCCTATCTGTTCATCGTCTACGTAAACCATCCCATAGAAATCAGGATACTACCATTGACGTACTTCATACCATACACACATGGTACGTCAACGGCGTTGAACAAAATGATAACACAACAGATCTCTAAGACACAAAAGATGGAAATAAGTTGCAAATAGCTCTCACTAGAGCAGAGGTAGCAAATACAATCATCCAGAGGACACATGTCCCAACATATCACCATTACATCTCAGCGGAAGCATTCAACGGTCTGAGTACAGACAAATCCAAATAGGCTTAAGAAGCCGGGAATGAAAGGAAAACGGAGCCCATCCACGTAGTCTCGGATCCTGCCCGGGTCCGCTATCTACTCGTCAGCAGCCTCGTCAAACTCCACGTAGTAGCCGTCACGGGGATCCTCGTAAGCGTAGTCTGCGGAAACCATAGCCCCAAAGGGGTCAGTACAACAACGTACTGGCAAGCAAGACTCACAGTTCACCAAAGTGTAGCCTGTCAACACCAAGCACAGATGCCTTGGGTTCAACGGAAGAAAGGGGATATAACAGATGCTGCAACTGGCTGCTCTAACCAACTACAGAGCATACTACAACTTCCGGCTAACAGAAAGAAGATAAGATAGCGTATCGTAACCAACTATAACTAACCACCAAACAAACCCATCCTGGATCTCGCCCCTTATCCAAAGAAGCAATCCGAGGATAAACTCACGCCGTTGGATTAATGATGGATCAAGTTATTGTGGCAATAAGGCTATTACTAGTCAAGTTATCATTAGTTAGGTGTAAGTTGTTCTGAGTACTTGTTAGCCAGTACTTTCACCAAGTTAACCATAACCGCGGAAAACACGGCTTCTCGAGAAGATTTATCCCTGCAGGGGTGCACCAATTTGGCCGTACACGTAAGAATATCCCGCCAGACGGGAATCAAACCCACCAAGCGAGGCACTCTACACAACTCAACTCTTCTTCGCATCAAGCCCAAAGAACCCCGTGCAGTTGAGCGCACGGCTAATCAAGCCCCACGAAGAAAAGGGGACCCTCATAGCACTCTAAGAACGTGTCCCCCTAAATGCCGACTACAAAAGTTTCCACCCTGGCCTCGGGTTCGTACCTGCATATGCGTGCGGCAAATGGAAAACCCGAACTAAATGAGGCGATTTGGACGAGATGCGAATCGAATCAAATTGAGGGGGGCGCCCATACACGCTTCCCACATGCGGTTAGTGCGCTCATCATATATCAGTAGACAAGACCCTTTTCCTAATTAGGGTCGACACTAGCAGGCCTCAAAACCACGCCGGGCCTCCTGCCGGTGCCTTATCAGCAAATTATTATTACCTCAAAATTCACAGGTTGTTGTTTAACATCGAGCCCCAGAACATAAAAGAATATAGTAACAGAAAGTAACGGGTAACAGACTCGAGCAAAAACAACCCTAAGCATGCTAGTAAGACACGGGCAACAATCAACGGGAAGTAGGTATGGAGGTGAGGCAATATCAGGGTTAGGGATCACATGTGATAGGTTCGTAACAGAAGCAACGATACATATGGCTAGCAGAAATAGACAACGGAAAGTATCGGTAACCAATGTTGAAAGGAACACAGTGGTTCATGTGAGTGATAACTTGCCTGCAAACTCAGCAGCCTGGTACTGAGCTAGATCCTCAGAAGGGGTGCTGTAAGTATCGTCTGTCTCAACGTCGTCGTTTATTCGAGAAGAAGCAAACAAACAACGCAGAGAACAAACAATCAATAACATGGCATAGTGCACAATCATGGGATGATGCATGTCAATTTAATGGATGCATCAAAATAAACTAGGTGACATGGTAACACAATTTAAATGGACCCATATGCAATTTGGATTGCATATGGAAAAGGTCCATGAATTATGGTTGAAACAATTGTTTTATAACTAACCAACATGTGTAAGTGAATTAGCATGATGCATGGATGAGGAAAACAGCAAAATAACAACAATAGAATCAATTGGAAATAAGGTTTACCAATTTTGGAATTTTAGTTATTAAGTTAAGGAATTTTGGTTCCTTAAAGGTGTCACACAAGCAATTGTTGTTTTCAGAAATTTAAATTGTCCAAAATAGATAACAAAGTTCATATTTGAAGAGAACACAAAATTTTAGATGGATTACATGTTTCAATTATTGAAAAAGGAATTACAATGATTTAATTATGAATTAAACAAGTTTAAACAAGATTTAATTGAATTTAAAACAAGTTTGAATATTATTTGAATTTTATTTGTTCCAAACATAAATTCAAATTCATATTTGAAAAGTTTATACTTTTCTAGTTTGAAAACATATTTTATAAGTTCAAAAATAATTTAATTTGAGCAAGTTATGAATTTAACAATTTTAAATGATTTAAACAAGGTTTAAATTATTTAAGCAAGTTTAATTATTCAAAACATGAAACAAAATTTATATTTGAAAAGGTGGTTCAATTGGCATGGAAAACATATTTTATTTGCATTATTTGGATTAAGTATGAAATAGTTATGCATTTAATCAAATTTTAAATGAATTGTTTGAATTTGAAATTTGAATGCATTTGAATTATTCAAAACAGAATACAAATGTTATAAACAGGTAGAGAATTAAATTTGGTTCAACAAACATATTTTATTTATATTAATTGGATTTGTAATTTAAAAGTTATTCACATTTTAAATTTGAGGACCAATCTGTAACAGAAATAAGATTTAATTGAAAAAGAAAAGGCAGAAAAACCTTTGTTACTCCGCAGTGGCTAGCCACTGCCACTGACAGAAGGCCCAACGGCTGCGTGGCAGCACAGGTGGCAGCAGAGGCCACTTACAGGTGGGCCACGCCTGTCAGTGCCTTGCGCAAAAATTGGGGTTTATTCGCGAGCGCCAGGGCTCGAACCCTGGGCTCGAGCGCGCGCGCACTGCACTGCTACCACTACGCTGCGATCGTTCGTTTGACAGTATACGCTGCGCAGTGAGGTTAACATTCAGTTCGTGTTCGCTATCTGAAACTGACGAAAAACGCGCCTTTTCTGAACCTGACGGAAAACGCACGCCGGCGGCGAGCTGCTGTCGCGTGCTTGCTGCCGTGGATGCGCTGCTGCGAGTGGGTGGTGTGCGTGTGCTGCTGCGGTGCACGCGCAAGGCAGAGAGGAGGAAGGAGCGATGATGCTCACCGGCGGCTGGAGTGGAAGCAGCGGCTCGGGGCAAAACGGCGGCGATAGCGACGAGCTTGGCGGCGGCGATGCAGAGGCTTCCGACCACCGCGAAGGTGTCGACGAGCTCGAGGGAGGTGAGGGGGTCTCGTTCCTGTGGTCAGCCCGAGGGGAGAACGACCAGGTTGACGGCGATCATCGCGGGTTCAGGTAGGTGGAGCTCCGGTGAGGTACAGAGGTGGGGAATTCCGGGCAGCGAGAGAGGAAACGGCGGCGGCGCGAGGGGGATAGGGGCGGTAGGTGGTCTAGGGCTGCTCGGGGACCTAGGGGGGTGGTTATATAGGGGCTACCGGGCGCTCCTAGCCGTTGCTGCGCAACGGCGTCGACATGGAGGCGCTCTGATGCCTGCCGTACATGGAGAAGAAAGGCGAGGGGGGCAGCGAAGGGGTACCAGGCCGTGGAGAATGGGCTGGGCCGTGCTGCTCCCCTCCTCTGCGCGTTAGATTGCTTTTTATTTTATTTTTCCTTCTGTTTTTTTTTTTTTGCTGAAAAGAAAATAGGAAGAAATAGATAGGTTTTGAGTTAGGAAAAATTTAGAAAAAATTTGGTTAAGTTAGTTTTTACAACAGCATCTAATTGCCAACTTTTGTTTTCAAAAAGTTCAAAAATAACTTGCTGTTTGTAATTTGATTTAAATTTGAATCATTTTGAGATTAAGTGATTATTGAAAACAAAATTTAAATAGGGTGAATATATAATTTAAAAAAATGGAACAATTGATTAGAATTGTTGTGTAATTTTCATAATTTCAACTTGGGTGATGTTTGTGCTTGATTTGAATTTTGAATAACATTTGAATTAAGTGATTGATTAAAAGCCACCATTTTTAATAGTTGAACCTTATGGATTAAATGGAAACAATTGAGGTTTTGAGTTGAACTTTTTATTTGAAAAAGTTGTAACATAACAAGTATGAAACAAAGGTTTGAATATTGGTTTGAATTTGAAATAGAAAACAATTGAAAGCAGATGCAACCAAAAGGAAAACAAAGTGATGAGTATGATGACATGATGCAAAACTTTAATTAAACAAGAATCAAACATTCTAGGGATGGTTTTTCATACTTGGGATGTTACAGTACGTCCCCGTAAACGGGTCCGGTTTCAGTGCAGTAGCAAAACCATGAATCGAAAATTGCCTACACATATTAGGTTTTTGGATTGTTAAGAATTTAGGCAATTTACAGATTAAATTAATCCAAGTATAAATCATGAATATGACGCAAACATACTGATATTTAACCATGTTCCTGCATACTAGATTTATAGGAGATAAATCTACGCAAACTACTAGTGTTGCAAACACGGAAATAATAAGGACAGGGATGGGATCACCGGCGGCAGCAACAGGATCTGGAGAGGCGGGGTTTTGGAGGCCTGCTCTCCCGCCGGCCGTGTACGCGGTAGACGGGATGGGATCACCGACGGCAGCAACAGGAGGTGGAACGACAGTGGGCGCAAAGAGGCGGCGTGTGTGAGTTGTGTGTACTGTGTCCGCCAATTTATAGGCACGGCCGAGTAGGAGAACGGTCAATTTAATTGGTGTTTACTACAGCCGCCGTTTCCGACTGCCAAAATAAAGGCATCGGCTCGGCTCATTCCCGCAACCCGCGTCGCGGCGCGTCGTGTCGTGACGAGGCGAGGCGGGCGGCGGAGGAGGGGGAGCGCCCGTGTGGAACACCTCCACTACTCCTCTCTCTTCATACCAACTCACACTAGTGGGAGAGAGCACACCTTATAAACTGGTGCAAAACTCTCTCAACTAGCAATATGGGACTAAACTCTCACCATTTGCTATTGCAGCATGGACCTTTGGAATTAAATGGAAATTGGCTAATGGGCTTGCAAGCCCATCCGAATTTCAGCAAAATACATCATCCAGTTACTCTTTGGTCACTAGATGAAAGCCACCATTATGTGCTAATTGTTTTCGGTCAGTACCACACGTACGACACCCGTTGGAAGTACACGCTAGCTTTCATATTCCTTAGAGGGATATACTAATTAGTAAAGTTTTAGCATTATAAAATAGTAGTACTAGCCCCTGCTGTAATTCCATGGGGGTGGCCGATGCATGGGGGGGGCACTGGCCCCCTTGATCCTCCCCTGCAAGGCTATGTTGTCAAATCAGCTGCAAAGTAAAAAAGTCTAACCAGGAGTAGTACTCAGTTAAAAGTCTAACCAGGAGTAGTATACTCCATCTATCTGAAAAATTGATTCGTAGCTTGTCAGGCACTTATACTGCACACGTCAAGTCATGTGGACGATTCGTTTGTTGGCAAGGCAGTCGGGAAATATGATTCCACTTGTAAGTTGGTCTCCCGGCACTATCTCTACCTTTCATTTCCAGGGATTGTTGGAGATTCGTGCGGAAAAAAATCACAGTAAGACCCTCCCACCTCAGTCTCCAATTTTGCATGAAACCCCTTACTATTTCAGACATTCTAATTCTTACTTTTTCCTATAACATTTTTTTTGTCCAGATTCCGAATATGCAATGGGATGACATTTTTTAAAAGACTTGAATAAGAAAAAATGTTCGAAAATATTAGTTTTGCTGGGCTTAGATTACAATATCATAAAAACTGCATTCAGTTATTCACATTGTTTTTTCATCAAGACCAAATCAAATAAAGATGTGATGACCTGTTTCAAACAATTTCAGAGAACATTGGAGATATTTTCATATACTTTGTTTTACAGATCCAAATAAAGATGTTATAATCTTGTTTCAAGCAATTTTCTTACATAATTCACAAAGAGTATCCATACAATTTCTACACAAGTTTTACTGAACATTTTTAGGGAATATTCGTACAGAATTCAAGATCCAAATCAAGATTTAACTCCAATACATATTAAAAGTTTTTAACTCATCCACATTTCACATATTCATATATACACATTTCACACTTCACAGATTCATACACGTTCACTGCTCTTTCAAAATAGATTCGAGAGAATTCATACATAATTCACCCAAGATACATATGTTTCTTCACAGATTCAAACAATATCCAAACACATTTCACAAAAATGGAGGGCTTCACCCAACATTCATTGAGGAACAATTAGTATCAATGATCTCTGTACAAAAAATATCAGCAAATATTATGTACACAGATCCATATAGGACACACACAAAAACGGATCTTCACAGAAAAATTCAGATCCAAACAGATCAGAAAAGAGCTACGAATAACGGTAGATATATATGATTTTCACAGCTGCATACAAGATTGAAACAATTTTATGTTTCTTCGCAGATTCATACAACTATCCATTGCAAATTTAAAGAAGCTTGCATGAAATAGCATTTTCTGTAGAAGATTCACCGTAGGTTCATGAGAGACAAAAGAAAAGGAAAATCATGAAATATCAACACTATTTTTCTGGACAAAATCTATATTTCTACTCCCTCCGTTCTAAAATAGATGACTTGCATTTGTCCAAATATGCATGTATGTAGACTAAAATATGTCCACATACATGCACATATGGACAAAATAGAAGTCATCTATTTTGGAACGGAGGGAGTACATCCAAACAAAATAAAAGTGTAAGAAATAAGAGATCCGGCCGAGGGATCCTACATCGGACAGTGCTTCAACACATACAGACAAGAAAACACCAAAAAGATAATAGCCTAGATCGGGTAGTGGACGAATCATAGGAGCCAAAGACACACATCGGTTGACATGAGATGAAAGCAAAAAATCATGAAAAATAAAAGAAAAAAAGGGAAGGTCAGATCTTTGGCGTTGTAGTACGAATCCAGGGCATTACGCCAAGATTCGGAGATGGCGTCGCGCACGGGCTCAGGTCGCCCAGATCTGAGATGGCGGCGAGACGAGGTCGACCCGGGGGCGGTCGGGGAGGAGCCTCCTCCATGTTGAGGCCCGCCGTCGTAACCTAGCACGGATAATCCGCCGCCGTCCGCCTGGACGCCACCATGCGCATCGCCGCCGGTCCGCATCGTGGGAGAGAGGAGGCATGGGACGGCACCGGCCTGGCCGCCGCCGCGTGCTTGGCCTCCGTGCGCCTGCCCCCGCTGCGCTTCTGGCCGCCGGTGGCGCCGTGGCCCGCGTCTCGGCGTGGCTCGCCGCCGCGCGCGCCTGGCCGCCGGTCGAGGCCGCCGCGCGCCGGGCCGCCGGTCGAGGCCGCGCGCCTGCGTGTCTGGCCGGAGGGAGAGGAAGGCAAGGGGGGCGGCGGCGGCGGACCGGGACGGGGGCGGGGGCGGAATGAGGGGCAGGGAGGCGGCGGCGGGGAACGAATGGGATTAGGGTTTGGGTCGGGTGGGGGTGGGGGTTTTTATTTGTTGCTCTGGACTAGGGGTCGATTAGCAACTTTTAAAGGGGGCTAAATGAAATATGTTCTTGAGCTTTGACTGCTGACTTTTCGCACGAATCTCCAAGAAACGAGAGGTAGAGATAGTGCCGGGGGGCCAAAGTGCAAGTGGAAAATCCGCTTTGCAAGGCAGTCTTGTTTCACAAGTAGTACTCGTAACGATTGCTACCACTCTTCAGGCGCATATATAACGACACGGGCCGATTGCGGCGCTCTTCAAACCCAACCCGTGTAGTGCTGCCCTCTCTTCTTTGTTATTTTATGGTGATCCAAATTCATATTCGTATATACTGATAAAGGCCGAACTTCAAGACGTAGTGGAGCCGGAGGCGCAACTTCAATGTACGGTACGAGTCGATACCGAGTTGGAGTTGGATTCACAGTTACCGACCTAGTTAGGTCAGGACCGCCTTTATATACCTCTTGTAAGCCGCCGCACGGGATAAGCCATACATTGTAAATCCCGGCGCGATTGTAACCTCACCCGAAATAGTGAAGTATTGCTGGCTGGCGCCCGTGGTTTTTTCTCTTCCTCCTTGGAAGGGTTTTCCACGTTAAAATCTCGTGTCCCCGTTGGTTCGATATTGCTTAATTTCATCGTTGTTTTTCTATTGCGTGTAACACTCTTTCCATTCCTCGCCATGGCTGCTGCTCCTCGCCTCGCCCCCAGCCCCGCCTCACAGTCCGCAGCCCTCTTCCTCGAAAACAGCTCATGACGGGAAGCTCCACCACACGGCCTCCGTCTCTGCCCACTTCCTCTTCTCCGACACGCTCCCACGTCTACAGCTCTATCAGCTTTGCCACCACCATCACTTTACGTGACGGTGTCTTCCTACGCTATACTCCTACCCGTGCTGGCATTCTCCAACGCCCTACTCGACATGGCACGCCACCGCCGCGACAGCGAGCTCCCGCCCTCGCCGCCGTCGCTCCTGGTGCTCGGCCACCTCACCACTCCCTCTGCGACCTCCACTTAGGCTACGGCACCCCCGTCGGGCTTCTCTGCAT
Organism: Alopecurus myosuroides; assembly: GCA_028641055.1. Classification (NCBI taxonomy): domain Eukaryota; kingdom Viridiplantae; phylum Streptophyta; class Magnoliopsida; order Poales; family Poaceae; genus Alopecurus; species Alopecurus myosuroides. The sequence goes on along the minus strand of CM054058.1, from coordinate 6,201,188 downwards.
GCAGCTTGGCCGGAGGCGGACGCTCGTGGTGTCCACGGCGGCCGCGGCCGCGGACCTGTACAAGAACCACGACGCGGCCTTCGCCTCCCGAGTGCTCAACGCCGCGGTGGGGAAGTTCTCCCTCGGCACCGACATAAACATCTCGTTCGCGCCCTACGGCGACGGCTGGCGCGACCGCAAGAAGATGGTTGTGGTGCACCTCCTCTCCGCGCGCCGCGTCGACTCGTTCAGACCGGTGCCCGCCGCCGAGGCAGCCGCCCTCGTCGCGCCGCGGAGGCGGGCGAAGCTATGGAGTTGCGGGGCCACCTCCTTGGGTACATCAACTCCGTGGTCGCGCGCGCGGCCACGGGCACCGCGGGCGCCACTACGGAGAAGATGAAGGATCTTCTGGGCAACAGCGCGGCGCTCATGTCTGGCCTGCACGCAGAGGACGTGGTTCCCGACCCGGTGACGAAGGTGCTGCGGTGGGCGACGGGGCTGGAGAAGACGCTCGACGACCAGGTTGCAGCCTGGGACACATTCCTGTCGGAGGTGATCGCGGAGCATATTGAGGAATAGAAGTGTGCCGACGACGGCACGACGGACACCTAGCCCCGCTCGAGAAAACCACAGCTTATAGATCTACACCTGTAATTGTTAACCCTTTCTTGTTTGTTCCGATCTTCCTCATGGAATTTTTTGAAGAGTATAGTTTGAACAATATGCATTATGATGTAGATCTGTTTCTCCTTTTCGCAACGAGCTAAACAACGTCGAAATTCGAGTTCGAATGCAAAAGTTATGCTCAAGAAGGCTAAAAAAAAAAACTAGGATACGCCGACGGCTGCCGGCGGTGTAGAAAAAAAACATAGGCCGACGGTAGTTGGTTTAGGTGAATGCGTTGTATTGAAGTATTGATCATGTATGGGGCTATGGGGCATTACATCATCCGGTTACTCTTTGGTCACTAGACGAAAGCCACTATTATGTGCTAATTGTTTTCGGTCAGTGCCACACGTACGACACCCGCTAGAAGTACATGCTAGCTTTCATCTTCCTTAGAGGCATATACTAATTAGTAAAGTTTTAGCATTATAAAATAGTAGTACTAGCCCCTGATGTTATTCCATGGGGTCAAATCAGCTGCAAAGTAAAAAGTCTAACTAGGAGCAGTACTCAGTAAAAAGTCTAACCAGGAGTATACTCCATCTATCTGAAAAAGCGGTTCGTACCTTGTCAGGCACTCATAATGCGCACGTCAAGTCGTGTGGACGATTCGTTTGTTGGCAAGGCAGTCTTGTTCCACAACTCGTACCGATTGCTACCACTCTTCGGGCGCATATATTTTTTTTTTGAAAAGGAGGCAAAGCCATATAACGACACGGGCCGGTTGCGGCGCTCTTCAAACCCAACCCGTGCAGTGCTGCCCTCTCCTCTTTCTCTTCCTCGCCATGGCTGCTGCTCCTCGCCTCGCCACCAGCCCCGCCTCGCAGTCCGCAGCCCTCTTCCTCTACAACAGCTCGTGCCGGGAAGCTCCACCACACGGCCTCCGTCTCCGCCCTCTTCCTCTTCCTCTTCTCCGATACGCTCCCACGTCTACAGGATTTGCCACGTCTACAGGTTTTGCCACTGTACGTGATGGTGTCTCCCTATGCTATCCTCCTAGCCGTGTTGGCATTCTTCAACGCCCTACTCGACATGGCACGCCGCCGCCGCGACAGCGAGCTCCCGCCCTCGCAGCCGTCGCTCCCTGTGCTCGGCCACCTCCACCTCCTGGGCCACCTCCCGCACCGCTCCCTCCGCGACCTCCACCTCCGCTACGGCACCCCCGGTGGGCTCCTCTGCCTGTAGCTTGGCCGGAGGCGGACGCTCGTGGTGTCCACGGCGGCCGCGGCCACGGACTTGTACAATGTAGATGGTAATTTTGTTGTCTTGTCGGAGTAGGATTAGGAACCGTGTCCTAATAGAAGTGTACTAGGAGTCCTAGTCCAAATATGTTTGGTTAGCCTTGGACGTGTATAAAAACCACCCCAGGGCTGCTCTTGTAATCACAACGAAAAGCAAAGAGAAATAGAGAGAAGCAAAAGCAGGGGCGATACGGACCTGTGGCAATCAAATCAGATTCCGTATTTTCCTTCCGTACGTCGCCGAGTTCGCAAGTTTCCGATCGGTCCGACAAGAGATAGCTGCTCACGTTGGACTACTAGTCCTAGAGATCGATCGGTCCAACAAGTTGATCACGTACGGTTCAGCCAATCCATCGAGTTGCTTCACTAAGCTAGCTTTGCACATCACGTATACGTGTGGGTTTAGCTTGCAAAGAGCATCGATATAGAGGCTAGAATCCAACAATTGGTATCCGAGCCGCGACGAGAAGACGATGGGCGACAACGACAACGAGTCCGTCAACTCGAAGTCCGGCAAGACCAACGACTCTAAAGCGAACAAGAACGGCGTCAAGAAGGTGAAAAAAGAGGCGAACGCAGCAACTAGCCGGGCGAGCGGTGCCAACGTCATGGCGCACCGCAATATCCCGGTGCAGTACCCGATGCTGACCGACACCAACTACGGCGTTTGGGCGGTGAAGATGAAGATTATTCTCCGATCACTTCGAGTGTGGCAGGCTATCACCGACGATGAAGTCGACGACGCGTGCGACGAAGGTGCCATGGCCGTCATAGCCCAGTCCGTACCGGATTCCGTGCTGATGACATTGGCGGAGTACGAAACGGCAAGAGAGGCATGGGACGCACTTAAGGAGATGAGGATTGGAGAAGATCGCGTCACGAAGGCTCGGGCACAAGTGCTAAAGCGCCAATTTCACAAGTTACAGATGGAAGAAACGGAATCGGTCAACGACTATGCCATGCGTCTCACCACTTTGGTTGGGGAGATCCGCGCGCTTGGTGCAAAGCTCAAAGAGGTCGAGGTTGTGGAAAAGTTTTTCAGTTCGGTGACTGATAAATTTACGTACATCATCGGCACGCTTGAGCAGCTAACCGACATCGAGGACATGACCATAACGGAGGCGATCGGACGCTTGCGGACGTGGGAAGAAAATTCTCGTGGTTGTCGGAAAGGCAAGGGAGAAGACGTCGATCAACTGCTCTACTCACGCACTGACTGGGAAGCCCCAAGCAGCAAAGGAAGGCGTGATGGCGAAGGATCGAGCAACTCAAAGCATGACAGGAACAAAGAAAAAGGCAACGGAAACAGCAAGCCACAAGGGCGTGACAAAGATGATCAATCTGACGAGCAGAAGCCACGGAATTTGGATATGTCCAAAGTCAAGTGCTACAACTGCAATAAGATGGGTCCTTTCGCCAAGGAATGTCCGGAGCCTAACAAGCGGGAGATGAGGGCAAATTTGGCGAAGTACGAAGACGACGAACCAGCTCTTCTAATGGCCGAAGTTTGCGATCTCGCCAAAACGGTGGTTACGACACCGAACGAGAAGGTGCCACTTCATGAGAAGAAGGTGACACCAAACCGGAAGGTGCTACTTCATGAGAAGAAGGTGACGCCTAAGCTATCCGGTAAGAAGGATACGCCTGACCACGGTGACCGAGGTGATCAAAATCACCACGATACGGACACCGACGACGATGATGCGGAAACGGGAGAAGATCTTGGCAAGGACGCTGCAGCTGAGACGGTGCATAGTGGTCACGATCACCACGAGGCGCAAAGTGATAACGACCACGAAGATGATGGTCACGGTCACGACGACTACGCCAACGACACCGATGCCGATGACCTAGCGCCAAGCATGCCAAGATATTCGCCACCTTCGCAAGCCACAAAGGACTCTTTTCCACGTCGCCATAAAACCCTCAAGACGGTCTACAAACACGCCAAGCCAGTTACACTCGAGTACTCCAGACTATGCTTGCTCGGAGTTGAGGAGCCGGCGAATTTTGTAGAGGCGAGCAAAGATCCAAGTTGGAAGCACGCCATGGATGAGGAGATGAAGGCGATTGAGAGCAATGGCACATGGACCTTGGTAGACCGATCTCCGAACCATAAGCCTATTGGTTTGGAGTGGATTTACAAGTTAAAGAAGGACACGAAGGGTGCTATTGTGAAGTTCAAGGCACGACTCGTTGCAAAGGGCGACGTACAACGTCAAGGAGTTGACTATGAGGAGGTGTTTGCACCGGTTTCTCAACTCGAGACCATGAGGGTTCTCACAGCTTTGGCAGCACAGGAGGATTGGAAGGTTCATCACATGGATGTTAAATCCTCTTTCCTCAACGGTGATCTCACGGAAGAAGTATACGTTGAACAGCCCCTCGGCTACGAGAAGAAAGACGGAAAAGGGAAGGTTTACAAGCTCAAGAAGGCACTATATGGGCTCAAGCAAGCGCCAAGAGCTTGGACCTCAAAGTTGGACCAAAGTTTGGTCTCTCTCGGGTTTAGTAGATGTCCCGTCGAGCCCACGGTCTATACAAAGCACTACAAAGGTTCAAACCTGCTAGTTGGAGTCTATGTCGATGATCTGATCATAACCGGAGATAGCGCGCAAGAAATTAAAAGTTTCAAGGCGCAAATGAAGCAGAAGTTTGGCATGAGTGATCTGGGATTACTGAGCTTTTACTTAGGCATCGAAGTGAAGCAAAACTCCGGAGCAATTTCCCTATGTCAATCGGCTTACGCGGTGAAGTTGTTGGATAAGTGCGGCATGGCAGAATACAACGCGGCACAAGTTCCAATGGACCAACCTCACAAGTTGAGCAAGCATAGCTCAAATCCGCCGGTGGACATCACAACGTATCGAAGCATTGTGGGCAGTCTAAGATATTTGGTGCATACCCGACCGGACTTGGCATATTCAGTCGGGGTCGTGAGTCGTTTCATGGAGAAACCGACGACCGAGCACATGGGCGCCGTAAAGAAAATATTGCGCTATGTGAGAGGCACTATCAATCTTGGTTGCACGTACACAAAGGGAAAAGAAGGATTGATCCTTCACGGCTATTCAGACAGCGACATGGCAGGTGATGTTGATGATCGGAAAAGCACATCGGGCATGGTATTCTACCTAGGTTCGAATCCGATCAGTTGGAATTCTCAGAAGCAAAAAGTTGTGGCACTGTCTTCATGCGAGGCAGAGTACATAGCGGCAAGCACGGCAGCTTGTCAAGGTGTGTGGCTGAGAAGACTCCTAGCTGATCTTACAAAGAAGGAGGTGCAGAAGGTGTCACTCAAGATCGACAACCAAGCTGCAATCTCATTGTGCAAGAATCCGGTTCATCACGAGAGGAGCAAGCACATAGACACCCGGTACCACTACATCCGGGAGTGCATTGAGGAGGGGATGATCGAAGTTCAACATGTGAACACCAACGATCAGCTTGCCGACATTCTTACCAAGTCCCTCGGCAGACAGAAGTTTATCGAGATGAAAAAGAAAGTCGGACTACAAGAGGTGAAGCCAAGCAACAAGATTACGGAGGTGAATGTAGATGGTAATTTTGTTGCCTTGTCCGAGTAGGATTAGGAACCGTGTCCTAATAGAAGTGTACTAGGAGTCCTAGTCCAAATATGTTTGGTTAGCCTTGGACGTGTATAAAAAGCACCCCAGGGCTGCTCTTGTAATCACAACGAAAAGCAAAGAGAAATAGAGAGAAGCAAAAGCAGGGGCGATACGCACCTGTGGCAATCAAATCAGATTCCGTATTTTCCTTCCGTACGTCGCCGAGTTCGCAAGTTTCCGATCGGTCCGACAAGAGCTAGCTGCTCACGTTGGACTACTAGTCCTAGAGATCGATCGGTCCAACAAGTTGATCACGTACGGTTTAGCCAATCCATCGAGTTGCTTCACTAAGCTAGCTTTGCACATCACGTATACGTGTGGGTTTAGCTTGCAAAGAGCATCGATATAGAGGCTAGAATCCAACATACAAGAACCACGACACCGCCTTCGCCTCCCGGATGCTCAACGCCGCGGTGGGCAAGTTCTCCCTCGGCGCCGACATGAACATCTCGTTCACGCCCTACGGCGACGCCTGGCGTGACCGCAAGAAGATGGTCGTGGTGCACCTCCTGTCCGCGTGCCGCGTCGACTCGTACAGACTCAGTGGTCGTGCGCGCGGCGATCGGCACCGCGGGCGCCACGACGGTGAAGATGAAAGAGCTTCTGGGCAACAACACAGCGCTCATGTCGGGCCAACAGGCGGAGGACGTGGTTCCCGACACGGTGGCGAAAGTGGTGCGGTGGGCGACGGGGCTGGAGAAGACGCTTGACGACCAGGTTGCAGCCTGGGATAGTTTCCTGTCGCAGGTGATCGCGGAGCACATTGAGCACAAGAAGTGCGTGGACGACGAGATTGGTCCCCACCTGCTATCTCAGCCGTACGATTGGACAAAAAGTCATCCAGTCAACGTCCACGGGCGTTTTCACATTTTCACCCCTGACAAAACCGGAAATCAAGGCGCGGTCCACAGCACGGGAGAGGATAACCACCTCCACGGCTCCACCTGCCCCGACCCCCTCGTTCCCCAAACCCTAACCATCCAAAGCCGCCCACTCCTCCCTTCACAGCATCTCCTGGCGGCTCCTCATGCTCTCCCCTCCCCGTTCCTCTCGACGGCTGAGAGGCACCCGCACCCTCGCCTCCAACCCGCGCCGGCACGCCATGAAGGGAGGGAGGATTGGAGAGCCACCGACCTCTCCCGTCCCTGTTCCTCTCGCCGGCTACGAGGCAGCTGCGCCGGCCCCGTCGACGCGGTCGACCCCGTGCGTCGGTGGTAGAGTAGCGGGAGCGGAGCACGGGCATCTTGGCCATCTCCACGAGCTCGAGCTATACTTCCGGCCGCCCCACTTGCTACCCCTGACGCCGCCTCTCTACTCCATCTAACCTACCGTCAAGGAGGAGGCTGTCCTCGACCTTCTACTCTACTACGCGGCCGTCCCCGTTCTGCAAAGCGCGGGGATCCAGGAATCCGGTAGGGTGAGCACCGTATCTTGGCAGGGATGGCCCGGATCCGAGGCATCTCTTTGCTTCTTTTTTTTCTTTGGTTTTTTTAAGATCCAGTAAGTTCTTAAGATTTCTCAGATGTTTCTTAATGTTTATTCAGGATGGCGCCTCGGATCTAGGCCCGGGGGGCATCAATCTTGGGCATGTAGGCCATGAATCTCGACCTCGCCGTCCATCTTTATCCTCTAGCCCGGCAGGAGGCCATCGGTCCTGCGCGGAGGCGATGAAGGCCCAAGGCCCGGCCTCTCGGATGCGCCTACTCCATCGCCGGTGCAAATCAGGACATGGAGGCCCCGACGAGCCTACTCCTTCGTGGCCCAACCCCCCGAGCCCCACCTTTCTCTATTCTCTCGTCTCTGATGTTCCCTTTTTTTCTCGATTTTCTGTGATGGTTCTGCCTCATTTCTTTGACGAAGTTGATGTTACAAAAATAGTTCTAGCAAATGGTATATGTGTTGTTTCTTAACAAGTGGTGATTCTGGCATGAAGTAGTAATTCTACATGTATGAACCTCGTAAATCATGCATGTACCTTCCATGTCTAGATTGAATCTTGTATTGTTTGCTGCAGTTTGTGCAAGATTTATTCAAGTTTCATTGTATATTTAGATTCCCACGGAAAAAATAATGGATCTTGTATGAATCTGTAAGCATTCTTGTATATATCTGTCCAAAAAATATTCCATGTTGCTGAAATATGTTGAATCTCACGTGACATTTGTGTGAATTATGAATGAAATACACGTATTTGGTGTAAACTACGATATAAAAGCTGTTGAATGTTCTCTGACAAAAATATTGTTATCAGATTTAATAATCTTCAAGCATTCTTGCGTGATTCTTGGAAGTTGTAAAAAATTTGATTGAAAATATTGTTGAATATTCTGGAAAAGAACTTATATGACAATTATTGTATCATCATTTATATATTTTTTTGTTAAATATCCCTGACAGAAAATACTAGATGAAAAGATCATGAATTTTCTTGGAAAAAATATTCGGTAAAAATATTTGATGAATATTTATCCCAGCAAAAAAAAAACATATATGACAATTATTGTATCAAGCTTTTATATTTTTTTGTTAAAAATTCCTGATAGAAAATACTAATGAAATATCCATAAATTTTATTGGAAGAAATATTCCGTAAAAAAATTGATAAATATTCATCTTAGTAAAATAATCTGTAAAAAATATTGTAAGAATTATATACGATTCTTGTAAGAAATACTAGATGAAATATCTATGAATTAATTTTGAAGAAATATTCAGTAAAAAGTTTGATGAATGTTTATCTCGGTACAAAAAATATCTGTAAAAAGTACTATGTCGTGTACTGGAACATAATTGGACGGGAATCCTTGCTTCTGTTTCAGCTTATATGTGTACCAAGAAAAAATAAAATCAATTTATGGTAGAAATTAAAATATTAAAGGTCTGTTAATGAAACACCCAACACATTCTTTGAATATTTTGTGAAGTGTTAATTTTTGTTTAATATGAAAATATATGTTTGGCAAAAATAAATAAGGAACCGGAAATATCTAAGATCTGTAATTGAAAAAGCTAAAAATAATAGGGGTATTCTGCAAATCTGCAATTGTATGTGGGAGGGTTTGTTTGCAAAAATCCGTAGCACAAATCTCCAACAAACCAGTCAAACGGATGGCCAAGATAGTATGGGGGGAAACATATGAGTGGTTATGTGTTTCCCCCAACGACGGCACGACGGACTTGCTGGACGCCCTGCTGCGGCTGCGGGAAGAAGGCCACATGTTATGGCTACTAGGGTTTGAGCGGGAGAGAGAAAGAGCTGCGAGGGCCACGAGAGAGCCGGCCGTGGGGATCTTTTCCCACGGCCGGGCAAGAGGGAAAGAGTTTTCCTTCTTAATTCTTGCTTGATTAGATTGATACATCTCCTCTCCATATATAGAGAGGTTTACTTAACTCCTAAGCAAGGATTACTTGACCCCTAAGCAAACCCTAAGACTAATGGGCCCAGGCCCATCACGTACTCTAACACTACACCCCACCTGGACATACAGCTCGTCCTCGAGCTGCAACCTAACGACGATTCGATCACACACAAACCTAACGCCTAAAAAACAAGCCTTTTACATCTCGGCCTATCGTATTGACCTGGAATAAGCTAACCCGAATGAGACTCCGACTCTTTATTTTTGACTCCGACTGATAAGGGAATCCTCCGCGCGCCGAACTTTTGCGTTTGCAGCCCCCTGGATCCCAAGGAAACCATCGGGACCAAGGGAGCCCTCGCGGCGGCCGGCGGCGGAATGCAGTGGTGCTACGCGGTGCGCTCATATCGGTGACATCATGTCTTCTACCCGCCGACTGACTGTCGATGTCGTAGACTTGGAGGTCGCCGCCCGTGAGGGAAACCGCATGCCCAAACTCCGCCACGCATGTTGCACCGCGAAGCGTAACTTGGAGGAGCTGCAGCCGCAAATCACGCATCTTCTGCACATGCCGACGCGCTAGGAGGCCGCGCTCAGCAGCCTGCAGCCTCACGGCCGCCGACACGTGGTGGGTAGCGATCCAAGCCGGAAGCGGTGACGGCGACGGCTGGAACTTATTCTGTTGGATGGGATTGTCCTGGGACGGTGCTGGCGCTGCTAGGAACGAGGTCGTCGCAGTCATGTCGTAGGGCATCCCATCTTGGAACGTGATGACCGGCACCGTGGTCGCGGCCGAGGGCGGCGGCCGTGCAGGGGTCGGCGCCGGTGATGGCGCACCGTCGGGACCGGCGTAAGGACCGGCGAAGCGGGAGTGCCCGCCGTACTGTTGGGGTGGCGACTGGATGTGCGGCAGCGCCCAGGCCGCCGTATAGATCGAGCCGGGAACAGACAGCGGTAGCGGCGGCTGCAGCAGCTTGGCATCGAGTGGCGGCGACGACAACAACAACAACATCGGATGTCGCGGCCCGGCAATCGCGGCGGAGGCTGCATGGTACGGCGGCAGCCGCGCCGGCCCATAGGCGGCGACTGATGGCGCGGGCGGCGGCGGTCCGTAGGGACTGGCCAGGAAAAGGCAGATCTCTTGGACGGCGGTGGTGAGATCGCGGATTGCTCCGGCGATCTGCTCGGGGGTGTAGACGACGCCGGCCGGCGCGGGGAAGGACGCCGCCATGGTAGCGGTGGCCGCAGTGGAGGCCATCTGCTCCGTCGGTTGGGGCGGCGGCATGGTGGTGGTGGCGGGCGATAAAGACATGATCGAACAAGGGAAATCTGATACCAGATGCTATGGTTGGTCACCGCCACCATGTCGTCGTCCTTCCCCGCCCCGGCCACCGTCGTCTACACCCCCGAGCAGATAACCGGGGTCCTCAACGACCTCATCACCGCGGTCCAAGGGATCTGCCTCTTCCTGGCCGGTCCCTACGGACCGCCGCCGGCTGCGCCATCAGTCGCCGCCTACGGGCCGGCCTGGCTGCCTCCGCACCAGGCGGCCTCCGCCGCGATCGCCGGTCTGCGGCATCCGACGTTGCTGCTGTCGTCGCCGCCACTCGACGCCTGGCTGGTGCAGACGCCGTTGTCCGTCCCCGGGCCGATCTATACGGCGGCCTGGGTGCCGCCGCACATCCGGTCACCACCCCAACAGTACGGCGGGCCCTCCCGCTTCGCCGGTCCTTACGCCGGTCCCGACGGTGCGTCATTCCACAAGGGGTCCTCCATGGTCACAGCACCGACGCCGACCCCCGCACGGCCGCCGCCCTCGGCCGCGACCACGGCGCCGGTCATCACGTTCCAGCATAGGATGCCCTACGACGGACCTGCGACGACCTCGTTCCCAGCAGCGCCACCGCCGTCCCATGACAATCCCATCCAACCGGTCAAGTTCAAGCAGTCGCCGTCACCGCGTCCGGCTTGGATCGATACATACCACGTGTCGGCAGCGGTGAGGCTGCAGGCTGCTGCGCGCGGCCTCCTAGCACGCCGGCATGTGCGGGAGATGCGTGATTTGCAGCTGCATCTCCTCCAAGTTGCGCTTCGCGGTGCAACGGACCTCGATCTCGTCCGCTGCGTGGGGGATATTGGGCATGCGGTTTCCCCCACGGGCAGCGCGCATGCTGTTTTTCCCACGGGCGGCGACCTCCAAGTCTGCGACATCGACATTCAGCCGGCGGGGAGAAGACATGGTGTCACCGACAGGAGCGCACTGCGTACCACCACTGCATTCCGCCGCCGGCCGCCACGAGGGCTCCCTTGGTCCCGATGGCGCCCTTAGGATCCAGGGAGCTGCAAACGCACAAGTTCGGCGCGTGGAGGATTTTTTTATCGTTCGGAGTCAAAATAAAGAGTCGAAGTCTCATTCGGGTTAGCATATTTCAGGTCAGTACAATAGGTCGAGATGTAAAAGACTTGTTTTTTTAGGCGTTAGGTTTGTGTGGGGTCGAATCGTCGTTAGGTTGCAGCTCGAGGACGAGCTGCATGTCCAGGTGGGGTGTAATGTCAAACTACATGATGAGCATGGGTCCATTAGTCTTAGGGTTTGCTTAGGGGTCAAGTAAGGCTTACTTGGGAGTCAAGTAAGCTCTGTATATATGGAGAGGAGATGTATCAATCTAATCAACCAAGAATTAAGAAGGAAAACCCTTCCCGATCCCACAGCCGGCTCTCTCGCGCCCTCGCAGCTCTCTCTCTTCCGCTCAAACCCTAGCAGCCATAACACCACCTCAGCGACGATGGAGTCAAGGTGATTGATTCATCGATGAGCCCATGAATTTGTTCCAATGTTTACTTGACCAAGGCTGCCGATGAGCCCATGAACTTGTTCCAATAAAGTTTAACCAACTTGTTTTTCGTTGGTATATCCTCTGCTGTCGGAGTCTATGTCCGTTTCTTGCATATACTGCAGGACGTGCTCTTCGCCGGAACCGAGACGACGTCCGTGACGCTGGAGTGGGCAATGGCGGAGCTGGTAGCGAACCCGCGGGTGATGGCCAAGCTCCAGGACGAGGTGACACGCGTCTGCGACTCCAAGGCCAGCGCGGCCATCGAGGAGACTCAACTCAGCAAAATGCGGTACCTCAAGGCGGTGCTGAGGGAGGTCTTCCGGCTGCACCCACCGGCGCCGATGTTCATCCCGCACCAGTCCACTACGAAGGCGGGTATAGGATCCCGGCGGGGACCGCGCTCTTCATCAACGCGTGGGCGATCGGCAGGGACCCGGCGGCGTGAGGCGACGCTGCGGAGGAGTTCCGTCCCGAGCGGTTCCTTGACGGCGGCAGCGCGGCCGGCGTATCTGCCCCGCCATCAGCTTCGCGCTGCCGGTGGCTGAGATGGCGACTGGGACCTCCCCACCGGTACGCGACTAGAGCTGCGCGAGGCGCCGGGGCTACTCCTCTGCCCGAAACTGAAGACGCTTGTGTATTTAGTGGTGAATGCTGCCTTGTTGACGATTGCAGATTAGTAAATCATCACTCTATTGATTCCATCCGCACTCTTTATCTGCTGCTTCTTCCGTTATAATTGGCGCCGCGCAATGGGGTTTTCATTACTTCTTCCGTTATAATTGCTGCACAATACCATTCAGGTTGAGCTTCTCGGCGCTGGGAGCACCAACTCGTTAAGTTGCTCAGAAACTGGGATGTCATCCCTCGCTGGAGGACAATACAAAATGCAGTTGAGACTAGGGCAACAAATTGGAGGACAGACCATCTAATCTGCCTGGGATCGCTGTGAAACTGCATACATTGCAGTCTGATGCTTCCAAGTACGCCCTGCTTACCCTACGGAGAGTGAGATAACCAGTGCAAGTCACAAGGAGCACTATCTGTCAGGATTTAATCAACAAATTAAATCTCTCAGGATTCCAACAATTGTATCCACGCTAGATTACAACCATAGCTCGACATGATGTAGCGCGCGCGGCGTGCCCTCCAGAGTCCATCTTCAGCAAATACGCATAGTACAGATGCACTATCACGGCGGAAACAGTAAACAATCTGCAACATAGCAAAACGTAACAGGACACAAGCTCGCCAAACTGGGCTAAAAAAGAGGTACGCCACTCGGCACGTATCGGAAGAGTGTCAAAGTTACCCTAAGACAGCACGCACATTTTGAAATAAGCACCATCATGTCACTAAATTCTGCAGCCAACTTGCAAAAAAGAAACGTCCAAGTTATGATAATCTTGATTTTCTGGTACCAAAATAGAACCCTGCATAATCCAGTGCGCTATGAAAAAACATGGATATCATTAGTCAACAAGAAAGGTCCGGTCATGGTTTAAAGTGTCTGAACATAGAAAATGCTCGACTGTTCAACAAAGACCAGCAATGGGGCAATGTCACTGCCCACAATGCAATCTTGAAGAACCGGCAACAAAACACAATAGCAATTCAAAATGACACTCTCTATAAACAAAAATTGCATATTGTTGACCATGAGAAAGGACCGGTCATGGTTTTGAGTGTCTGAATGTTGAAAATGCTCAGTTGCTCAACAAAGATCAGCAATCAGGCAATGTCAGCACTCACAGCAAAATTTTCCAGCAGAGTATATCCCAATGGTGAAGGGAGCAAATACAATGAAGAAAGGACACTTCAAATTTGGATGTCTAATTTTGCATTTGGTTGGAGACTTCTTTTTTTGAACTTAAGTTGGAGACTGCTAATGTTTTCAAGGAGCACTAGCAAAGACAAACAGAACATGCCAATCATACATCAGCCCTTTGCCAGATTATTCACTACGTGCCCACCTAGAAACTAAGAATGAGCTCATTTCCCAGATTGTCCCTGTTGTGTATCGGACTGAATACGACTTTGGCACCATCCGCAATGGAAAACTTAGAATAGACATCAATTAGAGCACTCCCATAGGTCCAATGGAGTTCCGGGTATGACGGTGAGACACTGAATCTGCCTAGACCGAAGAGGAGCAAAACAAATGTCAGTAAGCTTGGCTTTAGGGAGAAATATCTCATTTTACTGAATACTCCTGTCTGGGCCGAAGACTGTCAAGCCCCGTCTTCTCAAACAACTGCAATGCAACACCACCCTTCCCAATCTGAGAGTACCGTTGCATCTGTGTTAGTGTTAGTCCAAACCCTCCCCAAAACTCTAGTTGCGGGGTCACCATGGCTTTAGTTTGTCATCATATTTTCTGAACTAGATACACTACTACCAGTAATGCTATCACTCACATAGTATAACAACTAGGATTTATTGTTACACTATGAATGACCTCTTTTTTCGCCCCTAACTTATTTTGACTTCATGCAGAATGAAGTGTGCATGCGCTTATTAAAAGCTGACCCCTGAGACGCCACCTCTATTTATAATCTTCACAATGAAGCCAAGCGACTTACAACTCGGGAATCAAGAAAGCAAGCAAAGTCATTAACCAAAACATACACAACTAACACTTCGTTGGTGGCAATCACCTTCGCTGCTGCATTCGCACTTCCTGGAGGATACAGCAACGATGCTGGAAGCGAGGGACTCCCTGTCATGTCAAAGAAGTTTGCATTTCAGGCATTCTTGATATCTGACTGTCTTAGCAATGTGCTCCTCGATTGCGGTGGCCTTCATCTGTATCATAGCAAGGTGGGAGGATTACGAGTTCTTGATCTATTACAGATCATTTACCAAGAAGCTCATGTGGTTTGCGTTCATGGAAACTACTGCGGCTTTTTCAACTGGTTTATACACGGTGCTGCCCCAACGTCTCTACTGGTTGGCCATTGCAATTTGTTTTCTGGTAGGTTTGTTGCCCATTATTACTTGGATGCTAGGACAATGGCCTGTCTAGAAGCTCAGACTTCGGTTGGGTAAAAGTTTCAACTCCGATCTCCTTGACACATGGTGTGACCTCATTGATTTGTCTTATGCTTTGGCTTTCAAATATAAACTTTAAGTTCAGTAATGGAAGTTGTTTGGATGCTTATAATGTACTGCTAATGCATCATAAAAATATTGTACTATTAATTCTTGGATGATTCATGCTATGTCATCTCCAATGGCAATCGCCATCAGTTTTAGCATTTGAAAGACAAGAACTGACGCAGAAGCAGTAAATAATGCACCTCAAAATAATACACGGCAAATATCTAAAATTACAAGTTTCTACAGCTACAAGTTCCGTGGTACAACTGATCAATCTAGAGAAGAAAAACACTAATACATGACATATCTTGGAGCTTACCTAAGATGGGTTTCTAGGGACAAGATACTTGATATGGTACTATCAGATCAAGCACATTCTAATCAGGAAATTTCCTCATCTA
This sequence comes from Alopecurus myosuroides, assembly GCA_028641055.1. Classification (NCBI taxonomy): domain Eukaryota; kingdom Viridiplantae; phylum Streptophyta; class Magnoliopsida; order Poales; family Poaceae; genus Alopecurus; species Alopecurus myosuroides. Next base: position 6,185,980 of record CM054058.1, on the reverse strand, counting down.
GTAAGCCTGATGGAAGTAAAAGAACATGTCCATATTACGTGTATGAAATCAATTGAGAAAGGGGGAAAATAGGTTTTGGGATGAGGAACAGTTTGTGTGATCAACCATTAAGTCAAACAATTCCCAGACTTGTCGATACACGCTGGCATGTCATCTCGATTTGTGGCATGCTACAGTTTTGCCTTAGTTTTATTCCGCATTCTCACAAAATTTGCTTGCCTAATGGCCTATGTTGAAGATCAAATCTCAACTGGCTCATGCTTACAGGTCCGCTCTTCTTGACACGATCTGAACTCGTCAGTTTATCTTATTGTTCTGCTTTCTAATTAGTCGGTAATAGATATTATCTGGCTACCAATATTGTATAGTTTATTTTATCACAATAAAAAATATTTTGCAGTTTATTCTATGGCAGGAACTTGAAGCATGTGCACTATCATATATTCTCTAATAATAGCTGAAAATGAACAGTAGCAAAAAGGTTGTCGTTACTGAATAATTACCATAAGGGTGATCTTGTGCCTGTATGAAGAAAATGTCTGGGTACTGAACTTCTGATCTCAAGCTGTTCAGCAGCTCCCAGTAGTGCCTCCACCTGAGCAAATATTTGGGCGAAGCTTGTGAGCTTGCTGATTTTTCTATTGTGCCATTTCAAATAGAAAATTAACAGGGAAGATAACCAGGTGGTGCATAAGATCGCAAAGTTTCAGCCATGTTTCTCATAATGGCAGTGTGTTTAGGCAACATTCCTCAAAAGACTGTGACCAAACTTCTCCTTCTATTTAACAGACACATACACTAAAAGAGCCAGCTCGTGAAAGTTGTGAGGCGAGCATTATGACCCAACCAGTGCAAGTGACAAGGAACAAGGAGGATTCGACAAGACCAGACCAGAATGAATCAAGAAATCTATCAGAATTACAACGAGAGCGAACAATGTATCCACATTACAGTTATAGCTGACCATCTTGTTCTACAGTACCATGACCTACATGGTCGACATCATATAGTACATCCGTGATGGCCAATTCTACAAAAGGGCGAATGAATGAACAACTTGAATCCCGTGGTGAGCATATCTCTGCTGATGGGCTCCTCAGAAGTGAACCAAACTGTATACCAGGGTCCATGAAAGCTGCAACCGGGGAGAGAAGAATATGTTAGTAATCAACATCACCAAGCTTATTCAATGTGCGGTCACAAATAAAGCAAGAACTTTAAGGAGTTGGTGTAATGTTACAAGTTTGTGTTGTTGTTTGTCAGCCAGTAGTTGAAAAGCAGCATTACATGCTGCTTGTACTGTGGCTGTTTAGGGTGCAAATAGGAAGTCTTAATGGAACAAAAGAATAGTGATGGACGATTGGTCGATATCTTTACCAGGAAAAGGGTGAAAGAGGCGAAGAGACCCTCCTGCAGTAGAGCGGCATGACCTCCAAAGTCTTCCTCATCAACCTTCAGCAGATACGCATAATACAAATGAACTATGACGGTGGAAATGGTAAAGAATCTGCAATATAGCAAACAAAACATGGCACAGGGTCAAACAGGGCTGAAAAGAGATACATCATTACGCACTTTGGAAAGAGTGCATGCAGATTCAGAAAATAAGCACCATGCAATGTTGAATTACTGGTGCCAAAATACAATTTTAATTATACAAACATGCACATTATTGGGCACCTTGGTACTAAGTTCTCCAGCTAGATTGCCAAAAAGAAACATCTAAGTTATGGTAATGTTGAAATACTGGTGCCAAAATACAATTTTAATTATAGAAAGATGAACATTATTAGGGATGAAGAGTTTGGGGCCATGAACTTGGTATTTTAAGTGTTTGAACATAGAAAACGCTCGTCTGTTGAACAAAAATCAGTAATCAGGCAATGTCACCGCTGACAATGCAATGTTACAACAGAGTGTGTCCCCTAGGTGAAGGGAGCGAATTCAATGAATAGGGTAGTACACTTACTTCATATTTGGATGTCAAATATCACATTTGGTTTGAGAATGTAATATTCCCACGGAACGCTAGCAAGCGGAGCAAAACATGGCACGGATTATTCGCTAAACGGCGACCTAGAAACTAAGAGCGGCACGTACTGCACTACACGGCGACCATATTGGTCTGCTTACGACCGTGCCACACAATGTGTTGCTTGAATTATCGTTGCCTAGTGGTGCCCAGCCCTGAGAAACAAGACTGAATGCGCAAAACGTCGAATTCGCAGCACATCCAACATTCAATTCACCTTCCCCTGGCCCACGGAAGGAAGGAGCAAAGCCGCCTTCTAATTCGCTCGTTGATAACGATGCGAGAAAGATGCTGAACTGAACTCGGTGTGAGATAAAGCTAAGCGATCTAAACACAACTCAACAGGACAGCTCTATGGGCGAAAAGAGATAGCTAGATTGGAGCTTCGAGGAGGGAGGGAGGGGCGGACTGACAGGGCGATCCAGAAGGCGCCGACGAGGGGGACGGCTCCCCAGAGCAGGCCGCAGGCGAGCCCCACCGCCTGCCGGATCCAGTGCACCGCGTCCAGCAGCTGATCCTGCAACCAAGAACGCCTCGGCGAATCAGAACCCCATGGAACGTGGCAGAGGTCTGGCCGGTGAGGGAAAGTTGTAGCGCTACAAGAATCAGCGTACCTTATCCAAAGAGGCTTCGGGGTCGAGGTACCTGGAGAGCTTAGAGGGGAGCACGTGCCCGTTCTGCGCCGCGTCGCTCGTCTGTCTTGCCGCCGCCTTCGACTTCTTCATCTCTGGCTCCGGCGCGGCGGTTCTCCAAGTGGGGGCGGGCGAGAGATGGGATCGTTGCTGGTGGTGGACTCGGTCGTGCGAGAAAGAGAAGGAAGGAGATTGCTCGCTCCGGTCGTCGCTTACTAGCGGGCCCCACGGTGCCGACGGCTTCCCAGCGGTTTCTGCCTTAGAAGTCCGATAGCGTATTCCAGGGTCTCCATCAGAAATCTTTTTTCTTGCACGATCTAACATTTTTTCATTTACTGTATTTTTTCGAAACAAAATCTTAAACATTCAAATTTCTAGGAATCGTGGTAAACAGAAAAAAAAAACTGAAATACTCACTCCCCCCAACACACAACCCTCTTGTCGCACCCGAGGCGACCCTGGCGTCGGGCCCTTCTACGAAAGTTGGGCGGGGGTCTTTCTCTCTCCTGGAGGAGCTGATGGACGACTAGAGTGGTTGGGGCGGCGATGGCTGGCTCGCTGACATGCAGAAGACGGGCGGCGGCCTAGACGGTGGTGGTGCTACCCACGTTAGTGCTCCGACTATGGGGGGAGGCAGAAGGTCGTCATTTACACGGAGGACGGGGGATCGGGCGTGTCTCGTGTTGGTCTGGATTGGTCTTCAGCCCAGATGTAGCAATATCCATGGTGGGCTGCGGGGGGCTGTTGCAGCGCTTGCAACGGAGGTTGGATGTCGAGGCGGACCTGGGTCAGTGGTGGGCGACGGAAGCTCGTTCTCATGTGGGTCATGCATCTGTCGTGGCGTCGTCGTCTTCTTTGGTTGGTGGCGCGTGGGCATAGGCGCTCGCGTTCGGCAAGCAGCTGCACCAACATGGTGACTCTTCTCGATGAGGGTATAGCAATGACGGGTTGGATCTTGGACCGCGTGTTGGAGGGGCGGGACGGAGGCGGTGGTGGTGGTCTTTGTCCTCGCTCACGGTGGCGGTTGCCTGTGTTCAACATGCTCGTTTCGGCGGCAGTCTCGTGGACTATGGTGATGATCCGCAGGACGACGGTTCTCGTCGAGACATCTCATAGCCAAGGCGTGGAGGCATGTAGGGTGATGAGCACGGCTGCCCAATTCTGAACATGGTGTTCTTCGGACTTTGGCTTGACGTGAAACCCAGATGTGGGGGCGGTAGCCCGGGATGGCGATTCCTCGTCGTTTGAAGCTTAGATGTAGCTTTGTGGGAGGCGGAATTGGGCCCCGGTGATGGCCCACAAGTATAGTGGATCTATCGTAACCGTTTTGATAAGTAAGAGGGTCAAACCCAGCGAGGAGCAAAAAGTGTTGGCAAGTGGTTTTGAGTAAGGTTTCACTGTAAATTCTGGTAGGTAAATTTCTATGGGTTTTATGGCAATCGATAAAGTAACAATAAGTAAATAAAAGCAAGAGTTAATAATTGCATCAAGTGGTGCAATTCTTTTTAGCGCAAAGGAGGGGACGGTGTTGTTTCTTATGATGACTAAAATGTTCCTCCGGACACACGGGAGGATTCTTCAACTTACTTTTATCACATGTCATTGATTAATCTTCAACATTTTGATAAGTGTTGTGTGGGTAGACCTATACTAGTGCACCATCATATCCAAGACAAACGCACACTTGCGATTACACTACTTACAATCATCAGCAACTACAAGAAATTAATTAAGAAATAAAGCTATACGCGGCAATAGACTCAAGGTATCCTATACTCCTTTATGTAAATACTTGCAAACTTTGGTTCAGATTTCTGTCGGTCCAGCAACCCTCCGTAATCAACCCAGTACACAATGCATTCCTCTAGGACCCTAAAGGTGAAATAACATGTGTTCGATGTTCACACAGTATTACTAGAGAAATAACACCACAACTTAAATATTACTCAATAAACATGATTCCTCATAACAAGACTTCTCCTATGTCCTCAAGAACTAAATGAATTACTCAAAAGACATAATTTGGATCATAATCAGAGGTGATATAATGGTGGATAACAATCTGGTCATAACAAGTATTCACCGATAAAATTCACAGAAATCAACTACAAGTTAATAAACACCGGTAAAGAGATCTCGAAGAATAGCTCAAGATACAACCCTAATTGTTACAGCGAGATGAGATGGGATGAATTGGATGATGGTGCTGATGGTTGATATGATGTTGATGATGATCCCCATTATGCTCGGCGTGATCATAATGACGAGAATGACGATTCCCCCCTCCGGGAGTGAATTTCTCCGGGAGAAGAGAATCTTCCTGCTAGGAAGGTCTTTGAAAGGATCGTATGGGCACCTTAGAGGGAGGTGAATAGGTTTTATTCCAAATTTAATAATTTTTGATTTAGGCTTGACGCAAAGGTAAAATCTCTAGATATGTCACTAAGGTGAATTTACCTATATGACAAGGATAACACTAAGCCAAACAGAAGCACAAAGTAAAAGCTAAAGGATAGAAGGAATCAAAGTGAAATCACCCGGAGAAGAGGATTGATACGTCATAAACGTATCTATAATTTCTGATGTTCCATGTTGTTTTCATACCATATGCTACATGTTCCGAATACACTCTGTGTCATTTTTATCGATTTTCTGGGACTAACCTATCGACAAGATGCCACAGAACCAGTTCATGTTTTCTGCCTTTTTTAGTTTCAGAAAAGTTGTTCTGAAAATATTCACGGAATTGGATGAGACAAAGCCTAGAAGTCTTAGAAATCTGTCACACACGCGGAGTCCGGAGGGGACCCGGAGGGGGGCTCAGGGGCCCCACACCATAGGGCAGCGCGCCCCCCTCTGGCCGTACCCAGGGGTGGTGTGGCCCCCTGGCCGCCACCGATGTTGCCCTCTCGCCTATTTATACCTCTCCTCTGGTTAACCCTAAACACCCGAGCCTTTTCCACTAAAAACATCTGCAGCTGCCGCCATCATCAACCCTAGTTCAGGAGGGTTCTGGAGTTCTCCCGGCACCCTACCGGGAGGGGAAATCATCACAGGAGGGTTCTACATCGGCATGCCTGCCTCTGGAGTGATGCGTGAGTAGTTCATCCCTGGACTACGGGTCCATGTCAGTAGCTAGATGGTTGTTCTCTCCCCCTTTATGCCTCATTTTAGATACTGTGAGCTGCCTAACATGATCAAGATCATCTTATTGTAATGCTACATGTTGTGTTTACTGGGATCCGATGAATATTGAATGCTATGTCCAATGATTATGAATCTATCATGTTCTTTCATGTGTGTGTTATTTATCATCTTGCATGCTCTCTGTTACTAGTAGATGCTTTGGCCAAGTAGATGCTTGTAACAACAAGAGAGAGTATTTATGCTCGATAGTGGGTTCATGGCTCCCTTTCACTCACGCTCGAGTGACAGAAACGTAACGGGTGGGGGATGTGCTGTTGCCATTAGGGAAAAAACAACAATGCTTTGTCTAAGGATAATTTCATTGTTTACATTACACACTTTTCTTAGTACAATTATCAGTTGCTTGCAACTTAATACCCGAGGTTTGAATGGATGACGCTCCGAGGGTGAATTATTAGGCATAGATGCAGTTGGATAACGGTCTATGTATCTTGTTGTAATGCCCGCATGAATCACATAGTAATCATCATGTCATACATATGCAAAACGGTGCAACCTTTATATATGGCAATTGCCGAGTTGTAACTTTTTTACCCAGCATGTTATCTACCTTTTTTGGAGAGACACCTCTACTGAACTGTGGACTCCGATCCATTTCTTTATACTAATAATACAACCACTTCAACCATTGTTCTCCTACTTCCATCATTGTTATCTTTTCATCTACTGCAAACAAGTACTGTTCTCTACACCATACGTTTAACCCTTTGTTTTCAGCAAAACCGGTGAGATTGATAACCTCACTGCTTCGTTGGGGCAAAGTGATTTGATTGTGTTGTGTAGGTTCCACGTTGCTGCTAAACCGGTAGTGCGTCCTGCCTAGATCAGCTGACAACAACGTTCGAAAGTGATTTCTTTCTACTACTGGTCGATCCAACCTTGGTTTCTTTCTGAGGGAAACTTGCTACTAAGCTCTTCATACCTTCCTCTTGGAGTTTCCCAACGAGTGCAAGACCTGCACCATCAAGCTATTTTCTGCCGCCGTTGCCAGGGAGAAAGAGGATTTCTGTAAGGGGAGTCTCTCATTTCCAATCTCTTTACTTTGTTTTAGTTTTTCTTAGTTTAGTTTATTTTGTCTTGTTTGCTTCTCTATATAAAAAACACACAAAAAATTAGTCCTTATTCTAGTTGTTATTTTTATCCAGTTTTTAATCTTGCTAAAATGAGTATTCCTGAAGTTGAGGTTTGTTATTTTGAACAACAAGTGGGAGAAAGTTTGAAAGATGTTCCTTCTTATGAATTTTTTATGTTGGCATTACTAGCTGGTATAGGTATGTTCTAGAAACTCTTACATGTGGTAATTTTCTGGGAACTTCTGCTTTGGAAGCCTGTAATTTAATTGAAAGTTTAGTTGGAACACCACCTACTAAATTTGTTCAAACTGAGATCACTTTAGATGATGTTATAAAGAAGCTGAATTCCATGGAGAAAAATTTGCCAAATTTCCTTGATAATGCTAGCAAAGTTAATGAATCAATAGTAAGTATCAATAAGAGAATTACTATTTTAGAGACTAGCAATACCCATGGTAATCAAAACATTAGGATTGGTAAATTAGAGGAGGCTATGGAAACTTTAAGTTCAACATTCTCTTTTCTTAAGTTTAAGAGGGAAAAAGCTTCTATGGGAAAAGACCAAAAAATTCATGTATGTCCCCAAGATGCCTAAACCAAAACCCGCTAATGTGCTTAAAATTAACAAAAAATTTAGTGAAAGTAAAAGTGATTTGCATGTTGAATCATCTTCAAGGGTACCTAAAGTACCAATTGTTACCTGCTGTGTTTTGGAGGAAATTGTTGATTTGGATGTTTCTTCACTTGAAAATACTTAATTCTAGTTTTCTGAGCCTAGCTAAAAGGCGTTAAAGAAAAGCACTTCTTGGGAGTTTGGGAGCACTACTGCCACTGATAGGGTAGTAGATGACCTGTTATCTGCTGAATTGAATTCTTTTAAAATACCTATGAAAATTGTTGAACATGTTATGGAAAACTGCTGTTTGGAGATGGAACTGTCCATCCTGATGATCATTTACTCTTTATACATGAATTGTGCGAGTTGTTCAAGTGTGCAGGTATTACAATGGACCAAGTTAAGAGGAAACTATTCTCTTTATCGCTGAAGGGCGGAGCTGCGGAATGGTTTAAAATGTTGAAGAATGGTCGATCCATTGGATGGGAGGAAATTGTACCTCTCTTTTATTCTAAATTCTATTCTTCCAGTGAGATTCATAAGGATAGGAATAAAATATATAATTTTTGGCCTCGTGATGGAGAGAGTGCTGCCCAAGCGTGGGGGATACTGAAGTTACTAATGGTCAAATGTCCCATTCATGAGCTCCCCAGTAATATTGTTATTAATAATTTCTATGCAAGGCTTCTCTTCATGTTAAGGATTTATTGGATGCTTCTTGTTCTGGATCATTCACACGTATGAAAGGAGAAGCAAAATGGGATCTTCTTGACCGTATTTAGGAAAATACTGAAGGATGGGAGAATGACAAAGGAAGAAAGCAGGTATAAATTATGATTATGAATGCATTAAATCTTTTATGGGAACCGATGATTTTCATAATGTTAGTGCTGCTTATGGTCTTGACTCACAAATTCCTGCAAACTATTTTAAAGTTTTTGCCTCCTATCTTGATATTCCCAAAAAGGAATGGAACAAGTACCATGAACCGTATAAAGATATTGTTAATTGTGTTCCTGCTAGAAATATAGAAGTGCATACTGTTTATCCCGTTGTGCCTAAACCTTATATTGAGACGGTGGTGGTGCTACCCACGTTAGTGCTCCGACTATGGGGGGCAGAAGGTCGTCGTTTACACGGAGGACGGCGGATCGAGCGTGTCTCATGTTGGTCTGGATTGGTCTTAAGCCCAGATGCAGCAATATCCATGGTGGGCTGCGGGGGGCTGCTTTAGCGCTTGCAACGGAGGTTGGATGTCGAGGCGGACCCGGGTTAGTGGTGAGCGACGGAAGCTCGTTCTCATGTGGGTCCTGCATCTCTCGTGGCGTCGTCGTCTTCTTTGGTTGGTGGCGCGTGGGCATAGGCGCTCGCGTTCGGCAAGCAGCTGCACCAACATGGTGACTCTTCTCGATGAGGGTATAGCAATGACGGGTTGGATCTTGGACCGCGTGTTGGAGAGGCGGGACGGAGGCGGTGGTGGTGGTATTTGTCCTCGCTCGCGGTGGCGGTTGCCTGTGTTCAACATGATCGTTTCGGCGGCAGTCTCGTGGACTATGGTGATGATCCGCATGACGACGGTTCTCGTCGAGACATCTCATAGCCAAGGCATGGAGGCATGTAGGGTGATGAGCACGGCTGCCCAATTCTGAACATGGTGTTCTTCGGACTTTGGCTTGACGTGAAACCTGGATGTGGGGGCGGTAGCCCGGGATGGCGATTCCTCGTCGTTTGAAGCTTAGATGTAGCTTTGTGGGAGGCAGAATTGGGCCCCGGTGATGGCCCACAAGTATAGTGGATCTATCGTAGCCGTTTTGATAAGTAAGAGGGTCAAACCCAGCGAGGAGCAAAAGGTGTTGGCAAGTGGTTTTGAGTAAGGTTTCACTGTAAATTCTGGTAGGTAAATTTCTATGGGTTTTATGGCAATCGATAAAGTAACAACAAGTAAATAAAAGCAAGAGTTAATAATTGCATCAAGTGGTGCAATTATTTTTAGCGCAAAGGAGGGGACGGTGTTGTTTCTTATGATGACTAAAATGTTCCTCCGGACACACGGGAGTATTCTTCAACTTACTTTTATCACATGTCATTGATTAATCTTCATCATTTTGATAAGTGTTGTGTGGGTAGACCTATACTAGTGCACCATCATATCCAAGACAAACGCACACTTGCGATTACACTACTTACAATCATCAGCAACTACAAGAAAGTAATTAAGAAATAAATATATACGCGGCAATAGACAAAAGGTATCCTATACTCCTTTATGTAAATACTTGCAAACTTTGGTTCAGATTTCTGTCACTCCTGCAACCCTCCGTAATCAAACCAGTACACAATGCATTCCTATAGGACCATAAAGGTGAAATAACATGTGTTCGACGTTCACACAGTATTACTAGAGAAATAACACCACAACTTAAATATTACTCAATAAACATGATTCCTCATAACAAGACTTCTCCTATGTCCTCAAGAACTAAATGAATTACTCAAAATACATAATTTGGATCATAATCAGAGGTGATATAATGGTGGATAACAATCTGGTCATAATAAGTATTCACCGATAAAATTCACAGAAATCAACTACAAGTTAATAAACACCGGTAAAGAGATCTCGAAGAATAGCTCAAGATACAACCCTAATTGTTACAGCGAGATGAGATGGGATGAATTGGATGATGGTGCTGATGGTGGATATGATGTTGATGATGATCCCGATTATGCTCGGCGTGATCATAATGACGAGACTGACGATTCCCCCCCTCCGGGAGTGAATTTCTCCGGGAGAATCTTCCTGCTAGGAAGATCTTTAAAAGGATCTTATGGGCACCTTAGAGGGGGGGTGAATAGGTTTTATTCCAAATTTAATAAATTTTTATTTAGGCTTGATGCAAAGGTAAAATCTCTAGATATGTCGCTAAGGTGAATTTACCTATATGACAAGGATAACACTAAGCCAAACAGAAGCACAAAGTAGAAGCTAAAGGATAGAAGGAATCAAAGTGAAATCACCCGGAGACGAGGATTGATACGTCATAAACGTATCTATAATTTCTAATGTTCCATGTTGTTTTCATACCATATGCTACATGTTTCGAATACACTTTATGTCATTTTTATCAATTTTCTGGGACTAACCTATCGACAAGATGCCACAAAGCCAGTTCATGTTTTCTGCTATTTTTAGTTTTAGAAAAGTTGTTCTGGAAATATTCACGGAATTGGATGAGACAAAGCCTAGAAGTTTTAGAAATCTGTCACGCACGCGGAGTCCGGAGGGGACCCGGAAGGGGGCTCAGGGGCCCCACACCATAGGGCAGCACGCCCCCCTCTGGCCGTGCCCAGGGGTGGTGTGCCCCCTGGCCGCCACCGACGTTGCCCTCTCGCCTATTTATACCTCTCCTCGGGTTAACTCTAAACACCGAGCCTTTTCCACCAAAAACATCTGCAGCTGCCGCCATCGTCAACCCTAGTTCAGGAGGGTTCTAGAGTTCTCCCGGCACCCTACCGGGAGGGGAAGTCATCACAGGAGGGCTCTACATCGGCATGCCGGCCTCTGGAGTGATGCGTGAGTGGTTCATCCCTGGACTACGGGTCCATGTCAGTAGCTAGATGGTTGTTCTCTCCCCTTTATGCCTCATTTTAGATATTGTGAGCTGCCTATCATGATCAAGATCATCTTATTGTAATGCTACATGTTGTGTTTAATGGGATCCGATGAATATTGAATGCTATGTCCAATGATTATCAATCTATCATGTTCTTTCATGTGTATGTTATTTATCATCTTGCATTCTCTCTGTTACTAGTAGATGCTTTGGCCAAGTAGATGCTTGTAACAACAAGAGAGAGTATTTATGCTCGATAGTGGGTTCATGGCTCCCTTTCACTCACGCTCGAGTGACAGAAACATAACGGGTGGGGGATGTGATGTTGCCATTAGGGAGAAAACAACAATGCTTTGTCTAAGGATAATTTCATTGTTTACATTACACACTTTTCTTAATGCAATTATCAGTTGCTTGCAACTTAATACCCGAGGTTTGAATGGATGACGCTCCGAGGGTGAATTATTAGGCATAGATGCAGTTGGATAACGGTCTATGTATATTGTTGTAATGCCTGCATGAATCACATAGTAATCATCATGTCATACATATGCAAAACGGTGCAGCCTTTATATATGGCAATTGCCGAGTTGTAACTTTTTTACCCAGCATGTTATCAATCTGTTTTGGAGAGACACCTCTACTGAACTGTGGACTCCGGTCCATTTCTTCACACTAATAATACAACCACTTCAACCACTGTTTTCCTACTTCCATCATTGTTATTTTTTCATCTACTGCAAACAAGTACTGTTTTCTACACCATACGTTTAACCCTTTGTTTTCAGCAAAACCGGTGAGATTGATAACCTCATTGCTTCGTTGGGGCAAAGTGATTTGATTGTGTTGTGTAGGTTCCACGTTGCTGCTAAACCGGTAGTGCGCCCTGCCTAGATCAGCTGACAACAACGTTCGAAAGTGATTTCTTTCTACTATTGTTCGATTCAACCTTGGTTTCTTTCTGAGGAAAACTTTCTACTATGCTCTTCATACCTTCCTCTTGGAGTTTCCCAACGAGTGCAAGACCTGCACCATCAAGCTCTTTTCTGCCGCTGTTGCCAGGTAGAAAGAGGATTTCTGTAAGGGAAGTCTCTCATTTCCAATCTCTTTACTTTGTTTTAGTTTTTCTTAGTTTATTTTATTTTGTCTTGTTTTCTTCTCTATATAAAAAACACACAAAAAATTAGTCCTTATTCTAGTTGTTATTTTTATCCAGTTTTTAATCTTGCTAAAATGAGTATTCCTGAAGTTGAGGTTCGTTATTTTGAACAACAAGTGGGAGAAAGTTTGAAAAATGTTTGGTATATAATAGTGATGCCCATCATAGATGCACTAAAAAAATATTCCACTTTAATCCTTCTTAGGAATTTTTTATGTTGGCATTACTAGATGGTATAGGTATGTTCTAGACACTCTTACATGTGGTAGTTTTCTGGGAACTTCTGCTTTGGAAGCCTGTAATTTAATTGAAAATTTAGTTGGAACACCACCTACTAAAGTTGTTCAAACTGAGATCACTTTAGATGATGTTATAAAGAAGCTGAATTCCATGCAGAAAAATTTGCCAAATTTCCTTGATAATGCTAGCAAAGTTAATGAATCAATAGTAAGTATCAATAAGAGAATTACTATTTTAGAGACTAGCAATACCCATGATAATCAAAACATTAGGATTGGTAAATTAGAGGAGGCTATGGAAACTTTAAGTTCAACATTCTCTTCTCTTAAGTTTAAGAGGGAAAAAGCTTCTATGGGAAAAGACCAAAAAAATTCATGTATGTCCCCAAGATGCCTAAACCAAAACCCGCTAATGTGCTTAAAATTAACAAAGAAATTTAGTGAAAGTAAAAGTGATTTGCATGTTGAATCATCTTCAAGGGTACCTAAAGTACCAATTGTTACCTGCTGTGTTTTGGAGGAAATTGTTGATTTGGATGTTTCTTCACTTGAAAAATACTTAATTCTAGTTTTCTGAGCCTAGCTAAAAGGCGTTAAAGAAAAGCACTTCTTGGGAGTTTGGGAGCACTACTACCACTGATCGGGTAGTAGATGACCTGTTATCTGCTGAATTGGATTCTTTTAAAATACCTATGAAAATTGTTGAACATGTTATGGACAACTGCTATTTGGAGATGTAACTGTCCATCTTGGTGATCATTTACTCTTTATACATGAATTGTGCGAGTTGTTCAAGTGTGCAGGTATTACAATGGACCAAGTTAAGAGGAAACTATTCTCTTTATCGCTGAAGGGCGGAGCTGCGGAATGGTTTAAAATGTTGAAGAATGGTCGATCTATTGGATGGGAGGAAATTGTACCTCTCTTTTATTCTAAATTCTATTCTTCCAGTGAGATTCATAATGATAGGAATAAAATATATAACTTTTGGCCTCGTGATGGAGAGAGTACTCCCAAACGTGGGGGATACTGAAGTTACTAATGCTCAGATGTCCCATTCATGAGCTCCCCAGTAATATTGTTATTAATAATTTCTATGCAAGGCTTCTCTTCATGATAAGGATTTATTGGATGCTTCTTATTCTGGATCATTCACACGTATGAAAGGTGAAGCTAAATGGGATCTTCTTGACAGTATTTAGGAAAATACTGAAGGATGGGAGAATGACAAAGGAAGAAAGCAGGTATAAATTATGATTATGAATGCATTAAATCTTTTATGGGAACCGATGATTTTCATAATGTTAGTGCTGCTTATGGTCTCGACTCACAAATTCCTGCAAACTATTTAAAGTTTTTGCCTCCTATCTTGATATTCCCAAAAAGGAATGGAACAAGTACCATGCACCTTATAAAGATATTGTTAATTGTGTTCCTGCTAGAAATATAGAAGTGCATACTGTTAATCCCGATGTGCCTAAACCTTATATTGAGAAAATGCATTTCCCTGCTAAGGTAAAGGAACATTCTATTATAGCTAGTGTGGTTAACAAAAATACAAAGAAATCTATAGAACCTGATGAACTAATAACTATTGAACCTAAAGTAGCAATAGTTAAGGACCTTGTTTCTGAAAATGTTGAAGATGGACATGTTATCTTCTGTGAAGATGCTTCTAATATTGTTTCACATCCTAGTAGATCTAGGAAAACTAGTGTTCCTGTGCTTTCTGTTAGGATAGGTGATCATTGCTATTATGGTTTATGTGATATTGGTACAAGTTCAAGTGTTATTCCTTATGAGCTTTATAGAGAAATCATGCATGAAATTGGGTCTTGTGAACTTGAAGAAATTGATGTGGTTATTCACTCTTGCTAATATACAAACTATCTCTCCAATTGGTATTTTTAGAGATGTAGATGTTTTATGTGGTAAAACTAAATATATCCTGCTGATTTTCTAGTACTTGGTGCGGCTGCTAGTAAAACTTTTCCTATCATTTTTGGTAGACCTTTCTTGAACACTTGTCGTGCAGTTATTGATTGTAAGAAGGAGAAAATATTAACTAAATTTGATGGAAAATCTAATGAGTTTAATTTTTCTAAATTTGCTAAAACTCCTTATGAAACTGAATTGCCTAATGAAGATTTTAGAGTGGAACAACTTGCCTCTATTGCTCTTGCTCCTAACAATGCTTTGCAGCAATACATGGAGGACCACGAAAGTGAGGTCTTTATGGAAGAGAGAAATGAGATTGACGATATTGTTCTTCGTCAACCAGCGATGCTGAAACATAATTTACATGTGGAAGACTTGGGTACCACTCTACCACCCAAGGAGGATCCTGTTTTCGATTTAAAACCTTTGCCTGATGATCTTAAATATGCTTATATTGATGACAAGAAAACATATCATGTTATTATTAGTTCTAAGCTTCCAGGCAAGGAAGAGGAAAGATTATTGGAAATATTTAAGAAAGACTGTGGAGCTATTGGATATACTCTTGATGATTTGAAAGGGATTTCCCCTGCTATATGTCAGCATGCTATTAATATTGAACCTGATGCAAAGCCAGTTGTTGAACATCAATGTCGTTTAATTCCTAAGATGAAGGAAGTCATAATAAATGAGGTATTAAAACTCCTTGATGCTGGTATTATTTATCCTATTGCTTATAGTAGATCAGTAAGTCATGTGCATTGTGTCCCTAAGAAAGGAGGAATGATTGTTGTGCCAAATGAAAACAATGAAGTTATTCCTCAAAGAGTAGTAGTTGGTTATAGAATGTGTGTTGATTTTAGAAAAGTTAACAAAGTTACCAAGAAGGATCGTTATTTTTTACCTTTTATTGATCAAATGCTAGAAAGGTTGTCTAAGAAAACTCATTTTTGCTTCCTGGATGGTTATTCTGGGTTTTCTCAATTTGCTGTTAAAAGCAAGATCATGAGAAAACAACTTTTGCTTGTCCTTATGGAACTTATGCTTATAGACGTATGCCTTTTGGTTTGTGCAATGCTCCTGCTACGTTTCAAAGATGCATGTCTGCTATTTTTCATGGCTTTTGTGAATAAATTGTGGAAGTATTCATGGACGATTTCTCCGCCTATGGAACTTCTTTTGATAACTTTTTGCACAATATTGATAAAGTTTTGTAGAGATGTGAGGAAACTAATCTCGTTCTTAATTTGGAGAAAGGCCACTTTATGGTTAATGAAGGGATTGTTCTTGGACATAAAATTTATGAAATAGGTATTGCAGTTGATAAAGCAAAGGTTAAAGAAATTGAGAAAATGCCCTATCCCAGGGATGACAAAGGTATTCGTAGTGTTCTTGGTCATGCTGGTTTTTATAGGAGGTTTATTAAAGATTTCTCTAAAATATCAAAGCCTCTTACTAATCTTCTCCAAAAATATGTACCTTTTGTTTTTTATGATGATTGCAATGAAGCTTTCAAAACTCTAAAGAAGGCTTTAATTACTGCTCCTATCGTTCAACCACCTGATTGGAATTTACCTTTTGAAATTATGTGTGATGCTAGTGATTTTGCTGTAGGTGTTGTTCTTGGACAGCGTATAGATACGAAATTGACTGTTATTCATTATGCTAGTAAGACTCTTTGATTCTGCTCAAAAGAAATACGCTACCCCCAAAAAAGAGTTCCTAGTTGTAGTTTTTACTTGTGATAAATTTAGTCCTTATATTGTTGATTTGAAAGTCAATATACCTGGTTATCATGCTGCTATTAGATTTCTTATGGAAAAGAAAGATGCTAAGCCTAGTCTTATTAGACGAGTGATGCTTTTACAAGAGTTTGATTTCCATATTGTAGATAGGAAGGGTGCTGAAAATCCTGTTGCTGATAATTTGTCTAGATTGGAAAAACATTGCTTATGACCCTATTCCTGTTAATGATAGTTTTCCAAATGAACAGCTAGCTGCAATAAAAGTAAGCTCGCGAGATAGTCCTTGGTATGCAGATTATGCTAACTTTATTGTTTCCAAGTACTTTTCTCCAACCTTTACAACTCAGCAAAGAAGGAAATTATTCTATGACTTGAGGCATTAATTTTGGGATGGCCCACACTTATATAAAGAAGGAGTGGATGGTGATATGTCATAAACATATCCTTAATTTCTGATGTTCCATGTTGTTTTCATGTTATTTCCCACATGTTTTCTATACACTTTATGTCATTTTTATCGATTTCCGGGACTAACCTATTAACAAGATGCCACAAAGCGAGTTTCCTGTTTTCTGCTGTTTTTAGTTTCAGAAAAATTGTTCTAGAAATATTCTCGGAATTGGAAATTTAAAGCCCAGAAGTCTTAGAATTCCCGAAGGTTCCACAGAATCCCGAAGAGACCCGGAGAGGGGCCACATGGGGTCCACACCATAGGGCGTTGATACGACATAAACGTATCCTCAATTTCTGATATTTCATGTTGTTTTCTTATTGTTTCCTACATGTTTCCTATACACTTTATGTCATTTTATCGATTTTCTGGACTAACCAATTGACAAGATACCACAGAGCCAGTTCCCTGTTTTGTGCTGTTTTTAGTTTCAGAAAAGTTGTTCTGGAAATATTCCCGAAATTGGAAAATTCGAAGCCCGTAAGTCTTAGAATTCCCGAAGGTTCCACGGAGTCCCGAAGAGACCCATAGAGGGGCCACAGGGTGGCCCACACCATAGGGAGGCACGCCCCCCAGGTCGTGCCATGAGGTGGTGTGGGTCCCCTGGCCTCCACCGCCTTTGCACTTTCGCCTATTTGTACCCCCAAGACGTAAACCCTAAAAATATACCACTTTTTCCCGAGAAACACCCGAGGCGCCGTCATCCTCATCCCAAGATCAGGAGGGGAATTCATCACTGGAAGGGTCTACACCACCATGCCCTCCTCCGATGCGTGAGTAGTTCATCCCTGGACTACGTGTCCATAGCAGTAGCTAGATAGTTGTTCTCTCACTTTGTACCTCATGTTTAGATCTCGTGAGCTTCCTCACATGATCGAGATCATCTTTATGTAATGCTACATGTTGTGTTTGCTGGGATCCGATGAATGAGAGGGTTCTGGAGCTCTCCCCGGCACCCTGCCGGGAGGGAAATTCATCACCGGAGGGGTCTACAGCACCATGCCCTCCTCCGAAGATGCGTGAGTAGTTCATCCCTGGACTACGGGTGCATAGCAGTAGCTAGATGGTTGTTCTCTCCACTTTGTACCTCATGTTTAGATCTTGTGAGCTGCCTAACATGATCAAGATCATCTTTATGTAATACTACATGTTGTGTTTGCTGGGATCTGATGAATGATGAATGCTATGTCTTCTGATTATCAATCTATCATGTTATCTTATGCATATTTTATTTATGATTTGTCATGCTTTCCGTTATTAGTAGATGCTAGTAACTCCAAGATGGAGTATTTATGCTCGATAGTGGGTTCATGCCTCCTTTGCATCTGTGCTCGAGTGACAGAAATGTGACGTATGGAGTATCTGCTGTTGCCATTAGGGAGAAAACAAAAATGTTTTGTCTAAGGATGATTTTATTGTTTACATTACACACTTTTGTTACTGCAATTATCTGTTACTTCCAACTTAATATCCAACGTTTGTTCGGATGATATTCGGAGGGTGGATTATTAGTCATAGATGTAGTTGGATGACGGTCTATGTATTTTGTTGTAATGCCCACATGAATCACATAGTAATCTTTATGTCTTGCATATGCACTACGGTGCAACCTTCATTTTTGTCAATTGCCCAGTTGTAATCTGTTCACCACACATGTTATTTATGTTTCATGGAGAGACACCACTGATGACTCCCAAGTACAGGAGATCAATTGTAGTACCTTTCGATAAGTATTTGAGTGTCGAACCCACGAGGAGCTGAAGGTATGCTATCTATTCTCTAAAGACCTATAACCCTCTTATATGGTTGTTTATGCAAAGCAATAAGTTTGACTAAAAGGAACTAACTAATTAAAAGCAAGTGACGTGGAGTGTGGTTTGTCTAGTAACTAGTGAAGCAAGTTTAAAATGCAAGTAATCCTAGAGCAAGTTTCTAAAGCAAGTTTCTAAACAAGTTTCACAAGTAGCAAGCAGCAAATATCTCAACTATCTCAAGGGAGCAAGTGTTCTAGCAATAGGTGTTTCGTTCGTGTGGTTGTCACAATTAGTGAAGCACATGTTTTAGTCTTAGTTGTTTCTTCTAGGAAGGAGCCATGAATAGGTGTAGTCAAGTAAATGATCTACAACCCCTTATGATGGATCATGTGGCCAAGTAAATGACTGCACAAGATTTATTAAGACATAAAGTCCCACCATAGCCTTACGTTCTAAGGTCCCCTATATATATCCCCCAATAACTTAACTTTGTGGCTCGGTCTCACGTTACTGTCACTCCCAAGTCACCACCACTCCATTATGCTACCGGTGATCACCTTACATGCATTCCCCAACATATGCGTGCACTCATATATTGTACATAAAGACAATCATAGAAGATAACAAACTTGTATGCAACCAATCAACGAACTATTTCACCATTGCCAAGAACAATTCAGTACTCAAACATAGACAAGAAACACAATACATCAAGGGAATATAGTATTGCATCATACATCGTGTTTGCCAAGAGATTACAGTGGAGAGATGGAGCTGATCTTGCTGTAGATGTTGATGATGAACACGCCGGAGGGGGTGGAGCCCTCCGGGGGTGATCCCGGCGGCGTTTCCCCCCTCCGATCTTCTCCGGCGGCAGCCTTCTGTCTCTCTGTTTTGTGGTTTCGTCTCTCGGCGCCGCCTCCTTCTCGAAAAGGCCAGGGGACCCTTTATATAGTCGTTTTTAGGTCACGAGACACTCGGGAGAAGAAAGATCGACGGCATCGGAGCCACGGGAAAAAAAAGGGGGCCCCACACGCGGCCAAGGAATCTGGCCGCGTGGAGGGTCCTCTTTTCCACCTGGTTGGCCTTTTGGCCCTCTACTTTGGCCCATGGTCTTCGTCTCGAAAATTCTGAACCGTGCTCTTTGTCCTTGCCCTTTTTGGAGTCCCGAAGCTCCCGGAAAGTCTGAAGCACTAAAAAGTACGTTTTCTGGAAAAACAAGGTTAGAACCAAAAGAAGAGGGATTGTTCAGAAAATCCCCCAAATCATTATAAAACATGAATATAAGTTGCTAATATGTAGGAAAAACAAGTAATAACATGCAAAGTTCATGTATGCATTTTACATACATGATCGATTAATCCTTATGAAGTTACTCCTTCCTCCTACTGGTCGATTAAACCTTGGTTTCTTTCTGATGGAAAACTGTTGCTGTGCTCATCATACCTTCCTCTAGGGGTTTCCCAACGAGTGCAAGACCTGCACCATCAAGCTATTTTCTGGCGACGTTGCACGGGAGGGAGAGAATTTCTTCAAGGGGAGTCTCTCACTTCCAATCTCTTTACTTTGTTTTTGTTTTGCCTAGTTTATTTTATTTTGTCTTGTTTGCTTCTCTTTATCAAAAACACACAAAAAATAGTTCTTATTTTGGTCGTTATTTTTTGCTTTATCATGCTTGCTAACAATGTTTGATATCTTTGAAACTAGAACTTACATGCAAGGTGGGTTCACGGATGAACAACAAAATTATTATAAGGAACACCGCTTGTCACAAAAAAGGATACACTTATGGGAGCAAATTAATAAATTGTATGTCTATTCTAGAAACTTGTGCTCTACATATAATGTTACTTATTGCTTTGATGAATCTCGTTGTTGTAGGAGGTATAAACACCTCCCTTTTTAATGTGAGTATAATGATAATGTTACCATATCTTCTTATGTTAAGGGAAATTATGAATTTTATGATGTGGAACAAATTTAAGAATTTATTGCTTGGAAGGGTGCATTCGAAATTGCCTATTTGCTTGAAAGTATTGATGATCCACCTTATAAATACGAGATTTATGCTATACTTGAATATTTCTTTGATAATTACAAGGATTGTAATTACTGCATAATGGAATATCCTAATAAATGCTCTCAACCTAAGGAAGAGACTAATGCCTTGTAGGAACCTATGGAAGAAGAAACTGCTGAATCTGGAAGAGAAATGTTCGCGAGCGGTAGTAGGCGAAATAGCGCTGGCGATCCGTGCTACATGTTCGCCAGCGGTAAGTTCTGTACCGCTGGCGAATATGTAGCACGGTTCGCCAGCGGTATACTGCGCCGCGGGGGGAGGGGAGCCCACCGTTAGCGCTGGCGAACACGCACGCTGCTTCGCCAACGGTACTATCTTAGCGCTGGCGAACCTTATAAATGCTTCGCCAGTGGTAATAGCACTGGCCAACACCAAAATGTGTTCGCCGGCGCTAAGCTGGTGGCTATAAGCCTTTTCCTACTAGTGCATAGAACTTCAAACACAAACATGATAAATATAAATTTAATAATAAAGCATAGCAATCACTTTGCATCATGAAGAGTATCTTAAATAAAGGATCATGGATAATGATGCAAAGAAATATAAACGTTTGTTTCAGATATAGAGAAAGCATGGCAAAGTGGTATTTCGCTAATCCTTAAGAGTGGGACAAAACATAAATGCCAGGACACCTTCAAAGTTCATGAGGAAGACTAGAGCAAATAATTTAAGAACAAATAATATCACATTATGAAGCAATTATTGATGTTTATGGGACAAATTCACATAGAACTTAGAATGGCAAAAATGCTCTCTCAACTGTGCCTAAAGTTAGAAGATGGAGACTCAACATAAAAGTAAAATAAAGGCCCTTCGCATAAGGGAGGAGGGATCACTCATGTGCTAGAGATTTTTATTTTATTAAACACAGGTATTAAAAGTTTGACACTCCTCCCATCCATATTTCACAAATAATGGCTAACCGAATCCTCGGGTGCCTGCCAACAATCACAAACCGTGGAGGAGTCTCTATATTTTAGGAGAGGTGTATGTTAATGTCAACGAATGGTAAACATACAATACAGTACGTCACAAGACAACTGGATTCACAAGAGCGGCTCCCATTGTGAAGGATGCAACTGGTGTAGAAGGTCATCCCTCTTTCTCTTTTGTTTACACAATTATGCTTTGACTGCTAAATCAGGGGAAAAAATAGTGAAGATAATTTGTTTGTATTAATTTGGGGCTGGGCACCCGCTGCCAGCTCTTCTATCATTTGGATAATCGGATGAAGCCACTAGTATAGGGTGTGAAATCCAATCAACAAGTGAGATAAAGATTCTCTAGTGACGTCCTCATGAGCAAAAACAAGAACACAAAACATGAGTAATTTTGAAAGTTTTAAAGGTAACACATGAGAAATTTACTTGGAGTGGTTGTGAAATACCACATGTAGGTAGGTATGGTGTACACAATGGGAAAACTTTGGTTTATGGAGTTTGGATGCACGAGTAGAATTCCATACTCAGTACAGGTGGAGGATAGCAAAAGACTGGGAGTGACAAATCAAGAGAGCATAAGAGCCACAATCATGCACAACGACATAAGCATCATTAATTAAAGCATAAGAGGTATCACAAGTTCAAAAACTAAGTGGTCATGGAGGCTATTCATGACTGGTTCGTAGTCATAAACATGGTGTGAGCATGCGCCAATTCAACCAAATAAATCATTCGAAAGAGAATATCATATATTGATGCTTTACTATGACAAGAACAACTCATGAATCTTTCAAGACATATTAAACGCTCTCAGCTATTTAAGGCTATTCATGACACTCAATAACCACAAGGATTTAAAACTAAAATTACATTTCGCATGGCATGAAAAAGTTCTAGCCATAGTCTATACAAGCTTCTACTTGCACCGTTAAAAATTCTACCTCAAGCACCAATTTCTTTTCCCAACAAGCACCATACAAAATATGTTTTAACAAAAATTCTCTACATGCTACAGCAAGAAAACATAAGAGTACTCACATAACACTAATAAAACTAACAACTCTGAATAAGAGATTCATGAAAACAAAGTCTAAACGCAGTACTAGCAAAAAGTGAACACTCACAGAACAATAAGAATGAAAACTAGAGTGTTCTAAGAAATGAAAACAGAGCGTGTGTCTCTCCCACACAAGTATGATAGGATCCAACTATTTATTACAGCAAAGAAAACCAAACAAACTGAAAAATAAAAATAAAAGACGCTCCAAGTAAAGCACATAAGATGTGACCGAATAAAAATATAGTTTCACTAGAAGTGACCTGATAATTTGTCGATGAAGAAGGGGATGCCTGTGACGCCCCAAGATCGGGCACTATGCAGATTTCAGCATTCCCGCCAAAATCCACATAATAACCAATTCCAGGTTGCCACTTGTGATAACATTACAACAGTTCACGAATAATCCACAACAACAACAGAAGGGATTTATACAAGACGACTCAAACGAGTCAAGGATACAACTGATACAATACAAAGATCCAAATAAAAGCGGAAGAAACAACATAGCGTCCGACTACGGACAAGATACAAATTGGACTAAGAGTCCTGAAGATAACCGATGGCGTCCAATCCCTGCCCAGGCCAAGCCGGAGGGATTCCCAAGCTAACGTCGTCAGACTTCAAACCTGTTGACTGCAATGTGGAATATGCAGCCACGAAAAGGATTCGTGGGTCAGTACGGTTAAGTACTGGCAAGTGGATAAACCATACTCACAAGATACCAGCGTAACCGATCATCACAAGATACAAATACTTTAGGGTACAACGGAAAGGAAGGGATTAATGCAAAGAAGCGGCAGCTGGCTGCACTAACTAACTACAGAGACTCGCTACAACTTCCGGCTAAAGGAAAGGGATAAGATAGCGTAGCAGAACCAACTACAACTACTCACCAAACAATAACCATCCAGTGTTACGCCCTACTAAGGAAGCAACCCAAGGAAACTCACACGGTTGATTAGGGTGACATTCATTTTTATGGTGGAGGTAATCTATATTACTAGTCAAGTTATCATCGTTAAGTGTAAGTTGTGTGAGTACTTGTTAGCCAGCACTTTCACCAAGTCATCCATAACCGCGGACAACACGGCTTCTCGAGAAGATTTAACCCTGCAGGGGTGCACCAATTTGGCCGTACACGTAAGAATATCCCGCCAGACGGGGGATCAACCCACCAAGCGAGGTACTCAACACAACCCAACTCTTCTTCGCATCAAGCCCAAAGAACCACATGCTGTGCGTGCGCGGCTAATCGAGCCCCCACCAAGAAAAGGGGGACCCTCATAGCACTCTAAGACCACGCCGCCCTAAATGCCGACTACAAAAGTTCCACCCTGGCGCCAAGGGCTCGCACCTGCATATGCATGCATCAAATGGAAAGCCCGAACTAAGTGTGGCGATTTGGACGAGATGCGAATCGAATCAGAATTGCGGGGGGCGCCCATACTCGCTTCCCACATGCGGTTAGTGCGCTCATCATGGATCAATGGACAAGACCCTTTTCCTAATTAGGGTCGACACTAGCAGGCCTCAAAACCACGCCGGGCCTCCTGCCGGTGCCTTATCATCAAATTATTATTACCCAAAACATTAACATGTTGTTGATTGAATTAAAACCCAACTATCAAACTAAACAGGTGATAAGACGGACAACAAGACTTGAGCGCAAACAACACTAAGCAGGCAACTACGACACGAGGCCAACAAGGTAAACAAACAACAGGTAATAGGAAGTTGGAAGGAAGGCTATATCATGGCTGCAAGGTAAACAATATGATAGGATCGGGACACAAGCATCGAATCATAAGGCTAGCATAAGAACAACGGAAAGAATCGGTAACAAGTGATGAAAGGCAGCCATTTGGAAGCAAGTGAGTATACTTGCCTGGAATCCAGCAAGTAGAGGTACATCCGCAGAACTTGTCGTTGCTCACATCATCTCAACGTCCTATCCGCGAAGAAGCATCGAACTAGAACAAACACCAGATGCAACAATTACTACTACGGCAAAAGATCCAGCATGATCAAGATATGGATGCATGACAAGTTTAAGGATGCATCAAAGATAAACTAGTTGACATGGTAAACATATTTAAATGGGCCCATATGCAATTTGGATTGCATATGGAAAAGCCCATGAATTAATGTTGAATTAAATGATCTACAAATAACCATAATGTGAAAGTTGATTATAATGATGCATGGATGATGAAAACAATAAGAAAACAACAATAGCTTCAGTTTGATATGTTGTTTACCAAGTTTGGAATTTTATTTGTTAAGGTATGAAATTTGGCTTCTTAAGTGAGTTACTCAAACATTTGTTGTTTTCACCCATTTTAATTGTTCAAAACAGATAACCAAATTTATATTTGGAAAGAACACACAATTTTGGGTGGAATACATATTTCATTTGTTGAATTTGGAATTAAAATGAATTAGTTATTAATTTGACAATTTTAAATGCATTAAATAAGAAACAGTTGTTTTCAGCAATTTAATTTATTCAAAATAGAAAACAAAGTTGATATTTGCAAATTTCATGAAAAATGGGATGGAAAACATATTTTACATGTTGGAATTGGATTTGAATTGCCCAAGTTATGAATTTTGCAATTTAAAAGGTTTAATTAAAGCATTGAATTATTGCACCACTCTTAATTAGGAAAAACAGTAAACAAATTGTATTGAAAAGGTTGAAAACATGTAGCAATTGTTTCACTGAACATTTTGAGCTAGTAAACATAATTTTTGGGTTATTATTGAATTTATTATGCAATTTTCCATAACTATTCTTATTCTGCCCTTTTTAGTAAACAGAGGGAAACATGTTCAAATTTAATTCAATTGTGACCAAATAAAATACCAATGTGTAGAGTTTGTTAAGATAAATTTTTAGAGCCCAAGTTTGCTTAATTTGGATGAGCACAACTCAAGTTATGAAATTCCAAAGTTTCAACTTTTAATGGCATTTTCAGTAATTAATTATTTAGTGCAAAATTTATTACATAAACATGTTGCAAACTTGACATTAACAGAAAGAGCACAAAATTATGAAGCCACAGCAACTTGAATCTTTGAATTTGGAGCAAAATTCGATTTGTTATTGATTTTAGAATTAATGCATCAGATCTGTTTTCTGGAATTCGAGAGAAAAAAGAAAAAGGCTGAGAAAAAGGGTGGCTTTTGCGCCCAAGGGGATTCGAACCCTGGACCTGCTGCATGTGCGCACGGGGGTGCTACCAGCTGGGCTGCTGCTCGGTTGTGATAGGAGCAGGGCGTGGGGGATTTTGAGGGGACATGTGCGGGGCCTGACGAAAATTGAACACGATGAAGTTAACTGCATCCGATCGGGAGCAGGGCGGCGATCAGCGAGCTGCTCGCCGGCGTGTGAGGGCTTGGGCGCGTGCAGGGCGTGGGGGGGGGGGAAGGAGAAGGGGAGAGGAGAGAGGGGAGAGGGGAGAGGGGGAGCGCTCACCTCGCAGCTGGTCGAGGAAGAAGGACGAGAGGTTCAGAAACTCGACACGTGACGACGGCGGCGATGACGTGCTCGGCGGCGGCGGCACGGGGCGCTTCGGGCTCCGTCGAGGATGCGAGGAGGGAGAGGGCACCGCCCTCTTTCCATTCCAGGCGAGAGGGAGGGCCGAGGGTGCCCGTGGTGGCCGCGCCATGGAGCTCCATCTCCGGCCATGGAGGCACCTCCAAGGTTCAGAGAAAGGAAAATAAACAGAGGAGGGAGGGAGGAAGAAGAGGGTGGCGGCTAGGAGGAGGAGAGGGAGTGGCCTAGGGTTAGGGTTTGGGAAAGGAGGGGGAGAAGGGCTGCTATAAGGGAGGAGGGAGCAGGTGGGAGGTGGAGGCCATGGGAGGAGGTGGACAGCGACATCCTCCCCCTTTCTGTCCGTACGAGGAAGAAGGGGGGGTTGGGCTGGATCGGTTGGGGCTTGGTGGGCTGGGCCAACTGCCTCTCCCTCTCAGCTTCTTTTTTTGTTTGTTTGTTTGTTTTTATTTGTAGGAAAGGGAAAGAGAGGAATAGAATAGGATTTTTGGGGTTTTATTTTATTCAATATTTTTTTATTGAATTTCAAAACAGTAAGAACAAAGGTATGTGTGCTTATTTCCAAATTTTTTGAAATTGCCAAAGTGATTTGAAATTGCTATTTTAATTTCAATTAGTGTTTCATAAAGAAATGATTTTTGTAATAACCAAGCAAAATTAATTCCAACTCAAATTCTTTGTCGAGACATCGTAGTAGTTTTCATAGACGGGGGTGCCATGAGACTATGGTAGAGACGTGGGGTAACGGGATCGCATGGTGAAGGATGAATACAGGATTTACCCAGGTTCGGTACGTCGCGACAGTACGACGTGCCTACTCCTGCACTTCTCACTAATCAGGACTAAAACCTGTAAAACAGGGTTACAATGTGAGGGTGTAGATCTAGCTACTTGGCGAGGATGAGCTTCTCGTCGAGTTGCGTAGAGCTTCTCTGTTGTGCGGTAAGAACTTAATTTAATCTATCTCCCGTTCGGCTTTATATAATAGCCGGATTAGGGCTTACAGAATAGGAAACCTAGAAGACTACGACAACTTTTAACTTGGAAAGCAAGGAATCCATCTTCTCCTCCAAGCCAGATCACGTGGGCCGTGATCCGGGTTCTTCTAGAATCCGGCTTCCGCGCGTCGGATTACTGGGCCGCCCAATGGACCTAAGCCCACTACCACTTAGGCCACCCTGGTAATCCGGCACTTTGTCTACCATCTTCTATACCCCTAGTTGGTATATATCCGACAGTAGCCCCCAAGAAGGATTAAAACTCTGATTCTCCGTCTTTCGCCAAATACACTTTGTCCGAGAAATATCGATTCAGCAGTCTTGATTCTTCTTATTTTTCTTTTTGAAAGAGATGGTAACATGAAACTCGAAATCCTGAAAATCCGGCTTTTCTCTCACGATCCTTCGCGGAAAAGGAACTTCTGACGTCAGCGCTTTAATCATGCTGACGCAGGCGACGCTTGGTTCCACGCGGGAAACCCTGCAACGTATCTTTGACAGATTCTCACGAGAAACGAGGAGATAATCATAATTTCCCTGTCGTTTCATTTCCCGGATTTTCCGGCGAGTGACACGCGTCGATCATCCAACGGTCAAAAGAGCCGTTGGCACGCATCTAAACGGTTTTCCGGCTATAAATAGCCGTCTTCGTCCTCAACGGAACCTTTCGTCACTTCCTCACTGCCCACGCCATTGACGCGAGCGAGCTCGAGAGCATAGCACTGTCCCAAACGCACTCAACCTCCAAGCACGCCGAAACGCAACGCACCACCAACGAGATGGCCTCCTCGCCGTCTTCGCCCACCCGCGCCGCCATCAACGAGCTCATCGGTGACCTAGATCCGCAGCTAGGATCGCCTAAGCGCACCGGCGGCGAGCCGGAGAAGACCGCGGCCTCCGCGGCGGGCGGAGAGAACACCTCCGCCGCCGCGGACGTTGCGGGATCGAGCTCCGCAGCATCCCCACCGTTTGCTCCTGAAACGGTGGAGGAAAAAATCCAACTCCTCGACGACGAACTCGCCGCCGCGGAGGCCGCCGCCTCCGCCGCCGCCGGAGCGGACGAGGAAGCGGAATCTGCAGGCAATTGGATTGCCTGCAGCATTCCTCCGGCTCTCCTTCCAAACTTGGAAAAGGAGGGCCTGGTTCTCAAGAAGAAATGGCGGCTTCCAGAAGAAGAGACCGAGCCAACGCCACAGAATGGCGAAAGGGTTCTTCTTACTTCCCACCTTTTGCGAGGTATGGGACTTCCACCTTCTTCCTTCTTCCTCCAAATCCTTTCTCACTACAACATCTAGCCTGACAACCTTCCCCCCAACTCTATCCTCTACATGGCCGGCTTCCAGGCTTTGTTGGAGGGCTACTTAGGGCTAGAACCTAGGCTAGATTTCTGGACTTACTGCTTCGGGGTTAAGCGGAACTCTTCGGAGGGCGCACTCCCGACTTGCGGGACCATATCTTTCACTCTTCGGAGATTCCGAGAAGATTGGTTCCCCAAGATCAAAACATCAGAATCCGTCAAGTTTTGGACGGGTTCTTTCTTTTATCACCCCGACGTGCCTTTTCCTAAGGAAGCCGTCGGGGTTCCACCTTTCGTGAACTCTGCCGCCGTTCCCCAAGACAACTGGGGAACGGAAGCCGTCCAGGTTCTGCCACCAGATCTGCTAAAGATCAAGAAGCGCATCGCCAAGCTCACCTCCTTGGATCCGCCTCTAACCGGCATGGACACGGTCCTATGCTGGCTGACTAGGCGAATCCAGCCATTGGCCAACCACAGCGGTCGTCTCCTGTGCGAATACACGGGAGTCAAGGATCCAATGCGGACAACCGCCAAATATTGGCCCGCAAAGGAACTTAGACGGCGCATCAACCAATTGGTCGCATCGCGCGACCAATACGTAGCGAGTCGGCCGATGTACACGGCCGACAACCCGGTTCCCAAGGTAATTTTTCCGTCATTTGGGTATAGTTTCATTATTATTTCTTGGATAATATAACTTTTAATTCCGATTGGTTTTTTCCGACAGTTCGCGGATCTTCCAGACTCGGAGTTAGCCTCCGAGGCCGAGCTGGACGCACTGCGTACCGCCGCTACCGGTGGACGCAAGCGCAAGAAGATTTCTTCCTCTGAGGAAGTTATCAATCTTGACGGAATCCCCGTCGCCACTTCCAGGTTCTTTCTTCTGGATTCTTTTTCTTTCATGAGAATTTTTGCCTCCATCTTCGGTGTTTTAACCTTTTCCGGGTTTTTTGTTTTTAGCCTGCCTCCCTCCAGTCTAAAACCAAAGAAGCTGAAGAAACACAAGGTTGTTTCCAGCCGAGGCGGCCAACCTTCTCCCACCGTTGCCCCGGACACGCCGTGCACAATGGCGGAAAAGCAAGCTGCAGCCCCCACGCCCAAGCCGTCAGAGCCCAGCCAGCCCGTTGTGTCGGACACGGACACAAGGGAAAGGGCCGCTCCAGAGGTGGAGAAATTTTCTCGGACTTTCGACGAGGAAATTCCCACCTTTGACAAGGACTTCAAGGTTATCAACGACGGCCTAAGCGCGGCCGGAACTGCTTTTGCGGAATACGCAAAAGAGTTCAAGGAAAACTTGGCAGGTTTGCAACGCATGAGCCAGGTATATAACTCTAGCCCCAAAGCATTAAACAAAATGCATGCTTTTTGCTTTGATGTTTTTTGTAATCATTCTTTTCCTTGCTATGTTTCAGCAAACCTCCGAAGCCATTAACATGGAAGTTTTCAAGAAACTCACCATCAAGAATAAACAAGTTAGAAGTCTTCTTTCTATTCTTGAAGAAAGAGAGGCAGAGCTGGAATCGTCTCAGCTCGCGCTGTCGGAAACAAAAGGTAAGCATTTTCCTTCTGAAATTTCCGATTCAGTCATTTGCCTAAGTATTTTCCGGGAAGTTAATTAACTCGGATTTTTTCTTGCTTTTCAGCTGCACTGGCTCAGGCTAAGCAAGCAGCTGAAGATTCTGGCAATGCCGAATATCTCCGCAAGGAGAACGTTTGAGATTCACAAGAACCTTGTGAAAGCACAACAAGACTTGGAAGCCAGTAATCTGGCCCTTGGAGTTTCCAATTCCAAGGCTTCCGAGCAGGCGGAGAAGGACAAATCCATCATTCAGGATTTGGAAAAAGCTCTGAATCTTCGCCTGGAGGAAGTTTCCGAGATCGACAAACTTATCGGTAAATTTCTTATTCATTTACCATTTTTCCATATCTTGCTTTCTTTCTCTGTTTTTTCTCCTAACCTTTTTGGATGTTTTGTTGAAAAAACAGGGGATACCCCAGATGGTACTCGGATTGAAGGAATCCGAGCCTTTGGGGAGACATGGTCTTCGATCAGGGCTGCTGGAATGCAGCTAGTCGATAAGTTCCTTCCCACAAGGTCTGGGGAGTTCTCGGAAGTTGAAAACCTTCCGGGTGCCATCATGGAGGTGGCGGAATCCAAGGAGTCTCTCCTTCGCTCCGCTGCACGGGGTGGTGCGCGCATGGCTCTCGGCCTTATGCGCATGCACTACCCCAGTGCTAAATCTTGGCGCGTGGCGTCCGGTGTCCCTCAAGGATACACGGATATTCAGCGAAACACAATTTTTAGTGAAGTCAAAGGCCACGCCACCCAGATTGCCTCCATGGTAAATATCTCCGTCAACTATCCAGAAGAGGAGATCCCTCCAATCCCCGAAGACGAAAGCAGCGAGGAGGAATCAGATGCTTGAAGGGTTATCTTGAACCTGGATAGCAAAAGTAGACAATAGGATCATTACTGTTCTTTCAATGTAATCCAAAATGTAATGCTACTTTTTGTATGAATGAAACTTCCGTCTTTTGCAGTTTTAAATTATGAAATTCTTTGCAAGTTTTTTGGATTTTACCATTCCTTTATCTTCTAAGTTCTCTGGTGTATATGTTTTAACTGTCCTTAGTGTTTGAAATGGCTCAAATAGCAATATGAATCTTCATGCCGAGTAACTGGGGACGAACCAAGCAGTTTTGAAACTCGGAAACATGGACCATGCTAAAGGCATTTTTACTAACTAGTTCCAGTAACCCAACACACACAATCAGATAAGACTTAGAGAAAACAAGGAAAGTTTTAAGTGAAACTTGGGCACGCAGGCAATTCAAGTTTCCCTTAGCCGTTAACAGGCTGAAAAATCTTTCAGTTTTGTAACGCCGAGTACGCAAGCACAATTCGGGTTAACGTTGAGAAATTTGCAAGATCATTGGGAAATAGATGAGGCAGAAATACTTTGTACTTATAAAGAATATGGATGACAGTATTCCGACAACTTTATTTCATGATCTCAAAAGATGTTTACATAGAATTGAACTAAGTACGGAAAGGGACATAACTTGCTATACGTTCCCAGGCTTCCGCAATCCACTTGATTTTGTCGGATTTCTTTAGCAGCTTCTAGAGTGGTAAGGCTTTATCCCCCAGCCGACTAATAAATCTGCTGACGGCTGCGGCGGAACCCGCCAATCTTTGGACATCTTTTACGCACGTAGGTTTTGAGATGTTCAAGATTGCCTTGATCTTTTCCGGGTTAACTTCTATTCCTCTATGAGAAACGATGAAACCCAGAAGTTTTCCTGAGGGAACTCCGAATACGCACTTAGATGGATTCAACTTCATCTTGTAAGTGCGTAAGTTCTCGAAAGTTTCTCGAAAATCCTCAAGGAGTGTATCTTTTTCCTTGGTTACGACGGCGATATCGTCCACATAAACATGGACGTTTTTGCCAATCTGGCTATGCAAACAGCGTTGCATGCAACGCTGGTAGGTTGCACCTGCGTTCTTCAGGCCAAAAGGCATGGTTACGTAATAGTACGTCCCATACGGGGTTATAAAAGAAGTCTTGATTTGATCTTCCTTTTTCATGCGTATTTGGTGGTACCCGGAGTATGCATCCAAAAAGCATAAAAGCTCGGAGCCTGCAGTGGCATCTATTATTTGATCGATCCGGGGTAATGCAAACCTATCTTTCGGACACAATTTGTTCAAGCCTGTGTAATCTATACACATTCTAAGAGCAGTAGTGTCTTTCTTCGGTACTAATACCGGATTTGCGGACCATTCAGTATGGATTACTTCCTTGATGAAATCCGCTGCTAAAAGCCGGATAATTTCCTTGCCAATAGCCTTCCGTCTTCTTCCGTCAAATCGACGGAGACCTTGTTTGACGGGTTTTGATCCAGGAATAACCTTAAGTTGGTGCTCAGCAAGTTCCCTGGGTACACCTGGCATGTCAGCTGGACACCAGGCAAAAATATCCCAGTTCTCACGGAGGAACTTGATGAGCTCGCCTTCCTATTTGTCAGTCATCCCAGTCCCTACGACGACAAATTTTGTCGGATCTTTGGGATCTAGGATTACCTGTCTTGTATTCTCGGACGCCTTGAAGCTATCTGTTGGCTTCCGAGTTTCTTTTCCTGCCGGCATTTCTTTCGGCGATACCTCCTTGGCTGATTCCTTCAGTTCTTCCTTTGCTATAACTCTCTGAGCGCAAAGGGCGTTTTCTTTCTCCAACTCGTTTGCCAGCTTGAAATCACCGGCTATGGTGATTACTCCTCCTTTGGGTCCTGGCATTTTCAACTTGTTGTAAATATAACAGGATCTCGCCATGAATTTGGCGAAAGCCGGACGTCCGAGTATTGCGTGATACACGCTTTCGAACGGCACTACTTCGAAGGATACTTTTTCCTGCCGGAAGTGATCTTTATCTCCAAAGGTGACATCTAGGGAAATTTCTCCTAGGGACCGTGCTTGCCTGCTAGGAACAATGCCGTGGAAGCGTATATTGCTGTAGTTGAGCTGGGACTCAGAGATCTTCAAGTGCTTCAGTGTATCCAGGTACATTATATTAATGCTGGATCCTCCGTCCATCAGCACTCTTCTTAGCCTAGTGTTTTGAACAATAGGGCTTACAACAAGAGCTTGTGTGCCGGGTTCAGGGATATTTCCGGGATGATCAGACTGATCCCAGATAATTGGTGTGTTGGAGTACTTCAAGAATTTCGGGGTCGCAGGGATAACCACGTTTATTTCCCGAAGTGTTCTTTTGGCCACCTTTGCTGACGGAGTTGCTAAGAAAGTTAGCATTGCTTCTCCATCAACTCTCGGAAATTTGGGTTCGCCTTTTCGCTGTTGTTCCTGGATTTTGTCATCAGTGTCCGATTCACTGTCTTCTTTGTCAGCTTCTGGCTTTTGTTTGGCAGGTTTCCTTTTGGAACCCTTCCCCTTACTTCCGGATCCTGCACTGCCTTTCATATGCTTATTTAGCCGGCATTGCGCGTTTGTGTGGGTGGGTTTCCCAAATTGCGAGTGGTGGACACAGGGTTCCGACTTAATTCTCTCCCATTCTTCGGGAGTGTAATTGATTGGATCTGGGCTGCGCCCTTTCCACTTATTCACCTTTTCTCCTCCAAAGGCTATGTTGACCTCTTTGGGTTTTGTCGTTGATTCCGGAGTTCCTTTTTTGTCAGAACGAGGGGTTTTCTTGGCGAGTATCAATGACTCAATATTGCCTCCTCTTGCTCTGATATCATCTTCGGCTGCAGCGTGCTCATTAGCGGTTGTAAGCATAGATCCGAGATCTTTGTGCTGTTTAGAACCAACCATGAACGGTACGAGTCCGGGTTTTAGGCCATTGACGAAAGCATGCAATTCTTGTACGTCAGTTACTCCAGAACAACTATTCTTCATTGTTGTCCATCTGGAGATGAAATCCACGTATGGTTCATCCTCAAATTGGGTGCAACGGTTCAGCTGGTTGATGCTGTTTGGGCGTTTGTATGTTCCCCGAAAATGCTGAGTGAATACTCTAGCCATATCATCCCAGCTGTCGACAGTTCTTGATGGTAAACCATTGATCCAATCTCTGGCTCCGTCTAGCAACATTAGGGGAAGAAACTTGACAGCTTCCAGGTCTGCCCCATTGTTGATCTGGACGGCTGTGTAGTAGTCTGAGAGCCAGGTATCCGGGTTTGTGCTGCCGGTATATTTTTGGTAGGTTGGACCAACTTTGGCGAAGCCAGAATGCAGGGTTATCCTTCGGATCCTGTCAGTGAAACATTTAGGACCGAAGTATAGATCATCCTTTTCTGCTCTATCAATGTGTGCAGAATATCTTCCGGCTGAATGGATAGAAGGGGATCTGCTCCTTTCTTTTCCATTGTTGCGCGGACGCGCTTTTCCGGGGTTATTTCTATCTCTTCCGTGATCACGCCCTTTTGGGTTAGCCGGAGTTCTGCTCCTGTGCCTTTCCTTATCCTTAGGAGGTGTCCGGGATCTTTCACGTCTGTGAGGTATATCATATCTTCCAGTTTTTTCAGCTGGGTTTCTCGGAGGTGGCATTATTTTGCCGTCATTCCGGTGTTTGTCTTCCCGATCATGTGGTTTATATCCATCTTTCGGGAGATGAGGTCCGGTTCTAGACGCTGCGTCCCGGTTGTCGGGGTTTTTCTTGTCTTTTCTCGAATCCTCTTTTTGATCCTTTGAATTATCTGAATCTCCGGGTTCTTCCGGTCCAGGTGCTCCAGCAGCGGAAGTAGCTGTTTTGCAGAGATCGGAATTATCATGCAGCCTCCCTGATCGCTCTTGGCCTCGCTGTTGCTGTTGTAATGCTTTTTCCAAGAAAGCATACACCCCTTGGAGTTTTTCCCCGTTGGAGTACAGATCGTTGTTGAGGATGGCGAACGCTGCTTCCGCGTTTTCTGCTGCGGTTTTGTATATTGGTTCGCCCTTGGCATCTTTGCCGTTTAACTGCTTTTGCCAAGACGGGTTATGAAACCTTTCTTTCGGCGGCAGTTCTTCCGGTCTTACGATTCCGGGTAATCTAGTAGGTTTTATCGCAGATCTATTCTTTCTCTCGTACTCCTCTATTTCCTCCTTCATGATTTTGATATCATGCTGGGTTTGTTGGAGATGTTGCCGAGATCTGAGTAGATGTTGCTGTTGCCGTTGGAAAGCTTGTCTCCTGGCTTCCAGCATCTCAGGGGGTTCATCTGGTCCCACTGGTGTTTGCAATAGTTCTTGCTCTTCCTGTTCCGTCATTGGCGGGGCAGGGATTTCTTTGGACTTCTTCTCCGCAGGCTTCGTTCTGCTAGCGTCTCCTATGTCCAGGTTTTCATCAGCGAGATCAGCTGATTTTTTCTTCCGGATTTTGTATTGGAGTTTCTTAGCAGCACGGTGCTTTTTCTTGGAAGAGGGAGGCTTTTTGACAGGCTCGTATTCTGTCATCTCCTTGACATTGGGAAATACCGGAGAAGTTTCTCCGTCTTCTCTCTCTTCCTCTGGCGGAGGGGTTTTAGGGCTTTCCTGGCTGCCGGCGCCCGTGGTATCAGCCGGTTTTGCCATTAGCACTTCATGGAATCCCTCTTGAAAGGACTTAACCTTTCTTACGAAGGCGTCATCGTCTTTGTCTTCGGAGTCGAAGTTATCTGATCCGGTTTCCGACTCCAACCTCGCCTCAATGGCGGCAAGCACGGATTCTGCTTCTGATATCATCGTCTTGTTGACGGATGTCGGATCTTCCGCCTCTGTGACGGGTGTTTGTTCTTCCGTCTCTATGACGGGTGCGTTTTTATCTGCCTCTTGCACGGGATTTCCGTCATCCGTGTTTTCAACGATTTCGGATTGCACCATGCCGATAAAGTGTGTATCACTTTTTTGCCGGCGATCTGAGCAGAATCCGGCATCATAGTCGTCTTCGACTGGGTATAGGGCGGGTGGGATAAACTTGCTTCCACCGCAAAACCCCATTGCTTCTGCGGTTAGTCCGATAAAGATGTTAGCAGATCCAATCGGTAACACACAGGCACTTACCAGGTGATTTTGCGCCGGTATATAGGATCCATTGTCGAGGAAGCGTCCGACGTCATCGTCGAATTCCAAGCTTCCGACAGTAATCGATCTTCCAATTCCGCCGAGTATCCCAGATCGGAATTTCACGCCTGACGTCGTTTGCCCCACGGTGGGCGCCAACTGTCGAGACATCGTAGTAGTTTTCATAGACGGGGGTGCCATGAGACTACGGTAGAGACGTGGGGTAACGGGATCGCGTGGTGAAGGATGAACACAGGATTTACCCAGGTTCGGTACGTCGCGACAGTACGACGTGCCTACTCCTGCACTTCTCACTAATCAGGACTAAAACCTGTAAAACAGGGTTACAATGTGAGGGTGTAGATCTAGCTACTCGGCGAGGATGAGCTTCTCGTCGAGTTGCGTAGAGCTTCTCTGTTGTGCGGTAAGAACTTAATTTAATCTATCTCCCGTCCGGCTTTATATAATAGCCGGATTAGGGCTTACAGAATAGGAAACCTAGAAGACTACGACAACTTGTAACTTGGAAAGCAAGGAATCCGTCTTCTCCTCCAAGCCAGATCACGTGGGCCGTGATCCGGGTTCTTCTAGAATCCGGCTTCCGCGCGTCGGATTACTGGGCCGCCCAATGGACCTAAGCCCACTACCACTTAGGCCACCCTGTTAATCCGGCACTTTGTCTACCATCTTCTATACCCCTAGTTGGTATATATCCGACATTCTTAATGAAACAATTTGAGTTGTTAACAAAGGTGCTTTGTTTGAGAAGTTAAAATTGGTTTGAATTTTTAGGTTGGTTTGAAAACAAGTGCAATGCATATGATGCATGATGCTATGCGATGAAAAAGAAACAACAAGCAACTTTCTATTTGGGAAAAACCCCGGGTGTTACAGCCGACACCACTAACAAGGGGATTGCGACCTCGCAATCCACCTACTAACCCGGGAGGGGAAAGAAGTTCGACTATCGATTCTTCATGCTTCCAGTTGATCTCCTCGACACCACTAACAAGGCTTCTCGACACCACTAACAAGAGATTCTTGCTCGGGTTGATGACGATGTTCTTCCACCAGGAATCTTCCGATGATCGAACCTATTAGGTTAAAGGCTCAGAAAACGTCCACCTACGTAGGATCCTAACACTTTGAAAGATAGACAAGGGGGGAGACTCCAAAACAAATAAGATGGGAGGGGAAATAGAATAGAGATAAGGAGAAAACAAGAATCCTATTGAGATGTTTCCAAAACAGTTTTAGCAGAAATAGTTGTTGACACTCTAGAAACAAGACCGTTAGCGAGGTTATCCTACAGGCTTTGCGGACCCGTTGCTTCGATAACCATTCATATTGAAACAATATCGGGAATCGGAAACCATGCTCTAATACCATTTGTGACGCCCCGAGATCGGGCACTATGCAGATTT
The DNA here is from genome assembly GCA_028641055.1 of Alopecurus myosuroides. Taxonomy (NCBI): domain Eukaryota; kingdom Viridiplantae; phylum Streptophyta; class Magnoliopsida; order Poales; family Poaceae; genus Alopecurus; species Alopecurus myosuroides. Next base: position 6,148,627 of record CM054058.1, on the reverse strand, counting down.
CAGCATTCCCGCCAAAATCCACATAATAACCGATTCCAGGTTGCCACTTGTGATAACATTACAACAGTTCACGAATAATCCACAACATCAACAGAAGGGATTTATACAAGACGACTCAAACGAGTCAAGGATACAACTGATACAATACAAAGATCCAAATAACAGCGGAAGAAACAACATAGCGTCCGACTACAGACAAGATACAAATTGGACTAAGAGTCCTGAAGATAACCGATGACGTCCAATCCCTGCCCAGGCCAAGCCGGAGGGATTCCCAAGCTAACGTCGTCAGACTTCAAACCTGTTGACTGCAATGTGGAATATGCAGCCACGAAAAGGATTCGTGGGTCAGTACGGTTAAGTACTGGCAAGTGGATAAACCATACTCACAAGATACCAGCGTAACCGATCATCACAAGATACAAATACTTTGGGGTACAACGGAAAGGAAGGGATTAATGCAAAGAAGCGGCAGCTGGCTGCACTAACTAACTACAGAGACTCGCTACAACTTCCGGCTAAAGGAAAGGGATAAGATAGCGTATCAGAACCAACTACAACTACTCACCAAACAATACCCATCCAATGTTACCCCCTACTAAGGAAGCAACCCAAGGAAACTCACACGGTTGATTAGGGCGACATTCATTTTTATGGTGGAGGTAATCTATATTACTAGTCAAGTTATCATCGTTAAGTGTAAGTTGTCTGAGTACTTGTTAGCCAGCACTTTCACCAAGTCATCCATAACCGCGGACAACATGGCTTCTCGAGAAGATTTAACCCTGCAGGGGTGCACCAATTTGGCCGTACACGTAAGAATATCCCGCCAGACGGGGGATCAACCCACCAAGCGAGGTACTCAACACAACCCAACTCTTCTTCGCATCAAGCCCAAAGAACCATGTGCTGTGCGTGCGCGGCTAATCGAGCCCCCACGAAGAAAAGGGGGACCCTCATAGCACTCTAAGACCACGCCGCCCTAAATGCCGACTACAAAAGTTCCACCCTGGCGCCAAGGGCTCGCACCTGCATATGCATGCATCAAATGGAAAGCCCGAACTAAGTGTGGCGATTTGGACGAGATGCGAATCGAATCAGAATTGCGGGGGGCGCCCATACTCGCTTCCCACATGCGGTTAGTGCGCTCATCATGGATCAATGGACAAGACCCTTTTCCTAATTAGGGTCGACACTAGCAGGCCTCAAAACCACGCCGGGCCTCCTGCCGGTGCCTTATCATCAAATTATTATTACCCAAAACATTAACATGTTGTTGATTGAATTGAAACCCAACTATCAAACTAAACAGGTGATAAGACGGACAACAAGACTTGAGCGCAAACAACACTAAGCAGGCAACTACGACACGAGGCCAACAAGGTAAACAAACAACAGGTAATAGGAAGTTGGAAGGAAGGCTATATCATGGCTGCAAGGTAAACAATATGATAGGATCGGGACACAAGCATCGAATCATAAGGCTAGCATAAGAACAACGGAAAGAATCGGTAACAAGGGATGAAAGGCAGCCATTTGGCAGCAAGTGAGTATACTTGCCTGGAATCAAGCAAGTAGAGGTACATCCGCAGAACTTGTCGTTGCTCACATCATCTCAACGTCCTATCCGCGAAGAAGCATCGAACTAGAACAAACACAAGATGCAAAAATTACTACTACGGCACAAGATCCAGCATGATCAAGATATGGATGCATGACAAGTTTAAGGATGCATCAAAGATAAACTAGTTGACATGGTAAACATATTTAAATGGGCCCATATGCAATTTGGATTGCATATGGAAAAGCCCATGAATTAATGTTGCATTAAATGATCTACAAATAACCATCATGTGAAAGTTGATTAGAATGATGCATGGATTATGAAAACAATAAGAAAACAACAATAGCTTCAGTTTGATATGTTGTTTACCAAGTTTGGAATTTTATTTGTTAAGGTGTGAAATTTGGCTTCTTAAGTGAGTTACGCAAACATTTGTTGTTTTCACCCATTTTAATTGTTCAAAACAGATAACCAAATTTATATTTGGAAACAACACACAATTTTAGGTGGAATACATATTTCATTTGTTGAATTTGGAATTAAAATGAATTAGTTATTAATTTGACAATTTTAAATGCATTAAATAAGAAACAGTTGTTTTCAGCAATTTAATTTATTCAAAATAGAAAACAAAGTTGATATTTGCAAAGTTCATGAAAAATGGGATGGAAAACATATTTTACATGTTGGAATTGGATTTGAATTGCCCAAGTTATGAATTTTGCAATTTAAAAGGTTTAATTAAAGCATTGAATTATTGCACCACTCTTAATTAGGAAAAAGAGTAAACAAATTGTATTGAAAAGGTTGAAAACATGTAGCAATTGTTTCACTGAACATTTTGAGCTAGTAAACATAATTTTTGGGTTATTATTGAATTTATTATGCAATTTTCTTTAACCATTCTTATTCTGCCCTTTTTAGTAAACAGAGGGAAACATGTTCAAATTTAATTCAATTGTGACCAAATAAAATACCAATGTGTAGAGTTTGTTAAGACAAATTTTTAGAGCCCAAGTTTGCTTAATTTGGATGAGCACAACTCAAGTTATGAAATTCCAAAGTTTCAACTTTTAATGGCATTTTCAGTAATTAATTATTTAGTGCAAAATTTATTACAGAAACATGTTGCAAACTTGACATTAACAGAAAGAGCACAAAATTATGAATCCAGAGAAACTTGAATCGTTGAATTTGGAGCAAAATTCGATTTGTTATTGATTTTAGAATTAATGCATCAGATCTGTTTTCTGGAATTCGAGAGAAAAAAGAAAAAGGCTGAGAAAAAGGGTGGCTTTTCCGCCCAAGGGGATTCGAACCCTGGACCTGCTGCATGTGCGCACGGGGGTGCTACCAGCTGGGCTGCTGCTCAGTTGTGATAGGAGCAGGGCGTGGGGGATTTTGAGGGGACATGTGCGGGGCCTGACGAAAATTGAACACGATGCAGTTAACTGCATCCGATCGGGAGCAGGGCGGCGATCAGCGAGCTGCTCGCCGGCGTGCGAGGGCTTGGGCGCGTGCAGGGCGCGGGGGGGAAAGGAGAAGGGGAGAGGAGAGAGGGGAGAGGGGAGAGGGGGAGCGCTCACCTCGCAGCTGGTCGAGGAAGAAGGACGAGAGATTCAGAAACTCGACACGTGACGACGGCGGCGATGACGTGCACGGGGCGCTTCGGGGATGCGAGGAGGGAGAGGGCACCGCCCTCTTTCCATTCCAGGCGAGAGGGAGGGCCGAGGGTGCCCGTGGTGGCCGCGCCATGGAGCTCCATCTCCGGCCATGGAGGCACCTCCAAGGTTCAGAGAAAGGAAAATAAACAGAGGGAGGGAGGGAGGAAGAAGAGGGTGGCGGCTAGGAGGAGGAGAGGGAGTGGCCTAGGGTTAGGGTTTGGGAAAGGAGGGGGAGAAGGGCTGCTATAAGGGAGGAGGGAGCAGGTGGGAGGTTGTAACACCTGGGGTGTTACTTGTTTGTTTGCTTGCATCATATGCATCACATTGCATTGCACCATGTTTGCATCACAACTGAAAATTTCAAAACAATTTAAACTTTCACCCTTGCTCAAAAATTTGCAATTTCAAACTTGCAAACTAAACCACTCATTGTTCTTCAATAGTTTGAAAATTGTTTAATCAAATTGACTGTTAATAAATTCCCCCCTCTTGTTAAAACCCTAATGACTAACTCAAAAATTTAAACCAAATCACTCATTAAATTGTTGGTTTAATCAAACCATTAATCCAATCAAATAATTCCAAAACCTTTCAAATTCAAACCAAGCCTTAAAATCAGTACCTTTTGAAACCTTAAAGTTCACCACACACTTGTATTCTTAAAATCAAATTAATCTTAGGGGAAACCCTATTAAAAACGTTGTTTTAAATAAGGTTTGTTTAATATTGAAAAAAATTCATGCAATGTGGTTTCAAATACAAACCTTATTTTAAATTTCAACTTTTTGAAATCCAACCTTGGAATATGGTTTCTTTTTACCTAATTAGCTTAAACTATTTTTTCTGAAATTTTTAATAACCAAACCCTTAACAAATTTCTTCCAAAACCTTTTCAGCAAAAGAAATAAAACAAAACAAAATAATAAAAAGGAACTAGCTAACTAACGCTCGCAGCAGCTAACCTACCGCCCAGCCCAGCCCGCTAACCCCTAACTAACGCAGCCCAGCCCACCCCAGCCGCGCGTACCGGTTCGCTCAACAGACGCCCTCGTCTCCCCCGTGCACGGCAGGCAATCGGTGCTGCCACGGCGGCAGGAGATCGAGCAGACGGTGATCCGCCACCCTAGCCCCCTACAAGTAGCCCTACGAAGCCCTAGAACCCTGCCCTAATCCCTAGGTCCCTCTCTCCCTTCGAGGCGCCGCCATTTTCTCTCTCCCGGCGCCTTCTGTCCTCTCTGAACCCTCACCGGAGAACCACCGTTTCCTTCTCTGAATTCCGGTGAGCCACCGCCGCCTCGCACCTCCACTCCCCGAGCTACGCCCAGAAATGGAATCGCCACCAACCCCTCCTTCTTTTAGACACCTGCACGCGCCCGGTGATCCACAGACACGCCGCCGCCGTCTGCTACCTCGTCTCCGGCCACCGAGGGCGCCCTCTGAAGAATTGCTCGCCGCCGCAGTTGCCGTGCTCTATCCCTCTCGCTGGCGGCGTGGATCGAACCGCCACCGCTCCCTCTACGACGACCACCGCAGCGTTGAGCACGAGGGACACCACATCTCCGCCGCCGTCCAGGGATTTGCCGCCGTCGAGCTCGTCACGGTCCTCGGCCATCCACGACACCACGGTGAGCAACCACCGTTTCCCTCCGTCCCTCTCCTTCCTGTCTCTCTGCAACACATCGCGAGCACGCACATGTACCATCGCATCCACGGCGATGCAGCACGGCCACGAGCACCCGTTGATCGCCGGCGAGCCTTCTGCTTCTTCTGTCAGACGAGCACGCCGTGGTTCGTCAGTTAAAAGTTCAGACTTTGCGTGTACTGTAACCATATCCTATCTGCGTTGTGTTTACTGATAACAAAGACGACAGCATCGCAGTGGTTCAGTGCATGCGCTTGCACCGCGAGCTCGCGGGATCGATCCCCCGCGGCCGCAATTCTTTTTCGTGGTTTTCCTCACGTGCGCGGCCCCACCTGGCAGTGGCTCCCTTGCCACGCCAGCGCGCGTTCGCCACGCTGGCCACGGGCCCTACCTGGCAGCGTGTGGGTTTAGTTCCTGCGCGGTAACAAAAGATTAAAAACTAATCTGTTAATTTCTAATTCTTTTTAAATTGGCAGAATAAACCCCTAACTTCAAAAATCCATAACTTCAAATCTATACTTCCAATAAATACAAACTTTATATGTTTATTGCTCCAAATTTTATAAACTTTCCAAATATCCAATTTGTGTACTGTTTTGAAAACTTCAAATGCATTTAAAATTCAAATTTAAATAATTCAAATGTTAATTTGTAAATTCCATAACTAATTATTTGTTAATCCAATAAATGCAAATAAAATATGTTTTCCATACCATTTTAAATAACCTATTCAAATATAATTTTTGTTCTCTGCTTTGAATAATTAAAATTGCCTAAACCATTTAAATCTTGTTTAATGCAATTAAAAATTGTTTAATATTGTTTAATTCATAATTAAATAATCCAAAGTCCAATTTCAATATGTGAAACATGTAATCCAACTAAAATTTGACGTTCTTTTCAAATGTCAACTTTGCCTTTTGTTTTGAACACCTTAACTTGATGAAAACAACAATTACTTGTGTGGCAAGTTTAAGTAACCAAACTTTCCAAACTTAATCAATGATTTCCAAAACTTGTTCCAATCCTTTTTCATTTGCATCTAACTTGTTTACTTCTTGTTATCATCATGCATGCATCATGATAAACCACTTACACATGTTAACTAATTGTAGATCATTGCTTCAACCTTAACATGTGCATCCATATGCAACTCACCTTGCATAAGGGTCCATTTAAATCTGTTTATCTTGTCAACTAGTTCACCCTGATGCATCTTTAAACCTGTCATGCATCCATACCTTGATCATGCTGGATCTTTTGCCGTCGTAGTAATTGTTGCATCCGGTGTTTGTTCGAGGTTCATTGCTTCTTCCCGGATAGGACGTTGAGATGATGTGAGCAACGACAAGTTCTGCTACCTTGCGGGATCTCAGGCAAGTATACTCACTTGCTGCCATATGGCTGCCTTTCATCACTTGTTACCGATTCTTTCCGCTGATTCTTTTCTGCTATCCTTAGTAGTAGATGTTTCTGTTACGAACCCATCACATGAATCCCTTAACCTTGATATTGCCTCACCTCCATACCTATAACCATTGCTTGTTGCCCGTGTCTTACTATCATGCTTAGGGTTGTCCTGCTCGAGTCTGTTACCCGTTACTTTCTGTTATTACTTCATTATGTTCTGGGGGCTCGATGTTTAATCAATCAATCAATCATGCTAATGTTACTATTAATAATAAATTTGATGACAAGGCACCGGCAGGAGGCCCTTTGTGGTTTTGAGGCCTGCTAGTGTCGACCCTAATAGGAAAAGGGTCTTGTCTACTGATCCATGATGAGCGCACTAACCGCATGTGGGAAGCGAGTATGGGCGCCCCCCTCAATTTGACTCGATTCGCATCTCGTCCAAATCGCCTCATTTAGTTCGGGTTTTCCATTTGCTGCTTGCATGATCTTGCGAGCCCTTGGTACCCGGGTGGAACTTTCGTAGTCGGCATATAGGGGGACACGGTCTTAGAGTGCTATGATGGTCCATTTTCTTCTGGGCTTGATTAGCCGTGCGCCCAAGGTTCTTTGGGCTTGATGCGAAGAAGAGTCGAGTTGTGTAGAGTACCCCGCTTGGTGGGAGGCATCCCATCTGGCGGGTTATTCTTGCGTGTACGGCCAAATTGGTGCAACCCTGCAGGGATAATCTTCTCGAGAAGCCGTGTTTTCCGCGGTTATGGATTACTTGGTGAAAGTACTGGCTAACAAGTACTCAGGACAACTTAAACATAATGATCAACCATGTTACACCCCATGATTAACAACTTGACTAGTAATAGGTTTATTCACACAATAACTTGATTCACCTTTAATACAACTGTGTGAGTTATCCTCGGATTGCTTCTTTGGCTAAAGGGGCGAGGTCCAGGATGGGTTTGTTTGGATTTACTTTCAGTTGGTTACAATCCTCGATCTTATCCCCTTTCTGTTAGTTGGAAGTTGTAGTATTCTCTCTGTAGTTGGTTAGTGCAGCCTGTTGTCGCTTATTTGCAATAACCCCTTCCTTTCCGTTGATCCTAAAGTATTTGTATCTTGTGATTACTGGCTACGCCGGTAACTTGTGAGTATGGGTTTTATCCCCCTTGCCAGTACTTAACCGTACTGACCCACGAATCTCTTTCGTGGCTGCAAATTCCAAATTGCAGTCAACAGGTTTGAAGTCTGACGACGTTAGCTTGGGAATCCCTCCGGTTTGGCCTGGGCAGGGATTGGACGCTCTCGGTTATCTTCAGGACTCTTAGTCCAATTTGGATCTTGTCCGTAGACGGACGATATGTTGTTTTTTTTCCGCTGTTATTTGGATCTTTGTAATGGATCAGTTGTAACCCCGGCTCGTTTGAGTCATCTTGTATCTATCTGTTTCTGTTGTAGTTGTGGATTATTCGCGAACTATTGTAATGTTATCATAAATGGCAACCTGGAATCGGTTATTATGCGGATTTGGCGGGAATGCTGAAATCTGCATAGTGCCCGATCTCGGGGCGTCACAAATGGTATCAGAGCCTTGGTTCCGATTCCCGAGATTGTTTCGATACGAATGGTTATCGAAGCAACGGGTCCGCAAAGCCTGTAGGAAAACCTCGCTACCGGTCGTTGTTTCTAGAGTGTCGAAAACTATTTCTGCTAAACTATTTTGGAAAAAACATCTCAATAGGGTTCTTGTTTTCTCCTTATCCCTATTCTGTTTCCCCTCCCATCTCATTTGCTTTGGAGTCTCCCCCTTTGTCCATCTTTCAAATTATTAGGATCCTACGTGGGTGGACGTTTTCTGAGCCCTTAACCTAATAGGTTCGATCATCGGAAGATTCCTGGTGGAAGAACATCGTCGTCACTCCGAGCAAGAATCCCTTGTTAGTGGTGTCGAGAAACCCTTGTTAGTGGTGTCGAGGAGATCAACTAGAAGCACGAAGAATCGATAGTCGAACTTCTTTCCCCCCCCCCCCCCCCCCGGGTTAGCAGGTGGATTGCGAGGGCGCAATCCCTTGTTAGTGGTGTCGTCTGTAACACCTGGGGTGTTACTTGTTTGTTTGCTTGCATCATATGCATCACATTGCATTGCACCATGTTTGCATCACAACTGAAAATTTCAAAACAATTTAAACTTTCACCCTTGCTCAAAAATTTGCAATTTCAAACTTGCAAACTAAACCACTCATTGTTCTTCAATAGTTTGAAAATTGTTTAATCAAATTGACTGTTAATAAATTCCCCCCTCTTGTTAAAACCCTAATGACTAACTCAAAAATTTAAACCAAATCACTCATTAAATTGTTGGTTTAATCAAACCATTAATCCAATCAAATAATTCCAAAACCTTTCAAATTCAAACCAAGCCTTAAAATCAGTACCTTTTGAAACCTTAAAGTTCACCACACACTTGTATTCTTAAAATCAAATTAATCTTAGGGGAAACCTATTAAAAACGTTGTTTTAAATAAGGTTTGTTTAATATTGAAAAAAATTCATGCAATGTGGTTTCAAATACAAACCTTATTTTAAATTTCAACTTTTTGAAATCCAACCTTGGAATATGGTTTCTTTTTACCTAATTAGCTTAAACTATTTTTTCTGAAATTTTTAATAACCAAACCCTTAACAAATTTCTTCCAAAACCTTTTCAGCAAAAAAAATAAAACAAAACAAAATAATAAAAAGGAACTAGCTAACTAACGCTCGCAGCAGCTAACCTACCGCCCAGCCCAGCCCGCTAACCCCTAACTAACGCAGCCCAGCCCACCCCAGCCGCGCGTACCGGTTCGCTCAACAGACGCCCTCGTCTCCCCCGTGTACGACAGGCAATCGGTGCTGCCACGGCGGCAGGAGATCGAGCAGACGGTGATCCGCCACCCTAGCCCCCTACAAGTAGCCCTACGAAGCCCTAGAACCCTGCCCTAATCCCTAGGTCCCTCTCTCCCTTCGAGGCGCCGCCATTTTCCCTCTCCCGGCGCCTTCTGTCCTCTCTGAACCCTCACCGGAGAACCACCGATTCCTTCTCTGAATTCCGGTGAGCCACCGCCGCCTCGCACCTCCACTCCCCGAGCTACGCCCAGAAATGGAATCGCCACCAACCCCTCCTTCTTTTAGACACCTGCACGCGCCCGGTGAGCCACGGACACGCCGCCGCCGTCTGCTACCTCGTCTCCGGCCACCGAGGGCGCCCCTCTGAAGAATTGCTCGCCGCCGCAGTTGCCGTGCTCTATCCCTCTCGCTGGCGGCGTGGATCGAACCGCCACCGCTCCCTCTACGACGACCACCGCAGCGTTGAGCACGAGGGACACCACATCTCCGCCGCCGTCCAGGGATTTGCCGCCGTCGAGCTCGTCACGGTCCTCGGCCATCCACGACACCACGGTGAGCAACCACCGTTTCCCTCCGTCCCTCTCCTTCCTGTCTCTCTGCAACACATCGCGAGCACGCACATGTACCATCGCATCCACGGCGACGCAGCACGGCCACGAGCACCCGTTGATCGCCGGCGAGCCTTCTGCTTCTTCTGTCAGACGAGCACGCCGTGGTTCGTCAGTTAAAAGTTCAGACTTTGCGTGAACTGTAACCATATCCTATCTGCGTTGTGTTTACTGATAACAAAGACGACAGCATCGCATGGGTTCAGTGCATGCGCTTGCACCGCGAGCTCGCGGGATCGATCCCCCGCGGCCGCAATTCTTTTTCGTGGTTTTCCTCACGCGCGCGGCCCCACCTGGCAGTGGCTCCCTTGCCACGCCAGCGCGCGTTCGCCAAGCTGGCCACGGGCCCTACCTGGCAGCGTGTGGGTTTAGTTCCTGCGCGGTAACAAAAGATTAAAAACTAATCTGTTAATTTCTAATTCTTTTTAAATTGGCAGAATAAACCCCTAACTTCAAAAATCCATAACTTCAAATCTATACTTCCAATAAATACAAACTTTATATGTTTATTGCTCCAAATATTATAAACTTTCCAAATATACAATTTGTGTACTGTTTTGAAAACTTCAAATGCATTTAAAATTCAAATTTAAATAATTCAAATGTTAATTTGTAAATTCCATAACTAATTATTTGTTAATCCAATAAATGCAAATAAAATATGTTTTCCATACCATTTTAAATAACCTATTCAAATATAATTTTTGTTCTCTGCTTTGAATAATTAAAATTGCCTAAACCATTTAAATCTTGTTTAATGCAATTAAAAATTGTTTAATATTGTTTAATTCATAATTAAATAATCCAAAGTCCAATTTCAATATGTGAAACATTTAATCCAACTAAAATTTGACGTTCTTTTCAAATGTCAACTTTGCCTTTTGTTTTGAACACCTTAACTTGATGAAAACAACAATTACTTGTGTGGCAAGTTTAAGTAACCAAACTTTCCAAACTTAATCAATGATTTCCAAAACTTGTTCCAATCATTTTTCATTTGCATCTAACTTGTTTACTTCTTGTTATCATCATGCATGCATCATGATAAACCACTTACACATGTTAACTAATTGTAGATCATTGCTTCAACCTTAACATGTGCATCCATATGCAACTCACCTTGCATAAGGGTCCATTTAAATCTGTTTATCTTGTCAACTAGTTCACCCTGATGCATCTTTAAACCTGTCATGCATCCATACCTTGATCATGCTGGATCTTTTGCCGTCGTAGTAATTGTTGCATCCGGTGTTTGTTCGAGGTTCATTGCTTCTTCCCGGATAGGACGTTGAGATGATGTGAGCAACGACAAGTTCTGCTACCTTGCGGGATCTCAGGCAAGTATACTCACTTGCTGCCATATGGCTGCTATGGCTGCCTTTCATCACTTGTTACCGATTATTTCCGCTGATTCTTTTCTGCTATCCTTAGTAGTAGATGTTTCTGTTACGAACCCATCACATGAATCCCTTAACCTTGATATTGCCTCACCTCCATACCTATAACCATTGCTTGTTGCCCGTGTCTTACTATCATGCTTAGGGTTGTCCTGCTCGAGTCTGTTACCCGTTACTTTCTGTTATTACTTCATTATGTTCTGGGGGCTCGATGTTTAATCAATCAATCAATCATGCTAATGTTACTATTAATAATAAATTTGATGATAAGGCACCGGCAGGAGGCCCTTTGTGGTTTTGAGGCCTGCTAGTGTCGACCCTAATAGGAAAAGGGTCTTGTCTACTGATCCATGATGAGCGCACTAACCGCATGTGGGAAGCGAGTATGGGCGCCCCCCTCAATTTGACTCGATTCGCATCTCGTCCAAATCGCCTCATTTAGTTCGGGTTTTCCATTTGCTGCATGCATGATCTTGCGAGCCCTTGGTACCCGGGTGGAACTTTCGTAGTCGGCATATAGGGGGACACGGTCTTAGAGTGCTATGATGGTCCATTTTCTTCTGGGCTTGATTAGCCGTGCGCCCAAGGTTCTTTGGGCTTGATGCGAAGAAGAGTCGAGTTGTGTAGAGTACCCCGCTTGGTGGGAGGCATGCCATCTGGCGGGTTATTCTTGCGTGTACGGCCAAATTGGTGCAACCCTGCAGGGATAATCTTCTCGAGAAGCCGTGTTTTCCGCGGTTATGGATTACTTGGTGAAAGTACTGGCTAACAAGTACTCAGGACAACTTAAACATAATGATCAACCATGTTACACCCCATGATTAACAACTTGACTAGTAATAGGTTTATTCACACAATAACTTGATTCACCTTTAATACAACTGTGTGAGTTATCCTCGGATTGCTTCTTTGGCTAAAGGGGCGAGGTCCAGGATGGGTTTGTTTGGATTTACTTTCAGTTGGTTACAATCCTCGATCTTATCCCCTTTCTGTTAGTTGGAAGTTGTAGTATTCTCTCTGTAGTTGGTTAGTGCAGCCTGTTGTCGCTTATTTGCAATAACCCCTTCCTTTCCGTTGATCCTAAAGTATTTGTATCTTGTGATGACTGGCTACGCCGGTAACTTGTGAGTATGGGTTTTATCCCCCTTGCCAGTACTTAACCGTACTGACCCACGAATCTCTTTCGTGGCTGCAAATTCCAAATTGCAGTCAACAGGTTTGAAGTCTGACGACGTTAGCTTGGGAATCCCTCCGGCTTGGCCTGGGCAGGGATTGGACGCTCTCGGTTATCTTCAGGACTCTTAGTCCAATTTGGATCTTGTCCGTAGACGGACGATATGTTGTTTTTTTTCCGCTGTTATTTGGATCTTTGTAATGTATCAGTTGTAACCCCGGCTCGTTTGAGTCATCTTGTATCTATCTGTTTCTGTTGTAGTTGTGGATTATTCGCGAACTATTGTAATGTTATCATAAATGGCAACCTGGAATCGGTTATTATGCGGATTTGGCGGGAATGCTGAAATCTGCATAGTGCCCGATCTCGGGGCGTCACAGAGGTGGGGGCCATGGGAGGAGGTGGACAGCGACATCCTCCCCCTTTCTGTCCATACGAGGAAGAAGGGGGGGGGGTTGGGCTAGATCGGTTGGGGCTTGGTGGGCTGGGCCAACTGCCTCTCCCTCTCAGCTTCTTTTTTTTGTTTGTTTGTTTGTTTGTTTTTTGTAGGAAAGGGAAAGAGAGGAATAGAATAGGATTTTTGGGGTTTTATTTTATGCAATAATTTTTTATTGAATTTCAAAACAGTAAGAACAAAGGTATGTGTGCTTATTTCCAAAATTTTTGAAATTGCCAAAGTGATTTGAAATTGCTATTTTAATTTCAATTAGTGTTTCATAAAGAAATGATTTTTGTAATAACCAAGCAAAATTAATTCCAACTCAAATTCTTAATGAAACAATTTGAGTTGTTAACAAAGGTGCTTTGTTTGAGAAGTTAAAATTGGTTTGAATTTTTAGGTTGGTTTGAAAACAAGGGCAATGCATATGATGCATGATGCTATGCGATGAAAAAGAAACAACAAGCAACTTTCTATTTGGGAAAAACCCCGGGTGTTACAATGCCTTGGGAATCCCCAAGCTTAGACGCTTGAGTATTCTTGGAATTTGGTGGGATGTACCACCGGGGCATCCCCAAGCTTAGTCTTTCCAGCCTCGCCTTTTCCTCCCTCATGAAATCCTAATTTCCCGCAATGAAATTCGATTTCGTTCATGTCGGCGGTTGGCAAAACGGCCCTGAGATCCGGGACTGGTAAAACATGGGTGCCCAATTTGATGCTTCTTCACAAGCTTATCCCCGCCCCCTTTCCTGTCCGTCCCGACCGGCAGCAGTTGGGTCTCCCCATCTCTCCTCAACTTCCCCGGTCTTCGGCCCGAGCTGTATGAGGCAGAAACTCGTCCCACGTACGGTTAGTATTAGTTAGGTTTAGGTTCCGGAAATGGAAATGGTAACAGCGGCCCAAAAATGGTAAGGTTTTCTTTGAAAAGAAAAAGGAATGGGATGGGGTATTAATCCTTAACTACAAAAGTAAGCACCTCTCCTAACTAATTAGTTAGTATCGAGAGACTAGGCTTTTCATTAAAGTTGAAGGAGACAAACAAAGGTACTCTTGCCGATGGAAGAAATTCCATCGTCGTAAGGGAAGGCCTTGGTCAATCAACTCACCGCCATTGACCAGGGGAGGGGGGAACAATCTGATGAGCGAGATCATAACACGTGAACAACAAACCATACCGATAGGTTGATAGTTTTCTGTTGGTACGGCGTGTGGTCACAGGAACAATCGGCGGTCGTAGCATGAACTCAAGAGTACCTTCATTTTACAGCATATAGAGGTGTACCAATCCCACCATGATCGCCAGCAACGTAAATACGACGATAGCTACGGAACAAACTGTAGTATTGATCATGGTGTTGGATCCCAAGTTTTTATGGATTCCTTTTTTGTTACCGGGGTCGACCCCAAAGCCATAATGTCTCAAAACGAAGAGGCTATAGAGAAACTTTGATTTTTTCCTTTGTCTCGAACTTCGTGAAGAACTCCATTCTATCTCTCCAACAAAAAAGTGGGGCTCTCTTCTTGATCACATCATATCATCCTCTTCTCTTGACCCTTGAAAACTTCCTTCACACCAAACTTCTCACAATCTTCATTAGCAACGTTAGTGCAGTTGAAATAATAAATTCTCATGGTTCTGTTTCAACACAAGAATAACACTCATAAACACATTATATACTATCACAACTTCTTTTAATACTCTTTTTCTCAAAAGAACACCAAAAGAAAGAGATTAAGATGCAAATGCAATTGTTGGCAGAAATCTGTCAAAACGTGAACAACAGGTAAAGATGATTTTTTTCGAAAATCTTATGTTTCTCAAATCAAAAAATGGTGAACTAAGAAAAGTTGCGTAATTAGCTGAGTAATAAGCACAAAAAAATTCCGATCGTTGTGATCTTCCAGGATTTTATACAATGTTTTACGGTGGACAGCACAATTCTGTTTTCTACGCAGAAATCCGAAAACCAACTCTAACTTTCGTCAGAAACTTTACTTGGAACTACTAAAACATGAAAAGAAAGATACAAAGGAGTTTCTACATAAGTATAAAACCCTTTTACTCTAAGAAACAGAGAAAACAATGCAAAAATAAAAACATGGGTTATCTCCCAAGAAGTGCTTTTCTTTAAAGCCTTTTAGCTAGGCATGATAATTTGAGAAGATGCTCACATGAGAAATATAAATTGAAGAAAAATACAGCATCAAGATGCAAATATAAAAAAATTTAAGTCTAGCCCACTTCCTATGAAAAATAATCTTGTAGAAAAACAAGTCATGAAAGCACAAAGCAACAAGCATAGGAAAGCAAAACAAGTGCAACTTCAAAAATTTCAACATAAAGAGGGAAAACTTAATATTGTTGAGATGCATAAAACCATGTTTCCCTCTCTCATAATAACTTTCAGTAGCATCATGAATAAAATTAACAATATAACTATCACATATAACATTCTTATCATGAGCCACATGCATAAAATAATTAATACTCTCCACACAAGCAAAGTCATTATAATTAATAGTAGCGGGAGAAAATTCAACAAAATAGCTATCATTATTATTCTCATCACCATAATCATTAAATATAGCAGGCATAGTATCATAAAAATAATTTTCTCCTCAAAAGTAGGCGGACTGAAAATATCATATTCATCATTGTAATCATCATATATAGGAATAATAATATCATCATAAGCAATATAATAGTTATCCTCCAAAATGTGTTCATTTGTAAACATATCATCATTTTTACTAGGAGGAGATGTATCAAGCATATAATGATCAGTAGCAAAAGGATTTTCAAACACATCATCCACAAGTAGAGCTTTCTATATCATCATTTTCAATATCAAAAGTAGTGTGCTCTTCCCAATCATGATCACTACTATATGTAACAGGCATAGGCTCATCATCAAAGCTAATTTTCTCCTTCGTGATTGGAGAACTAAAAAGACCATTTTCATATAAACTAGCTTCCCCAAGTTTAGATTTTTGCATAGCATTAGAAATAATAGTGTTCAAAGCATTCATACTAATAACATTGCTATTAGCATGCAAATAAAGTTCCATAGGTTTTTTAGTTTTCTCTTCAAACACTTCATGTCCTAACTCAAGATAAAGATTATAAAGCTCTCTCATATTTTTGTTATTTTCCATTAAGACTAACTAGTGAAAATAAAAACAAGAAACAAAAAGATATAATTGGAGAATCTAAAGGAAATAACTTCAAGCACTTGCTACACCCTGATGGTGCCAGAAATTCTTGTGGCTATGGATGGCGTGTTGGGAACCCAAAGAGGAGGGTGTGATGAGTGTAGCGGTAAGAATTTCCCTTAGTTAAGAACCAACGTTATCAATCCAGTAGGAGGAAGAGGATCTTGGAAAGGTTGATGCCACTGACGGTGGTGATGGCGCCTCACCGGTGTCAGCAACAACGTGGAACCTGCACACAACACAACCAAAATACTTTGTCCCAACGGTACAGTGAGGTTGTCAATCTCACCGGTCTTGCTGAAAACAAAGATTAGACGTATAGTGTGGAAAATGGTGTATGCTTGAGTAAGTAAATAAAGAAGGAAATTGTTGTGGTTTGTCTAACAGTGTGGAAAATGGACCGGGGTTCATAGGTTCACTAGTGGTGTCTCTCCATAAAAATAACATGCTGGGTGAACAAATTACAGCTGGGCAATTCACAAATAGAGGTTGCACCGTAGTGCACGTTATAACATGATTACTACTATGATATTTAGTGCGCGCATTACAACAAAATACATAGACCGAAATCCATCTACATCTATGACTAATAATCCACCCTCAGGTTATCATCTGAACCCCCTTAGGTATTAATTAAGTTGCAAGCAACAGATAACTGCATTAAACAATGTGTGTAATGTAAGCAATGATTGTACACGCGGGCACTCACACCGTTGTTTTCTCCCTAGTGGCAACAGCACATCCTCCCCCGTCACGTTTCTGTCACTCGAGCACATGCGAAAAGGAGGCATGAACCCACTATCTAGCATAAATACTCCCTCTTGGAGTCACTAGCAACTACTTGGCCAGAGCAACCACTAGCAACGGAAAGCATGCAATATCACAAATAACATATGCAATAAAGACTAAACATGGAGGCATATGAGGAGAAGACACCCATCTAGCTACTGCTATGGACCCGTAGTCCAGGGTTGAACTACACACGCATCACTCCGGAGGCAGGCATGCTGATGTAGAAGCCTCCGGTGATGATTTCCTCTCCGGCAGGGTGCCGGGAGACAGCTCTAGAACCCCCCCTGATCTAGGGTCGACGACGGCGGCTGCGGAACTTTTCGGGGATTTTTGATCAGGTCCTTAGGGTTTTCCATCTGGGGGGAATAAATAGGCGAAAGGGCAGATGCGGTGGAGGCCTAGGGGCCCCACACCCATACCTGGCATGGCCAGAGGGGACCGCGCCACCCTATGCTGTGGCCCCCCTGGTGCCCGTCTTCGACTCTCCTTCGGTGTTCTGGATGCTTCCGGAGAAAATAGGCACTTCGCGCTTTGTGGGGTCCAATTCCAAGAATGTTTCCAGAACAACTTTTCTGAAACCAAAAACAGCAGAAAACAGGGAACTAGTACTTGGCATCTTGTTAATAGGTTAGTGCCGGAAAACGTATGAAAATGCTATATATAAGGGAGAAAACATGTAGTAGTTGGCATAATATGGTCATCGAGCATCAGAAATTATAGATACGTTGGAGACGTATCAGCACTAACACCCAAGGATGTGAGTACCTTTTACCTTACCTCCCCGGCAACATTGCCAGAAAAGAGCTTGATGTCTACGCACGCTTCTATTCTTATAGACAGTGTTGCGCCTCCAAGTGCAGAGGTTTGTAGAACAGCAACAAGTTTCCCTTAAGTGGATTACCCAAGGTTTATCGAACTCGGGGAGGTAGAGGTCAAAGAAGTCTCTTGTGTCCCCAACACACCCAATATACTTTTCAGGTATATAGGTGGACTAGTTCGGCGAAGAGAGAGTAAAATGCAAGTAATATGGATGATAATAAGTGACAATAGCAATCTGAAATAAATATGGCAGCAAGAAAACATGTAGCAGAACAGGTGGAAAACGGTGTTTCAATGCTTGGAAATAAGGCCTAGGGCTCCTATTTTCACTAGAGGACACTCTCAACAATGATCACATAAATGAATAACTAGATAACTTCTCTCACTATGCTACTCTTAACCCTCTCTGGTTGGATAACGAACACTAATCATTGCATAGGGCTGCAAAAAGCATTCCTTAAAGTAAGCATTCCCATGTCTAGTTAACCCCAAGCTGTCACTATGAGCGCCCCAGAAGGTGCTAGACAAACACCACAATTCATAGAGCAGACACACATGATGTGCACACTGTCACCTTCACACCGCGATACAAGGTGACTCCATAGTTCATATTAATAAAGCACTTGAGTAACAAAATATGAAGAGTAACATATACGAATTCAAATAGATTACAAAGCTCATGATCACATAAAGATCACACCATGGGAGAGAGAGATGAACCACATAGCTTGTCGTGGGATAATCACGGCAGACGTTACCGGGGGTAACTGATCTTGGGGCAAGACGACACAGGTGTTTGGGAGAGGGTTTAGCTCAGAGGAAAACATGATGCAACTCGATCTGGTAGCCGGCAATCAAAGTCGCCGAGTCTCCGATCTTGATATGATAACTCAACTCTGGGATTACACTAGATGCTCGATATCAGGCGATATTGCTAGGATCCTTAGATTTCGATCAACTACTCCTAGGGGTCGGTTTATAAAGCACCCGTACCCCCTGACTTACCCTCCAAGGCGTACCATGGATCCTACCCGGACACGGTGCACAAACCCTAACTTCCCTTACCGTAACCCACAATCCGGGTTACTGGGCCTACAAACTTGGGCCTTCCAAAAGTTTCTTTATCCTTAGCCGGATCCTGCGCAGCGTCCTTTGGGCCGGGTTACTCCTTGGAGTTTGGCCTACCGGGTTATTATCCCCCCATCAGTAGTCCCCAGAATAGCCTGGGCTTCACGGATCCTTCCTTGAAGCGCTCGCTATTCCCTGCAAGGATACCAAACACACAAGTACGTGGAGGCCGGGTTAGAGCGCCTTGATAGACAGCTAGGCCCTACTCCATGGTGGCCATATAGTAACCCGGCTCTTCTCCAAATACTTAACTTGCCTTTCCAGGTCTAAACCCCAGAATGTCAAGATTCTATACTTGATAATTGACCCTGATATCACGGGATGGATCTCTTTCTCCTTTTCGTTCAGATACTTTGCTCAATATTTAAAGCGCATCTCGCAAAAAATCAAATAGATAGCCGTTTACTCCGCAACTCCCGGCTCCCGCTCGCTGAACCGGGCTTATCCACTCGCGCTATAAATAGGCTCCTTGGGGGTAACCCGAACCCCAACGGCTCATTTTCCCCCACTCTGCTTCCTTTCTCCCTCCGTGCTCATCCTCACTGAGCGCCACCACGGAAATCCCGCGCGCATCACCGGAGCCCATTGGCCGGAGGCTGCGCTCCGCCACAGCTCACCCCGCGCCGCCGCCAAGATCCACCGGCAAATCTCCATCCGGCCCGTCAGGAACCGCGAAAGGACACCAGGCTTGCGCCATTTGCCCCAGTAAGCCTCTTGCATCCATTAATTTGCCCTTGCAATCTCTCGATTTCTCTTCAGATTAGATCCAAATCAACCCGCCAATGATTTCTCAGCCATGCCGAATTAGGTTGCTAGCATTCCTTCTAGCTCCGAAAGTCCAGAAGAGCAGGAAGAAGCCGTTAACTCGGACGAAGGTGCTCTCCGGATTTTATTTGGTTCCTTTAAACTCATCATAACCCCTTCATTTCCCAACTATAACTTTGATGATACCCAGAAGAAGAAGATGACGAAGAAGAAGACACCGACGGCAAAGTAGAATCCGCCAGCGACGAGGGGGAATTGGAGCCGACAGTCAAAGTCGGATCAAAGAGAAAATCCCAAGAGGCTACCTCCAAGGTTTCATATCACCTCCTAGCATTCAATTCGTATTCCTTTAATGATATACATGAGCTACCTTGACGTTGTTCCACTGGCCATGCTTGAAGGACTCGCCCATGACCAGACGCAGGTCAACTCGAAATCACCCGGGCGATGATGCACTTAACCCGGGTATTTCATCGACTCCAACTCGGCGGGCTGGTATTTACCCTATCCTTTCTCGGACGAAACATTCTCCTTGAACCATTCCCTTATGAAATCTTACTTGATACTTTCCAGCCTCTCCGGGGTCCAGCGATGGATTTCCTATGGATCTCGCGGTGAATACCGGGTAAAATCCCTTTCCTGATACTCTACCACGCTTCATCACCCTTTCCTGATTGTATACTAGCTGCTCACTCATAACATCCATAGGGTCACGGTCATTACCAGCGACCAAGAGGATATGGAAACCGAGGGCCCGGGTAAGGGGAGCCCGGCTGATAAGACCACAGCCGCATCTAGCGGCGAAGGACAAGCGTCGCCGATAAACCCGGACATACAAGAAGCCGAGTATCCAACTGCCTCTCATGCCAGCAAGAAGAACAGAGCCGCAACCTTGGGCGCAGAAGAAGGAGCATCGGATTCCGACATACAAATGACCCGGGTGCCGCCTCCCACTAAGAAGAAAACTCCTTTTCGGAATTTCCAAGGCCCCGGGTCCTCCGATACGGGTAAAGACACTTTTGAACAATTGATGAACACTCTCCTCACTATGAAGACTTCGGAGAGCAAGATCTTGGAGCGCATGGCCGCAGAGCACCAGGTAATGACACTTGATATCTCGTAGTGCATACCTAGTCCCCAAGTTCCGAGCATGACTTGCTAAAGTTATGCTTGGTACTTTACGCAATATTCAGCTTACCATAATATCCAACTGATATTTGTGTTCCTTGCTACTTACAGGCGCAGATGATCCGGTGTGATGAAATTTTACTCAAGACCGAACAACTTCTTCTTGCCGAGGTAAAACGAAGGGAAACCCTTGAGGATGACATGAAAACTTTGAAGAAGGATGTTTCTAAATACAAGAAGAAGTGCAATACCGCTCAGACCGCACTGAAGAAACTGTCGGACCAGGTCGCCGATACTTATCAAATCTTGCTTAGTAAGTTTTTGCTGCCGATTTAGCTTCATGTCTTTGCTTTATTATACGATACTCGGGATTACTGATACGTTCTTTCTTTTGTTTCAACTGTAGGTGCCAACCTTGCGGCCCCAGAGGAGGATGCCATTGTCAAGGCTAGAACCCTAAAGACCGTGCTCCGGACTTTCTTTGCCGGCACAAAATTTATACTGGATGCCGTGAAGTGGCCTACGGAGGTGTATCCGGGTGAAGAAAATCTCATTCAAGCCTGCTCCACTGTGCCTGGCTGGATTGAAATCTGGAAACGCTCGTCACGCCGGATCGGTATGACCCGGGCCTTTACCCTGGCCAAGGCTTTCTTTCCGAAGCTTGACCCGGCAAAGGTAATATCCGGGTTTCCAGAATTCAAGGCGGACGGTTCCAAATTTACACCCAAGGATTTTAAGGCCATACAGTCCGCAGTGCGTCCCTCGGCTACCACTTTAGCCGACAGTTTGGATCTAAACACGATTATGAGTGCATACGACGCTGAAGGCAAGATTGTTACGGAGGAAGCACCCCCACCCTTTGATATTTTGGAGAAGTGGGTTGCTAACTCGGCCAGGAAGAGGGAGGCAACTGCGAAGAGAGAAGCCGAGTTAGGATCAGGGCCGTCTGCCTCTACACCAGCTGTCCCTCCGCCTGTCCGCCCTGGTGCGGTGAGTCCGGGCAATGCTGCCGGGAAAGCTAAACAGCAAGCCCAGGAACGGAAGACCGTACTCAGGAGGCCGAATAGGGCAGTACCATCATAATACCTTGGTCACGTGGTGCTTTGTATTCGAACTATTATGCTTTTGATGGTGCGCCTGTGCACCCCTGATACTGATGTCGTAACTTGTAACGTACTTTTAGTCCGTGATATATTTTGCGGCTTTCCTGGCCTTTTGATAATCGTGCTACTTGTCTATTCTTTGAACTTGTTCTCGATACCCGACTCTCTTTTTGGCTCCCTTCGTAAGACTCGGTTTTCCGAGTACCAGGGGCTTTGATAAGTGGACTTTTCTTTAAGTCCCCAAGACTCGGATGGTAAGGTCTTTCGAACTTCGATAGCCAAGTAGTTTGTTTCTGTTTCGAAGTCCCCAGTCCCCATGATCCAAAGTCCGAGTCATGGGGGTGTGGCCTTTCTCAGAGAACAAATTGTTTTCTACCGAGTCGAAAACCTAAAGCCATTCCGTGTAGGTACTGAAGTTATGCTTGATAGTCGTTGAGTTTCCGGCTATTAGCCTTGTACTCTGCATAAACTTGTGGTTTAGATGACCCTTTTGACTATCTTGTACTGTAAGCCGGCTTTCGCGTGGATACCATGTTGTTACATCTATACGAAAACAGGGTCAGGCAAGTCCCATTGGGCTTCATGGCTGATTGTAATCGTAAGCGAACGAATCATGCCACTTTAGTGCGAGTCACATCGAGCTTAAGTAAGAAAAGTCAAGAAAATTTGGCTCCTTTGTCCAGTTATAAGATTGCAGCCGTACTCGTTTGCGAGTAATCGGCCCTTATAACTTATAGGCATCAAGGTCGGGTCTTTTGGGTTTGTGGCTGGGCTACTTGAGCAACCAGCCCCCAAGACCTATATGTACTCAACGCTCTTAATGATACTGAAGTATTGATGTCACATGGATACTACTTACTTGTAATCAGGCTGTAACGATATAGGACTTGATAACCATCTCTTTATTGATGCTAGAAATTTTGGATCAGCACGCCGCCTCATTAAAAACCTTCCAGTCCCCTTAGGTACCCTGGGTACGAAAAGAGCACGTCTGAAACCTGCTGCCCGTTACATTGTTTAGTTCTTCATGGGTACCGGTCCCGGGCTGGCGTGACCGACGCACATTCTCCACATGTTGGACTTTTTCATGATGAGTACCGGGTTTGCTAGCCAACCCGGGTGAGGTGTTTCCATGACGTGGCTGGTTGTGAGCGGCCGTGCAGTTTCTTCTTTTATAGCGGATTGTTTGGGGGAATCATCCTCGATAAAAGCCACCATTTTAGCATCTTGCGCTGCCTTGGACTTTGCTCTTTCGTCTTTAGTACTCGACCTTTTTGATGTGGTTCTGTCCTCCGGGTCTGCTTGAGACCGGTAGTGCTTGAGTTCTTCTTTTCTACAGGCCTGCTCGGCCATTGCTGCGTCTCCTTCATCGCATTCAGCTGCTATGTCTCGATTTCCATGTATGGTAATGGTCTTCTTGGGACCCGGGATTTTTAGTTGCAGATACACGTAACACGGCCTAGCCATGAATTTGGCGTAAGCCGGTCTTCCGAATAACGCGTGATAAGGGCTACGCAATTTGACTACCTCGAAGGTGAGCCACTCAACTCGATAGTTATCCTTTGACTCCCCAAAAGCTACCTCCAATGCGATTTTTCCCTCGGGGCACGCTGAATGACCCGGCACTATCCCATGAAAAACTGTTGAGCTTTTTTGTAGCTGAGACTCCTTGAGGCCCATGCGTAGGAAGGTTTCCCAATACAGTATATTGATGCTGCTTCCACCATCCATCAAAACCTTTTTCAGCTCATACCCACTCTTTCCGGGTGATCCCTTCTGCTCCATGTTACCTCCTGTTCTGACCATCTCAAGTATCTCGGGACAGCTGACGAAACCGAGTTGACCGCTTGCTTCAGTATCTTTTTGTCCTTGTTAGAGCCTCCTGTGGTATGCACATGATATTGACCCAATTGCTTGGGGTTAGCCTGGAAACCTCCTGCCCCCCCTTGGTTATTACCTTGACTTCCATCCGCCGGGTTACCAGCTGGGGGTGGGCCGTTGCCCGGGTTTCCCCCTGGACCCGGTCCTCCTCCCCGTCCTGCGCCTCGCATAGCTCTGTTCACTTCCTCATTTTTCCATCTTTGTAAGTCGGCGCACTGCTCCAAGGAGTGATTAGCTGGCCTGCCGTTCCTGCTGTGCTTCGGGCATGCCATCCTGAATATGTCCCAATTGTTACCCGGCCTTGGTGGTCCTTGATAATTTCCTCCATTGTGATTACCTCCGTTGAAATTTCCTTCTGCTCTGGGTCTCGAAGACCCGGCTTCTGTGTTGGCAACAAACTCGGAGCCTCCTTCAAACGGGCGCTTGTTCTGGCTATTTCCGTTATTACCCGGTGCTGATCCATTGCCGGTTCTTCCGTTATTACTTGTGTTTGCTTTTATCCTCTTGTCATCAACTTCCTCTTCTGTAGTATCTGTCGCAGCGTGTTTGTTGCACGCATCCATCAATTCTCCCATTGTAACTTCCGACGCATTTCGACTAGATTTCATGCGAGTTAACTTTTGCACTAAAGGTATATACTTGCATGTTTTTGCCATGGCTTGTAGTGCATCCTTGGGCTGAATGTCCGTGGACGAGTGAAGTATCTCCATAACCCGGCGCACCCAACTGCGTGCCGACTCTCCCTTCTTCTGGACGCACCGCTCTAGATCATCAATAGTGAACAATTTTCTGCACGTCCCATGAAAGTGCTTGACAAACGCGGTCTTCAGTTCCTCCCAGGACTTGATCGATCCTTCCGGCAAGTTGGTGAACCACAACTTTGCTGCTCCTTCTGACATCATCAGATACATGAACTTGGCTTGGAGATTCTCAGATGCGTTGCGGATTGACATTGCCATCTCATAACTGCTTAGCCATGTTTCTGGATCCATAGTTGGCTCGTAATTCACTACTTTCCCTGGCTCTTTGAATTTTTCCGGGTAAGGTTCAGCTCTGATATTGTCCGAGAGACACTTGGGTCCAGCAAGAACGGTCGAGGCCGGCCTTGCTCTAGAAACGTGTGATACAGCGGGGGGCACGACCGAACGCGGCGCCGCGGGAAGTCCATGTGCGGCAGACCCGGCCGCGGCCCTCCGAGCCCTGGAACTGTCCACAACAGCCTGTGCTGCTGATGCTGCCTGAACGCGGGGAGGAGGCGGCATTTGCTGCTGCTCTTCCCTCCGCCGTGATGAACTTGTTTGGATATTCCCTTGTTGTTGACTGACGTATGGCGTCCCGTGCATCCCGCTTCTATGATCCGGATAATTGGCTTGCTGTGCCACCGCAATGTGCAACAGATCGATGGCTTGCCGAGTCTTCTCTGCATGGGGTGACTCTCCCACAGGGATTTGATTTAACGCGAGTGTTGCCGCATACACATTGTCCATGGGATTATTGTAGTGACCGGCTGGTGTGCGAAATCGTGATGGTGGCGGTGGTGGTAGATCGTTGCCGGTTGTGACTCTAGTCTGTGGTGGGGGTAACCCGGCCCGCTCATTTGCCGGATGTGTCCCTGCTGTCGCCGGTTGGGGTGCGGTTCCCTGGTTCACCACCGGTATCGGCTGATCCTGAGGTGTGACAAATAAAGTAGTCGGATTAATAACTCCGCCCGTTGCTGGTAACCTAGTTTGATGCCTTTGATGTACTCTAGATGTTTCCTCCCGGAGCCGAGTTTCCAGCGCGTCCAGCTCACGTTGACGGGTAGCCATCCCTTGTTTCTCCGCTTCCACTTGCCTTCTTTGCTGTTCCAGCGCACGACGGGCCACATCCAGGTCCCTGATACGTTCAGTTGCATTTTCTGGAGTGATAACCGTAGCAAGGACCGTGGGGTCTAGGATCAGATTATTGTCGAACAAGGCCGGGTGGCGCGGGTTTGAAGGACCCGCCCCTGGTGTCCGGCTTCCCAGGAATCCGAACGTATTTGCGTGCAACTCCTCGTCCGCTGCACGGCTAGTTACTGATGCTGACTCTCCGTCGACCCGGGCCAGGACCGGGTTTCCGTTAGCTGCATCCTGCCGCCGCGCCAATGCCTGATCCGCCCCGACTGGAGCCGTGGTCACGTTCCCTTGATTGAGGTTGGCTGCGGGAGCCGTGTAGACCGCAACTCGGCGTATTATGCTTGTTGTGAGTTCATGGTGTTCTTCTCCGCTGTTATCCTCTTCGTACCGGTCTTCTAGTAGGTCCCGGATAGATTCAGTATCATCTTTTCCATTGTCCTGGTCACGCGGGGTCCATGCCGGCTCCTCCGGCTGTTCCCACTGCGCGACGGGTTCTTCTATCTGGTCTGTTGTTCCAACTGACTCTTCTCTATCTGACTGGGCGTATGTAGCCTCCCCTGACACAGAATCAGATCCAAAATCGTCAGGAACCGAGCCAGAAGTACATACCATACCGATGAAGACGCTGATCGGCCGATTGTCACGACAGATCCGGATTCGAGGTGATCCGATTCTGGCCCCCAGCCGGAATCGTCCACCATCTTCTCTCCTTCGTGGTCGTCGTAGATCTCACCGACGACGAGGTTCTCCATGCTCTTCCGAGCTTCTCCCGTGATGTAAACACCTTTGGACGCAGGCCCCACGGTGGGCGCCAACTGTCGTGGGATAATAACGACAGACGTTACCGGGGGTAACTGATCTTGGGGCAAGACGACACAGGTGTTTGGGAGAGGGTTTAGCTCATAGGAAAACATGATGCAACTCGATCTGGTAGCCGGCAATCAAAGTCGCCGAGTCTCCGATCTTGATATGATAACTCAACTCTGGGATTACACTAGATGCTCGATATCAGGCGATATCGCTAGGATCCTTAGATCTCGATCAACTACTCCTAGGGGTCGGTTTATAAAGCACCCGTACCCCCTGACTTACCCTCCAAGGCGTACCATGGATCCTACCCGGACACGGCGCACAAACCCTAACTTCCCTTTACCGTAACCCACAATCTGGGTTACTGGGCCTACAAACTTGGGCCTTCCAAAAGTTTCTTTATCCTTAGCCGGATCCTGCGCAGCGTCCTTTGGGCCGGGTTACTCCTTGGAGTTTGGCCTACCGGGTTATTATCCCCCCATCATAGCTACCAGTAGAGCCCTCAGCCTCGGGGGAGAACTACTCCCTCCTCATCATAGGAGATATCAACGATGCTGGAGATGGCGGTGGAGTCGATGGAGATGGCTTCCGGGGGCACTTCCCCGTCCCGGCGGGGTGCCAGAAAAGAGATCTGTCCCCCGAAACTTGTCGGTGGCGGCGGCGGAGCTACGGATGTATTTTGTGGAAAAGGTCGATATTTTTAGGGTTTTCCCTCGGGGGAGTATAAATAGACAAAAGGGCGATGCGAGGGGGTGGGCAGGGGGCCCACACCCCTAGGTGGCATGGCCAAGGGGGACCCGCGCCACTCCATGGTGTGGCCACCCAGTGGCCCCCCTCTGGGGCTCTTCGGGGCTTCTAGAAGCTTCCGGGACTTCTAAGACTTCTGGCTTTCGAATTTTCCAATTCCGAGAATATTTCCAGAACAACTTTTCTGAAACTAAAAATAGCAGAAAACGGGGAACTGGCTCTGTGGCATCTTGTTAATAGGTTAGTCCCGGAAAACGTGTAAAAAATGCTATAAATAAGGGAGAAAATATGTAGCAATTGGCATAATATCATCATGGAGCATCAGAAATTATAGATACGTTGGAGACATATCAACGATCTATACTTTGGACCTAAGTGTTTCACTGACAGGATCCGAAGAATAAGTCTACATTCTGGCTTTGCCAAGGTTGGTCCAACTTATCAAAAGTATACCGGAAGTACAAACCCGGATACATGGCTGTCATATTACTATACTGCCGTCCAGATCAACAATGGGACAGACCTTGAGGTTATAAAGTTCCTTCCCCTAATGTTGCTGGATGAAGCCATAGATTGGATCAACGAGCTTCCGTCAAGAACCGTCGACAGCTGGGAAGACATGGCTAGAGTATTTGCTCAGCATTTTCGGGGTAAATATAAACGCCCTAAGAGCATTAACCAGCTAAACCGCCGCGTCCAGTTCGAAGACGAGTCATATGTCGACTTTATCTCAAGATGGACTGCAATGAAGAACAGTTGCTAATGATTAAGTGATGTACAAGCAATGCAGGCTTTCATCAACGGCCTAAAACCCGGCCTCGTACCGTTCATGGTTAGTTCGAAGGAGCACAAAGATCTCGGATCTATGCTCACCACTGCCAATGAGCATGCAGCGGGCGGAGATGATATTAGGGCATGAGGTGGAAATATTAATGATTTGGTTCAGGGCAAAAAAGACGCCTCTCTCTGAAAAGAAGGCAACTCCCGAGGCACATCCAAAACCCAAAGAAGTGAACTTAACCTTTGGAAAGGATAATGGCAGCAGATGGAAAGGAAGAAACACAAAACCTATCTCCTACTCCAAGGAAGAGTGAGAAAAGATTAAGTCGGAAAACCGTGTCCACCATTCGCAATTTGGGAAGCCTACCCACACCAATGCGCAATGCCGGCTTAACAAGCATATGAAAGGAATTGCAGGATCCGGGAACAAGGGAAAGAATTCCAAGAGGAAATTCAATAAGCAAAAGCCAGAGTATGAGAAAGCGGAAATTGGGTCTGATACTGATGATAAAATCCAGGAGCAGCAGCGAAAAGGCGAGCCCAAATTACCGAGAGTTGAAGAAGAATGCAACTTAACTTTTCTGGCAACTCCCTCAGCAAAAAAGGAAAAACAAACACTTCGACAAATCAATGCGGTGATACCTCCAACACAAAAGTACTTGAAGTATTCAAATACGCCAATTACCTGGGATCAGTCAGATCATCCCGGAAATATCCCAGAACCCGGCACACACGCTTTTGGTAGTAAGTCCTATTGTGCAAAACACTAGGCTCAAAAGAGTGTTGATGGATGGAGGATCCGGTATCAACATCCTGTACTTAAGTACATTGAAGCAGTTGCATCTCTCTGAGACCCAGCTCAAACAGCAATGTGCGCTTCCACGGTATTGTTCCGGGTAGGCGAGCATTGTCCCTAGGAGAAATTTCTCTAGATGTTACCTTTGGTAAGAGAGAACACTTCCGCCAGGAAAAGGTCTCATTAGAAGTAGTGTCGTTTGAGAGCGTGTATCATGCAATACTCGGACGTCCGGCTTTCGCCAAATTCATGGCAAGATCGTTTTACATATAGTAATCACTATTTCTGGAGATTTCAATCTAGCAAACGAGCTAGAAAGAGAAAACGCCCTTTGTGCTGAACAAGTAATAAGAAAGGAAGAGCTGAAGAAGCTAGCTAAGGAAGTATCACTAGTAGAAAAATGCCATTCTATGGAATGGATTCTGTGGCGCATCATGATTTGGTGCGCCATAGAAATATTATTTTGTGGCGCATGGCCACGGGTGCGCCATAGAAATACCCATTTTTGTGGCGCATGGGTTAGAGGTGCGCCACAGAAAGAGTGCGGGGCCCACCCCAATCATTGGACTAGGTGTCAGAGGCCATATTTTTATGGCGCATGCTAAATGGTGCGCCACAGAAACAGCATATTCTGTGGCGCATCTGTTGAAATGCGCCACAGAATATGGTGTTTCTATGGCGCAGCACAGCAGTGCACCACAGAATAGCATACTGGTGCGCCACAGAATAGGTGCACTGTGCACATAAAGATGGCAGCCCCCCTCTCTCTCCCCCCACTCATTTCATTTCAAGTGGATGTTATTCACTCGCCTCCCCCTTCTCTCCACTCCATTTTTACACATTTAATTCTCCTTTTTTGGTAGGTGAACCTATTTATTCGATGTATAATTGTTGGTGAAGTTTCTTGTTGTTGGGGGGCCTAATTACTTCCATCTATACTCCGGTCCCTCCCTCTCCTCGCTCTTTTCGCGTGTCGGTATCGAATCTACTAGGTGAGTATAGTTGGAGGTGCATATGTCTCGTGTGGCCATCGATCGATGTGTATGGGTGTTTGTCATGCATGTGCAGGTGGACCGATCGATTGTCGCGCGTGTGGGCGGTCATGGTGCATGGATGTTTGCCGAAATGTTGATTCACTTCCATTTCGGCAAACTTTTGCACCCCATATGTCCTACTTATAGGAGAGGTCATGCCGAATTTTTCCGGCGACTATGCATGCATGTTGTGGTTCTAATTTTCTGCTCTCTATGTGTCTGTGCAGGCAACCATGGTACTAGAAATGAGCTCTGCTCGAATCGCTAGATACAAAAAAGACGCGAAGGCAGACATGATTCGGTGCAACAGGCGGCAGATAAGATGTCCGTGTCGATCATGCAAACTCGTGCGCTGGATTGACCCTGATTCCGGACAATTGGAGTAGCACCTTCTCAGACGCGGTTTCTTTGACGACCGCAACCACGTGGCACCGCCGGCAGCAAAAGTTGTGCACGAAGAAGAGGGCGAGCGAGGTGACGAAGGAAATGACGGCGAACAAGATCATCATGAAGAAGGATATGTCGGCGGAGAAGATCGACATGACGATGAAGGCGAGAACACGGAGACCCCGCTAATTTCGGCCTTGCGGGACTCTCATGTTCAGAATCTGCTGCTTAAGGAGACGAGCAACGACATAGCTGCAGCTAGGGAGAAAGCCAAGCTGGCGCAAATGGAGATAGACGGGGTGACTCCGTTGTTTCCTGGGTGCCGCCCCGAGGATACGCGGTTGCATGTAACGCTTGCTGCTCTGAAGATGAAGACGCAAAACAAATGGACCGACTCGAGCTTCAACAAGAACTTGAAATTCTGGCACGATCGCCTTCCCGAGGGGACCACATTGCCAAGAAGTATCAACGAGGCTAAGAAAGTCGTGTGCCCTCTTGACCTACCTCACGAAAAATTTCACGTATGCATCAATGATTGTGTAATTTATCGGGGGGAGTACAAGGACACAACCACATGTCCGAAGTGCGGCCACGGACGATACAAGTGTGGAACCAACAACAAGAAAATTCCTCGAAAAGTGGTATGGTACTTTCCTATCACTCCCCGTCTTCAACGGTACTACGTGGACCCTAAGGAAGGAAAGCTCATGCAATGGCACGCGAAAAGGGAGAAGCCGGAAGAAGATCCGGAGAAGGGCTATATCATGACACATCCTGCAGACGCTGCCCAGTGGGAAGCATTGGACATAGCTTTCCCGAGTTTTGGGGGCGACGCGAGGAACGTCAGGCTGGGTATGAGCACCGATGGACTCAATCCGTTCGGCAACCAGAGTAGCACACATAGCAGCTGGCCCGTGTTTGTATGGCCTTACAACCTACCCCCGTGGCTGTGCACCAAGCAAAAGTACATACACTTGAGTATTCTCATCCAAGGGCCAAAACAACCAGGTGTCGACATGCATTTGTATCTCGGGCTGCTGAAAGACGAGTTAGACACGTTGTGGAAGACGCCACCCCGTACGTGGGACGCGTACACTAGAGAATATTTCCATATGAGAGCCGCGTTGCTGTCGACGGTCACAGACTATCCTGGTTACGCGTATGTATCTGCCCAGGTCGGCCACGGATTCTGCGGCTGCGTGAAGTGCATGGACGGGACCCCGCATCTCCAGCTACCAAGGGATCCTGGGTCTTCGAAAATCGTGTACCCAGGGGCTCGAAGGTGGCTTCGCCTGGATCACCCGTGGAGAAAACGCGGTGAGTTGTTCAATGGTAAAGACGAGCCCGATGGAGCCCCGCGCACGAGGAGCGGCGAAGAAATCGACGAGCTTCTGAAAAATTGGGACGAGTGCCCTTCGCCGGGAAAGAAGCGACCCAAGCCAGAGCCGCTGCTGGGTGTATGGAAAGCGAGGTCTGTTTTCCACGACTTGAAGTACTGACCGGTCCTCCACGCGCCTCATAGCCTTGATGTGATGCATATTACGAAGAACGTTACGGAGAGTCTGCTTGGCACTATTTGCAATTCGGAGAAGTCCAAGGATGGGCCGAAATTTTGGCATTAGGAAAAATCTACAGGTCCCCGCCGATAGTGATGATGATGATGACGATGAGGATAAGACGGAAGGGACTCAACGTCCTCCCCGCAAAAAGTCTAAGAAGAACACCATGGTGCTTCCCGCTGCCTGCTTCACATTGAGTCCGCCGGAGCTTGAGCAGTTTTTCAGGTGCCTCCTAGAAGTCAAAGTTCCTCACGGATACTCAGGGAGTATAAGCAGATATCTGGACTTAGCGAAGAAGAGGTTCACCGGGATGAAGTCTCACGATTGTCATGTGCTCATGACGCAGATACTTCCTGTTGCGATCCGAGGGATAATGGACGAGCATGTCCGTGATACGTTGTTTGGCCTTTGCAACTTTTTCGACGTTATCACCCGGAAATCGATCGGCGTGAGGCAGCTCAAGATGTTACAGGATGATATCGTGGTGATACTATGCGAGCTCGAGATTTACTTCCCGCCGGCATTCTGTGATATATGTGTACATCTCCTTCTCCATGTCGTTGATGATATCAGGCATCTCGGCCCGACGTTTCTGCACTACATGATGCCGATGGAAAGGCAGAATGGTGTCCTGAAAGGATACGTTCGCAATAGGGCCCGTCCAGACGCAAGCATGGCCAAAGGATTTCTAACCAACGAGTGCATCTCTTTCTGCGACAATTACCTAAGCACCGAAGACGATCAGGATGTCGGTTTGTCCACCAGGACGCACCTTGGCAGGCTCAACGGAGTCGGTCACCGCGAGGGCTGCCGCGACGTCCATGTCGGCATTCAAAAACGACGCGACGACTTTGAAAGGGCTCACCGGGTCGCGCTACAACACTCACTACTAGAGATTTGCTTATAGCAGCACATCCTACCACAGGCGAACAAGAAAACCTGTGCGCCTGAGTTAATTATCGCAGGCGAAGTGCTGGCCTGTGCGCCTGGGGTAGGCCTGTTACCCCAGGCGAACATAAAACGGTAGCGCCTGGGGTAAAGTGTGGCAGGGCCAATAACGGCCGACCCTGGCACGCTTCCTTTACCGCAGGCGAACAACAAATCTGTTCGCCTGCGGTATAATAGGTGCCACAGGCGAATAAAGGCCGAAGCGCCTGGGGTAAAATGTGGACTGGGGTAGCTCCCTTTAGCGCAGGCGCACAGAAGTGTTGTTCGCCTGGGAAAAAGAATAGCCTGGGGTAGCACCACTTACCGCAGGCGCTTCTCGTACCATATTCGCCTGGGGTAATATTTGTCCCCAATATATGTGCGGCCAGCCACCCACCACCAACCCTATCCACTCCACTCACTCACTCACTAGTCCAAACTCGAGCCATTAGTGCTCCTAGCTCAATCCCCCACACCCCTCCACCATTTTTAGCTAATTTAACCAATCATGTTGGTTATATTTTAGCTAGTATGCTACCCCACTTTCCCTCTTCCAAATCTCTCCACTAGATCTACTAACCGGACACTAGATCTCACCACAAATGCACCACTAGCTACTTCTAGATCTATCACTCTCTTATCGGTCGTCTCTTCGGTGATCTTCGACGTCGACATCGCGTCTATATATTTTGCATTGTGTGTCATCTTAATAGGTGTGTGGGATTGGTCGGTGGATGAGAATTCGTTCTCTTTTTCATTTTATTGTGTTGCCATGAGGATGAGTTGCCAATGTTTTCCTTTTCGGCAAATTTCCTTTTCGGCAAATTTCTGGCGCTCCGCGTTACACCTTTTGTAGGAAGGTCATGCCGAATTTTTCCGTGAAAACCGGATCTAGTTAATGAAACCTCTCTCTCTTGCATTTTGTAGCAATGGTCATTGCGATGAGGACAAGCGTGGTGCATAGGTACGTGCGACGCGCGACGGCCGAGATGCATCGAAACAACCGCACCGAGATAGAGTGTCCGTGTCGGAAATGCAAGCTGGGGTCTTTGTTCAAACCAGATTCTGGTAATGTGGAGAAGCACCTGCTCAGGTATAGTTTCATGGAGGGCCACACTAAGTGGATGGATGACGATGAAGACGATGATAACGTCGAGACCAATTGGGCGGCGACATGTGAAGATGATCAGGAGGAGTCTGAACATGGCAATGGAGAGGACGAAGAGGCGGCTGTCGACGGAGACGACTATAATGAAGAAGAAGAAGGGAGTCATGGTGATCAGCAACATGCAGACGAGGACATGAACACTCCGCTAACTTCGGTCGTGCGGGACCCTCATGTTCAAGATCTTCTTCTCAAGAACACGTCGACCGACGCTAGATGTAAATCTAAGATCACGCAACTAGAGATAGACTCTGCAACTCCGTTGTATGACGCAAGTCGCGGGACGGAGGAGTCACGCTTGAGAGTAGCTCTGGATCTTCTTGAGATGAAGGCAAAACACGGATGGACCGACACAAGCATGGACGATCTTCTGCGATACCTGAAGACGCACTTACCTGAAGGGAACACATGTGCTAGTAGTCTACAGGAGGCCAAGAAAATCGTGTGCCCCCTCGATTTACCGCACACAAAATACCATGCTTGCGTCCGTGACTGCATAATTTACCGTAACGAGCACGCGGACCAGATCAAATGTCCGGTGTGCGGTGCTGATCGTTACAAGAGGGGGACGAAGAAAGCTCCTAGGAAAGTTGTGTGGTACTTTCCACTCATTCCCCGTCTGCAGCGGTACTTCGTGGACCCCAAGGAAGCAAAGCTCATGCGCTGGCACGAGGACAGAAAGAAGGCGGTGCTGAGCGATCCAGAACGTGTTGAAAAACCAGTGCTAACACACCCTTCGGATGCACGTCAGTGGAAAGCATTAGACGCATTCGATGAGGAATTCGGGAACGACCCAAGGAACATCAGGCTTGGTGCGAGCACCGACGGTCTCAATCCGTTTGGCAATCAGAGCAGCAAACATAGCACCTGGCCCGTGTTTGTATGGATGTACAACCTCCCCCCGTGGTTGTGTCTGAAGAGGAAGTACATACACATGAGTATGCTGATTCAAGGGCCGACCCAGCCAGGGAGCGATATCAACCTGTATCTCGAGTTATTGAAGGAGGAGCTAGACACGTTGTGGGAGGAAGGGGTAGAAACATGGGATGCCTTCAAAGAAGAAACTTTTCGTATGAGAGCCGCACTGATCACGACGGTGCAGGACTATCTCGGATACGGATATATTGCGTGTCAGGTGTGCCATGGACACAAGGCTTGTGTTAGGTGCATGGAATTTACCCCGTTTCTACAGCTACACAAGGATCCCGGATCTTCTAAAACCGTATACATGAGGCATCGAATGTGGCTACCACTGAACGACCCGTGGAGAAAGCGCGGAGACCTGTTCAACGGTAAAGATGAGCTCGGTCTACCTCCACGCAAGAGAAGAGGAGAAGAGATCGATACTCTATTGAAGAATTGGAAAACGTGTCCTCCGTCGGGAAAGGTACAAAAGCGGAAGCGAGGAGAGAAAAAGTGTCCTCCGCCAGAAGGACCGCTCTTGGGGGTATGGAAAAGGAGGTCCGTGTTTTGGGACTTGCGGTACTGGCCAATCCTCGGAGTGCCTCACTGCCTTGATGTCATGCATATCACAAAGAATGTGTGTGAGAGCTTGCTTGGCACCCTGTTCAACATGCCAGATAGGACCAAAGACGGGCCAAAATCAAGATACGACCTGATGGCCCTGAATATCAGGAGCGAGCTTCACTTACCGCCTTCTACGCGTGAACAGACGGAGGAGGACGAGGATGGGGTGGAGGAGATGGACGACCGCAAGCGGAAAACGGCTAAGAAACACCAAACTCACCGCCTGAAACCCTCTTGCTTCACTCTAAGCCCCGACGAGCTCGCGCAAGTATTCACATGCCTCCTCGGAGTGAAATTTCCCTTAGGTTACGCGGGGCTGATAAGTAGATACCTAGACGCGGAGAAAAAAATCTTCAGCGGGATGAAGTCTCATGACTGTCACGTGATGATGACGCAGATACTTCCGGTTGCAATCAGAGGGATAATGGAACCGCACGTCCGTCAAACGCTCACTGGCCTTTGTAACTTTTTTGATGTCATCACTCGGAAGTCGATAAGCGTGAAGAAACTCGGAAGGCTGCAGGAAGAGATCGTCACCATCCTATGCGAGCTTGAGATGTATTTCCCACCTGCCTTCTTTGATATTATGGTACATCTCTTGGTCCATATCGTGGACGATATCACCAATCTTGGGCCGGAATTCTTGCACAACATGATGGCGTTAGAAAGAATGAACGGGATCATCAAATCATTCGTTCGTAATAGGGCACACCCGGATGGAAGCATCGTTCAGGGATTTCTCACCGAAGAATGCATCTCTTTCTGCAAGAATTTCCTAGGCGATGAGAAGCCAGCTGTTGGTTTGCCCGCAAACAAGCACCTTGACAGGTTCATGGGGGTAGGCCACAACACTGGCAAAAGGGTAATGGACGCGGACTCCTGTGGTCGGAGAGCCGACTTTGAAAGGGCCCACCTAGTAGTGTTACAACACATCGACGATGTCGACCCTTGGATAGAAGAGCACAAAACCGCGATAAAAAACAGTGCTCGCAGGCCGATGACGGAAGATGAGATATTTAGAGCACACAACTCCTCTTTCGCGACATGGTTCAAGAAGCAGATTGATGCCGATCCCCCGCCAATGACATGTGAGAAAGATAAAATTGTATTGGCCTTGTCATATGGCCCCGCGCCCAATCTGATGACTTATCAAGCATACGACATCAATGGGTACACATTCTACACGGAGGAAAGAGACAAAAGTAGCGACTATCAAAACTCGTCTATAACGATGGAATCTTACACGGGCGAAGAGGTTAGAAGGTACTACGGAAAGATCGAGGAAATTTGGGAGCTTGACTACGTTGGGGTAAAGCTGCCGATGTTCCATGTCAGATGGGCTACAAACGTCACAAAAGAAGACGAATATTTCACCACTATGTCGATGTCTGAAGCCAACAAACCCAAGTCCAAGAACCCCACCGCGCAAAATGAGCCCTGGGTATTGGCTAAGCACGTGGAGCAATGCTTCTTCATAACCGACCCGGCAAAGCCTAGTCGTGTTGTCGTAAGGAGAGGAAAAAGGGCCCTCGTCGGAATGGATGGAGTCGCCGATGAGAAGGACTTCGACGGCTTAGTCGGAGACCCGATGATGGAAGAACACGGTGAAGACGATGCACCATACACCACAAGAAGAAGCAGGACCACACTACCTAGGGCAGGTCTTCCATTCACAAGAAGAAGTCACAATATGGCGGTCACGTATTCAACATCGACCAAGAAAGGCAAGACTAATATTGTGACGAAAGGTTGAGAGAGGGAAATACTCGCGATATAACATGCTAATAGCTATATGTACAATGTGTTTTTAGAGAGAAACACTTGCGGTATCTCGCTAAACCAATCTATTTACGCTCGATGCGACATTAATTTTTTTGCACATGTTAACTTTCATATGTATGTATTTTTTAAGTGAAAACCAACGTGGGGGAGCCACATATTATAGCATTCGTATTGCTCGATGTGTCTAGGCCGCGGGGCTGGGTAATTTAAAAAATCTTAGCACAGGCGCATCATCTAGAAAACGCGCCTGGGG
Source organism: Alopecurus myosuroides (assembly GCA_028641055.1). Classification (NCBI taxonomy): domain Eukaryota; kingdom Viridiplantae; phylum Streptophyta; class Magnoliopsida; order Poales; family Poaceae; genus Alopecurus; species Alopecurus myosuroides. Next base: position 6,111,376 of record CM054058.1, on the reverse strand, counting down.
TAATCTTTACCACAGGCGCTTTTAACAGGACATGCGCCTGGGGTAATGCCATGTGGGACCGCGCAAACCTAAATCCTACGAAACTTAGCGCAGGCGCATTGTCTACGTAACGCGCCTGCGGTAAGGATCTGTGGGGCCGCGCATAACAAGGCATCGAGCCAAGCACATTAGAACCGGTTTGTATCACAAACCGGTTCTAAAGGGTCTGTCCCCTGGGCCCCACCACCTGCAGCAAATGGCCGCAGGCCTTTAGGACCGGTTGGTATCACAAACCGGTCCTAAAGGCCATGAGGCCATTTGCGACAGGGTGTGGGGCCCAGTGGACAGCTCCTTTTCGAACCGGTTTGTATTAGAAACCGGTGCCAATGTGCTTCTTTAGTATTCTAAGTGACCGGCCGGATCTCACCCGCACCCACACGAACCCACACGCCGCCGCCGTCGCCAGTGTCGAGAGGAGCAGAGCAGGTCGTCGCCCACTCCGTCGTCGCCCACTCCGTCGTCGTCGTCGTTGATCCAGGTCAGCCCCTCTCCCTCCCCTCGCCCGCGACTCGTTGATGCTCGCCGTGATAGCCGCATGAACTCCATCTGCCGCGCCACGGAATCCCCGCAGCGCCCAATGCCCTGCTGCACGACCTGCTCCGCGGGGAAGATAGGGCTATCGATGAATATATCTCTATGAATGAAACCCTAGTTGCTTTCCTTTATCTTTCTGTCTAGCAAATCCTCTACTGATCGCGAGGTCTCCACTCATAGGGAGTAGACCGTCGGGTTCCGGCTAGCGGGATCTGACACGCGGGCGCCTGCATGCGAGCCATGGAGCGCTCTGCAATTTTTGAAGGACTCGTTGGCTTGATCTGATACCAAATTGTCACACCCCGTGGCTGCCGTTGTGCATTTTTTTAGACTAAAAGGGGCTGAATCGTTTGTACTGTCAATTGCCTTATTATACTACTAGAGGTTCCATTTCGTTTGTATTGTTGGAAGTATCACCTAAACTCTCCGACAGGTTCCATTTCGTTTGTACTGCTGTCAATATATTGCCTTATTATAGTACTAGAGGTAGGTGCTGCCATTTGTCTTTGTTTTGTGATAGCTATGCTCCTCTAACCTCTATGTGTGCACTTTCTTAATTTAAAAGAACATGGCTTGCGGCGTATGTCGGTCCCGATGTGCCGAAGGACGATTCAGTGGGAGTTCTTTTATGCTTCAGCTCCACGACGGTGACGTTGATTCGTTGGTAATTAACAATTCTTTTTATGTTAACTTGTTCTTTCGTTTTACTATCTAGCTTGAGACTTGTGTTTATTAACAAAATATTCTTTATATTTCTTTTTTAGATTCTACCATGCAATATTCGCGACGAATTCAACGAGTTAGTTGACAGTCGTGAGGTGAATTTCAATGTTCACGGGACCACCTACATTCTTCGAGTGAAAAAAGAAAGAACGAAGACCTACTTCTGCGGGCAAGCATTGCAGGCTCTCATCGCCACGTACAATTTAAGCGGAGGTGATTACATTCACTTCTCTATGGAAGGACCGCAACCTCGCATCAAAATTGTGTATATGGGCGGGATTGCGAACGAGGATGGCGGGAGTGAGGAGGAAACTGAGAACACCGAGGATATGGACACTGAGGATGATATGGACGAGGAGGACCCATGGAAACATGTGGTTGTTGCTCAAAGAGCGAATCTTAGCGAGATTGAGAAGGACCGTGTCCTTCAGAAACTTGCCGAGATAGATAGCTACATCGGCTTCCCTTTCGTGCATCGCATCACCAACACGAACATCTCCAATGGACATGTCATGGTATGTTTCTTAACACTTTCTTATTCGTATAGTTGCTTATGTTCTTAACCTTTCTTATCCGGTATTTGACATTGTGCTTTTATTCTTTCTTGGAATTGTGTGTTGTAGAAAATACCTCTGGCGGTAGCGGACAGTGCTGGCATGGAGCATATGGGTACCATTGGAGTACGCCGTGGAGAATCAGGACCTGTCACCGTGGTTCCGATCACGCGGGATAATGCTGATGGTCGGGTCATCCTCAACTCTCAAGCATGGAGGCGGTTCCATTCCGCAAGAGGTGGTATGGAGGCTGGACGAGCTATTCTGATCACCATGAGGAATAGTGACGTCTCCAACTTGGACATGATGATGGTCATCCACTACATCACCCCGCTAGATCGATAGATGACGAGTTTGTTCAAATTAGAACAAATAATTATTTCCATCTCACTAGCTAACTCTTGGATTTATTAGTAGCATGGATCTTTTCGAGACTATGTAATTTTGTTAAACTATGTGTGGTGATGATCGAGACTATGTGTTGATGATCGAAAATATTTATGTTATATAACTTAATTGTGTCATTTTGCTGTTATTCTGTCAGCTTGATACTTTTTCTGTCATTTTCCTGTAATTCTGTTATTTTGGTTTCCTCTTATTTTTTGATACAGCAAAACTATAGCCCAGGCGAACAGTAGAAGGTACCCCAGGCGCATCTGTACCCCAGGCGCACAGGTCTTGTTCGCCTCAGGTAAGTGATTTACCCCAGGCGCACGAGTTGTATTCGCCTGGGGTATGCGTGCTTACCACAGGCGCATTGTTGTATTCGCCTGGGGTAAGCCATTACCGCTGGCGATACGGTCCCAGGCGAACCAGAATGCGCCTGTGGTAGGCATTATCTGTTCGCCTGGGGTAAGCTTTTCCCTAGTAGTGACTTAAAGTTGATCGAGCCTTTCGTGGAAGAGCACAAAAGCTTAATCAATCAGAATTATATTGAAATGGGCGGGCCGAGGAAGATGGGAGGCGTAACCAAAGAGCACAACTCCGGCTTCACGCGTTGGTTCAAGCAAAGTCAACTGATTGAAGCACGGAGAAAAATGCCTTCTACGGAAGATGAAAAACTCATATACATCTTATCACAGGGCCCCGGGCAGAACGTAAGGACCTATCAGGGGTACGACATCTCCGGTTACAGATTCTCCACCGAGGGCAAGGACATGAGTAGCGAAAATCAAAACTCAGGAGTAACTATGCTATCATATGGCGATGCCGAGACTAATGTGGAAGAAAGATACTTCGGAAAGATCGAGGAGATATGGGAGCTCAACTACTGCGGAGAGACGGTGGTGACAATGTTCCGTGTGAGATGGGCCAAGAATGTCAAGAAAGAAGGACGGTATTTCACCACAATGGTTATACCCGATGCCAAATCGAAGAACGCATCTGCGAAAAATGAGCCATGTGTACTCGCCAGCCAAGTTGACCAATGCTTCTTCATCACCGACCCGTCAAGGCCTAGCCGTGTTGTCGTGAGGAGGGGCAAGAGGAGCATCATCGGAATGGAAGGAGACGCCAACGAGGAAGACTTGGACAAGAACGGTGATCCGAAGATCGAGGAGGAGTTTGACAAGCACTTCGACATGCCTACTACTGGTAAAGTAAGAAGGAAGACATCCCTACCTACCCATGGTTGTCCGTTCACACGAAGAAATCTCAAGGTGGCCGGCATAAAGTATTCAGTCGCCAACAAAAAGGGAAAGAGACGCTAATTAAGAAGACTATTATGTGTATATACGTGCATGTGTATGTCTATGTGAGACAAGCACTTTTTTCTATATATATGTGCATGTGTATGTGAGACAAGCACTTTTTTCTATATATATGTGCATGTATATATGTGAAACAAGCACTTCTTTCTTTAATTAATTGTATTTTAATGTTTTCTTTCTTTAATTATAATTAAATAAAATATTAAAAAAAATGGGGTAACCCAGGATTCGAACCCATGCCACTAGGCTTATTTACTTCACAACTAAACCAATTGGGCTAGTATTAGATATATGTCACAGTACATCGTTTCATTTTTTTATTTATCTATCCACGCAATTCTGTGGCGCACCATCAGGAGTATGCGCCATAGAAATATACTCGAGCCAATGACATGTGGCCCCGCAAACGTGGCCACAGAATAGGCCCAAGCAATTCTGTGGCGCACTACCGATGTGATGCGCCATAGAATTCAACAATTCTGTGGCGCACTGGCGTCTGGTGCGCCACAGAATATGCCTTTCAGCCATTGACATGTGACCCCGCCCGGTATTCTTCCACACTTAGCAGTTTTCGATCAGTTCATCTCATCCCCTCTCTCTTGCGCGATGACGACGACGAACATCTCCGGTGGATCCCCTTTGATCTTCTCCCTCGCGCTCGCCGCCGTGGAGGATCCGTGTGGAGGAGGAGCGCCGCCCCGTGTCCCCGTCTAGGAGCGCCGCACCGTGAAGGAGGAGGAGCGCCGCCGCGCCGTCCTCGATCTCGAGTCCGTCCACGCCCCGGCCGTCGTCTCGAGCTCCACATGCCAGTCCTCTCTCTCTCTCTCTCTCTCTCTCTCTCTCCTGGATCTCGAGCTCCACAGGCCAGGCCAGTCCCGTCTTAGTTACTTTCTTGGATGCAGCGGCAGCATTGTCTTCTCTGTGCTGGGTTGTTGTTTTGTCTTGTGTTTGTGCTGAATCGTTGGATTCTTTGTTTGTTTCATGTGGATGCACCCATCTGTTCATGGTGGTCCTAGGTGCTCAACGTCAAAATTAAGACAACCGGAAACATTTGCCTGGGTATTTTTCACATTGTCAATTCTTGAAACAGGAATCAAGTATACAAGCGGTACTGTCTATCAATATTAGAAGTGTGAATTGTCTTCGTGTATTCCCTGAAGATGATAAAATGATACTTTAGAGGAGAAGCTACCATCATGATTGATCAGCAAGTGCTAGAGTATGAATCAAGCAAGTTCTAGATGATAAAATGATACTTTAGAGGAAAATTTTGTGCAGATTTTTGTGCTGGAACACTTTCAAGCTGAGAATTTTGTGCTGGAACACTTTCAAGCTGAGAATTTTGTGCAGGTTTTTCTTTTTGAGATGCCAAAGTTTCGCGAGGAAGTTGATTAATTTCCTTCCGAGCGAATTTCTGGCACTCTTAGACATAGGAAAATTAGCAAAGGTCATGCCCAAATTTTCTTTGAATTTTATACTTAGTAGTTTCATAGGAAATTTTGCTACTGCAACGTCATTTTTAGGCTGGCTATATAGTAGCTAGGAGTAAGTAATGCATATGCAGTGCACACACATTGACACATATGCATGTGTGTAGTTTACGTGTATAGACGACAAGAGGCAGTGGTGTTCATGAGCTCAAAGCCAGTCCTGTCTTTGATTTCCTAAGTCTCTTTTCTAACTTAATCATAATTAAATCATATAGAACCCGTTTGCAAAGCTAGCTAAGTAATTGGTGGCAGCCTTTTTCCGTTTGCAGAGCTAGCTAGGCATGAGAGAGAGCAGAACCCCTTTTCTCTGGTATTACTACACGCCCTATAGATGTTACTATCTTTCAGAACCCACATAATCAAGAGCATTAATTAGATAGGCACATAGCAAAGTGAGTGATAATAGCCAGGAGCTAGTTGTTGTATGGCCACAGGTAGATGTGTGCATCACTGCACTGCACAGCACACTAGAGTGAAGTGTGAGGACCATGGATGTAGTGTGACAAGTATATGTACAAGCAGTGTGTATGTACACCATGATAATGGAGTAGAGAGTACCCCTAGATGCAACGGGAGCAGAAGAGGAATATCCTTAACTAAATCTGTTCCAGTTGGTTCATTATGCTTTCCCGGGAATGCAATAATACCTTGCTTCCCCTGATTCCAGCGGAACTAAGTACTGTAATTCTAATCAGCACACTATGTAGATGTGAACCATCCATAATTATGTACGATCTATCTAATTAATATAATGCTTGTTTATCACTCAATCTGGCTTAACTATATTTTCAACTAAGTATCATGAATTCCTTCCTGTCCTTAAATTCAGCATTTTTATATGCAGATTTAAACATTTTTCAGAAATAGTATCATGATCTCAATTTACTTAGTTATTTGATCTCCCAAAACTAGTACAAGAAATTTGCTGCAATTATCGGCTATAACTGAAAAATTAAGTTTGCAATCACTTAGTGTTTTCAGAGAAGTTCTAGTATCATAAAGTGCCGAGCCTTATTTCATAACACGATACATAGTTCACAGGGTTGGTATCGTGGAATTTCTGTAGTTTTCCGCTGCAAAGTATGATTCTAGGAAATCCGGATCAATCAAGACTTCCCTCCGGCCCCAAAGCTCTCGATGGCAGAATGGTCGATCTACAAGAGAGAAATATCGGTTATTTCCATAGTTGGCTTCTAATGCTTGGACAGTAGAGGTTTATTGTCTATTTTGACAGCAAGGTTACACCGGTGTCGATCAGTTATATTGCAGCAATGCCTCCGCTTTCTGAATATGCATGTATCCCTTTCTTTTTGTGTCAACATGTTAAATAGTTTCAGATTTCTAACCTGAGAAGAAAGGCACACGTAATTTTGCATTGCAACCAAAAATTTCAACATAGACTGTTGCCTATCTTGATTTGGACTATTCATGGACATAGCTCGCCATTTCCTCTCGCACTCTACTCTGCAGAAGCTTGAGGTCAAAGATTGGAGTTTTAGCGCCAGCGATGAGCTTCTAGGCGACGGATGCACTTATTATGTGCGCGCTGGCACTTCTGTAGTGCAGTAGCTTGTGGTGCTGGCAGTGCTAATAGTCCTAGTGCCATAAGTACTCCGGAAGTGCAAATATCGTAAGGATTGTGACCTGAGCCTCAAGAACAAATTTATGGAAACTATAACAAAACTTCAAACAGGGAATAGGTAGAGAAACTTACTCCTTTTGTGATCTAGTAGATGGGGATTCTGCTCCTCTAGCTGGAGTGTTCATCAACATCCTTTAGCTGTTTTGGCTAGAGTAGCTTGTCCCAAGACTTTATGCTGCTTCCCATGTTTCTCACGGCTTATGCATCAACTCCGGTAGAGGAAGCTAGAAACAATGTCTTTTCTTTCTATCTCTGTAGCATGCTGGCTAGTAGGCGAGTGATGCTTTTGACTTGTGCCTTTTCTATATATAATGCTGCCTGAATGCAATCTCAAGAAACAATCTGTTGTACAGAAACATGTCTGGCTCTTCCAAGCACGGGTCCGTGCCCGAAGCCGGTGCCGAGGAAGAGGGCTGGGATGCCCACGCTGCAACCAGAATTGAGGAAGAGGACCGGGAGGACGGCGATGATATTGATTGGGGGTACTTGGAGGAAGAGGACCAGGATAACAGCACCGATGGTGGCGGCACTGACCGCATGGGGCTGGTGGTAGCGGCGACGCCGCCCCGACGACCGATAAGAAGAATAAGAAGCCCCGGGCCCCAAGGAAGGATCGTAAACCGCAAGTGGTCGCGAACGTCACCGATACAATCACCGAGGTCTCGCCGAGTGGCCTACCATTGGCGCCTCGAGCTGTTGCCTCAGGGTACGGCATGCAACTAGGGTGCATCGTGCGGGAAAGCATGTCGATCAACACGATGGACCTTAGAAGCAGCGACAACAAGGCTTTGGTCGAAATCCTCCTGAAGAAGGTTCACCAGCGATACACGTTCCCGGAGCCGTTCAACAAAATGGTGGACTCTTTAGCCATCACGAAGATGAGCACCGCGTTGAGCAGCTGGAAATCCCGGGTGAACAAGAAGATTGAAAAAGGTAAAATCTGGGAGGAGATCAGTCGAACAGACCCGACGCTTGAGAAAGAAGATTTCGACATATTTAAGGCGTACTTGAACACCGAGGAGTGTAAAAAATGGACAAAATGGGGGCAGGATATGCGGGACCAAAACATAGGGCACCAACATTGCGGAAGCGGTGGTTACCGAGGAAAACAGCCTATTTGGGAGAAGGAGGACCGCGAGATGGAACGTCTCGGAAAAGATAACCCCTGGCACAAAATCACGGATATACAAGTTAGGAACTTTGTCCGATCCCGATAATTCTTAGACTGGAAGACGTGGGAATTCGTGACGAAAGACGAGGACGTGAAGGAATTCGAGAAACATTTGGTAAGGACACATATATCTCAAGTACATGTATATTGGATTGATCTAATAATTAGATAATGGGCTCACCTTAATTTCCTTTTGTCCGAAGGAGAGGGAGTTGCAGAAATCTGACTCGTCCGAAGGGTCGACGAGTCGGTGGGACACGCCTTTCAACAGAGCGACTAACGCATACAAGAAAAGGCCGTTGGATGCCCCGCCGACGTCAGCTGGTCGTATCTCCGGCTTTGGGCTAAACATGAAGGTAGCCGAGTACTACTCATCAGATGCCAAGTCAAAAAAGAAGAGGAAGACGACTAAGGATGATCATGAGGTCGCGGAGCTGAAGAAGCAGATGGCGGCTCTAGAGAAGAAACTTGAGAGCGGAGAGGTGGACCCCGACACGCTCAATAGATTAGTGGATGAGAGGCTCAAGGAAGTCATCCCCCTGGGCTGATGGAGGGGATAGCTTCTTGGAATGCGGGGGGTCAAATTGGACCGATCCATCTGCCCACCTTCGTCGGCAGCAACTCAAGCATGAACCAGCAAGTGCCGCCGCAACAGCTGACCCCCCAGACGCCGGCGCCGCTCCTTCTGGTCACATCGCCGCCCCCTTCCGCAGCAATGCCGAAGAATGATGGGTCGGCCGCCGGCACCGTCGCCCTTGTCTCGACACCCGCCGAGCTTGACGCCATCACCAAGGTAACTAATTAGTTAGTCGTGATCTAACTACGCCTTCTCAAGATGACTGTCATCTCATGATGCCTGGTATATATGTTGCCCAACAGGACGAACCTTGCGTACTCCTGCATCGTGTGGTGCCCGGCGGAGAGTTGGTGGATGTTGCTACCGGCACTATTATACAACCCATGCAACGCACTATGCACCACTCTCGAATGGACGAGAACGTGATGAAGGTGAAGTTGGCCAAGGTAGTGCCGGAGTATCGCGACGTCCTTCCCCCCCTTCAACCTCCAGGCTGCGACGAGGAGAACCTGGTACTTGGAGAGTGCACGACTTGGGTGATGAAATGGCCGAAGAGCCAGATTCGTCTTTGGGGGGGGGGGGGGGTCTTGTGATCAAGCGCAACACCGGCGCCACATCCCCTATGGCCCCGCAGAATAAGATCGTCCGGCCCATGAAGCAAAGAGCCCTCCAGACAGCACCCAAGGCCGCCGCCCCTCAGAAGGAAACGGTAGTCGTCGCCACCACCACCCACAAGGAACCGGCGGTTGTTGCCACCACCACCCAGAAGGAACCGGCGGTTGTTGCCACCACCACCCAGAAGGAACCGGCGGTTGTTGCCACCACCACAAGGCACAAAGTGTTGTTGGGAAATATGCCGCAACGACCGGCCAAAAGATCATCAAATGCAGTTGTGCCTCAACCGCCGGCATCACAGCCGTCGGCATCACAGCCGCCGTCACCACCAAAGGACGTGGACAACCCGTTTGTTGGAGCCGCCGGTGTCGATGACTATCATTACGATGACAATGTCGACATCAATGCCTACCTCAACACGGGCTACAGCCAAGATAGGTACATGCATGATATGAATCGTGATGATGAAGTCTTCCGCAGTCACGACGATCAACCTAGACGTACTGAAGTCACGCAGCGCCTGACCTACCCGGAGGGTACATTATTCAGCCCTGGCACACTGGATAAGACAATCGTAGGGTCGTCCCGAGCACCCGCACCCCCAGCTCCCGCACCCCCAGCTCCCGCAGCAGATCAGGCCACCCCCAGCAAGAAGATTAGGAAGAGACCTGCTAAAAAGGTCCAGCATACTAAGGTCTTGGCCGACGCCGTGGTACGACCCCGTAAGGATGGCTTGACCCGCTTGCATGAAGCTGGGAAACCGATACTGGGTCCGGACGAGATACACGGGGCAACTGGACCAATGCTCACATTGCAGAACATTATCGTGATGCTAGAGGGCCTCCTTCTTAAAGAAGAGTCTCCAAATTACCCGGCGTTCGTGGTCAAGGTGCCAGAGGGCCCGGACTTCGTCCATGAAGACCCCGCGGGACTGTTCTTCATAGCGTACGAGGATATCTTCAATCTGTTTCACTCGAGACGGCTGGACTATAACTTGGTCCGCCTATACACGCTCAATGCTCAGCTGCAGATCCAGCGAGAGTTACCCCCGTACGTTATGGTAGCGGATCCCTACTACATGCGTGATAGCCAGCTGGAGGAAGGATCAAGTTCACGGACCAAGGCAGTGAAGTACCTCGAGAGCTTCATGTTGAGAAACAGTGAGAACAAGAGGGACATTCTTTTGCCTGTCTTTCCCGAGTAAGTCTCGCGACCGTCGTAGCTAATGTTTTTTTTTCTAGATTTCATCCATTGCTTATCCTGGATTCGATTGCATGTGTTGAGCAGGGACACATACTGCACACTCATCGTGCTTTGCCCAAAGTGGTCACTAGCCGAGTACTTCGACTCGTCGAATAAGACGAAGAAGAAAGACTACACCAGAATAAGGAGTGTTCTCGATGAGGCTCTCAACGGCTACGCCCAAAATGGAGGCACATTCGAAAAGAAACAAGAATGTATCAGGCCGGCTACTAGCAAATACGGGTTCAAGCACGTGACTGAGTTCCCCTGCATCAAGCAGCCGGCTTGGAGCACGAAGGAGGCCTTCTATGCCCTCCATCACCTCAAAGGGATTGTCCGCGATGCAAATAATATGAATCATCCTTCTAAACTCCGAGACTGGTCCAACAAAATGGCGGGGGAAATCTCACAGGAAGATCTTATGCAAGATTTTCATCGTATCAAAGTCAAGTTGTCGGAGATAATCATTGAAGATGTCAACAAAAAGGGAGAGTCCTTGAACCAGCCCATAGGGTTATGCCAGAGGGATATCAAGGAACGCCTAGAGCGGCAGGCTGATCATAGGTCGTGGATGACGAAGGAGCTATATAAGACGTTTCCGGCGCCTCTCCAGAAGAGGTATCGTTGATCGAGGTGTGCATAGCTAGCTACTACTAGTTTGTTTAACAAAATTTGCTTAACTTATATATGCCTAGCTACTATATTAGTTTAGCACTAAACTTAGGCCTAGGCTAGCTACTATTAGTTTGCTCTAAACTTAGGCCTAGCTAACTACTATTAGTTAGCTCTAAACTTAATTAGGCCTAGCTAGCTACTATTAGTTAGCTCTAAACTTAGGCCTAGTTTTATGTTGTATATCTTTGATGCTTATTTTTGTTTCCTTAGTTGTTTTTGGTGAACATATATGCCTTAGTTGTTTTTTGCATTATACTTAATTACTAATATGCTTTGTGTCTATCTATATAGATGACGTACTACGTGGTGTTCGAGGGTCGGGTTCCAGGAGTCTATGACGAGTGGAAGGACTGTAAAGCACAGGTGGACAAGTTCAGCGGCAACTGCTATAAAGGATACAAGACTAGACACGAGGCGGTTGCGAAGTGGAGGGACCACCAGTCGAAACAGAAGAACAAGATGAAGACCTCCATCAAGCTACCGTTCTTGCTCACCATCGTCGCCGTGCTTGTAGTCTATTTCATCTTAGCTTAGGCCTTATCGAGTAACTATGTGGTGTCATGTTCGATGAACTATGTGGTGGCATGTTCGATGATGTTTGACTATGTATCACTATGTTCGATGATGTTCGATGAACAAAATTTGATACTTTTGCACTATGGATCACTATTGTATATTATGTTATTATCGAGTAATGTGTGACTTATATCTTTGTCAAATATCACTTCTATGTTTATATATTTGTGAAATATCACTGCCTGTATTCAAACTGTATAAATCCTGAAATATAGCTGGTATTTATACCTGGTATTTATACCAGAAACAATTTAAATTTCGAAATACAACAGATATTTCTGTGGCGCACCGTATAGCAATTCTGTGGCGCACCTATTTCTGTGGCGCACCAGGCACCGATGCGCCATAGAATTCACTATTTCTGTGGCGCACGGGCTGGGTGCGCCACAGAATCCACGTTTTCTGTGGCGCACGGGCTGGGTGCGCCACAGAATATATTTTTATGGCGTGTATTCTGTGGCGCACCCCTGTGGCCCCAGGGTGCGCCACAGAATACAGTTTTGGTGCGCCACAGAAGAGGGAATCTGTACTAGTGTATCGCGACAGAAATGCCGACAGGAAAAGAAAGCCGTAAGCCGGAAGATAGCTTCAAAGCATCGGAGAATACAAAGCAAATCATCCTGGACCCCAAAGATCCGACAAAATTTGTCGTTGTGGGAATAGGAATGACTGACAGATAGGAAAGCGCGCTCATCAAGTTCCTCCATGAGGACTGGGATATTTTCGCCTGGTGTCCTGCGGACATGTCGGGCGTACCAAGGGAACTTGCTGAGCACCAATTGAAAGTGATTCCAGGATCAAAACCCGTCAAGAAAGGTCTCCGTCATTTTGACGAAAGAAGACGGAAGGCTATTGGCAAGCAAATTATCCGACTTTTAGCAGTTGACTTTATCCAGGAAATAATACATACTGATTGGTCTGCGAACCCAGTATTAGTCCCGAAGCAGGATAGTATTATTCTTAGGATGTGTATATATTACACAGGAATGAACAAATTGTGTCTGCAAGATAGATTCGCGTTACCGCGGATCGATCAGATAATAGACGCCACTGCTGGCTCTGAGCTTTTATGCTTTTTGGACGCTTATTCCGGGTACCATCAAATACGCATGAAAGAAGAAGACCAAATCAAAACATATTTCATAACACCCTACGGAACATACTATTACATAACCATGCCTTTTGGCCTGAAGAACGCAGGTGCAACATACCAGCGTTGCATGCAAAGGTGTTTGCATAGTTAAATTGGCAAAAACATGCACGTTTACGTGGACGATATTGCCGTGGTATCCAAGAAAAAGGATACACTCCTTGAAGATCTACAAGAAACTTTCGATAATCTGCGCATTTACAAAATGAAGCTAAATCCATTAAAGTGCATATTCGGGGTTCCCTCAGGAAACCTTCTGGGTTTTATCGTTTCTCATAGAGGAATAGAATTAAACCCGGAAAAGAGCAAAGCAATCTTAAACATCAAAAGACCTACGTGCCTAAAATATGTCCAAATATTAACGGGTTCTGCAGCCGCCGTAAGCAGGTTTATAAGACGGCTTGGAGACAAAGCTCTGCCATTATACAAATTGTTGAAGAAATCCGAAAAATTGGAATGGACGGAAGAGGCGGACAAAGCATTAACCCAGTTAAAAGAAACTTTGATGAAAGCTCCGGTTTTGGCATCCCGAAAAGACAAAGAACTCATGTTACTGTATCTTACAGCAACTAACAAGGTTATCAGTGTAGTGATAATCATGGAAAGGCGCAAGGACCAACAAAGCGTACCAGATCAATATCCGGTCTACTACGTCATCGAGGTATTTTATGAATCAAAACAAAGGTATCCACATTATAAAACTGGCATATGGCGTGTTTTTCGTATCTCGGAAACTTCGCCATTGTTTTCATGGACATTCCATAACAGTGGTAAGAAAAGCTCCACTAGGGGATATCATCAACAATGCGGACGCAACAGGTCGAGTTGCCAAATGGGGCATTGAACTGGTTGCGTTCGACATTAAGTACTAACCTAGGACGACAATTAAATCCCAGGTTTTGGCTGATTGGACAGAAGCAATGGAAAACACACCAATACCGGAGTCGGAATATTGGATCGTGCATTTTGATGGATCCAAAATGAAAGAAGGCGCCAGAGCTGGTGTAGTGCTAAAATCTCCAAAAGGTGACATCATGGAGTATGTAGTACAAATACACTTCAACGCCAGCAACAACGTGGCAGACTACGAAGCATTGCTTCACGGCTTGCATATTGCAAAAGAGATATGTCTTAAGCGTATACTTTGCTACGGTACTCGGATTTGGTACAACATCAGCTAAACCAAACATGGGATGCCAAAAGCCCCATCATGGCCGAATATCGGAGAACAGTTGACGAGTTTGTCATTTGCTTCCTATGATTTGAAGTACTTCATATCAAAAGGGAAGAAAATTGGAACACGGATGCTTTATCCCGCATGGGCTCGGAAAGGGTTAAAACTCTATATCTTGTTGTGTTTGTCCAACATTTGCACGAACCACGACTATCCTCTTGTTTCCGAGTCAATAGAAGTTCTGTTCGTTAACCCGGATTGGACAATTCCATACTTCAACTTCTTAGTTGATCAGAAGTTCCCGGATGGAGCAGATGAAGTCTTGCAAAGGCAGATACATCGCCGATGCAAAGGATACACGGTAATCGATTGATGCCTGTATAAACGCAGTACTATCATAATTTTTCAGCGATGTATTTCGCCAGAAGAAGGACGAAAAATCTTGCAAGAAATCCACGCAGGAGATTGCGTACATCATGCTCAATCAAAAAACATAGTTAAAAAAGCATTTCGTGCAGGGTTTTTCTGGCTCACAGCCAAGACAGATGCGGAGCACATAGTGAATACATGTGCCGAATGCCAGTATTACGCCAAGCAGACGAATATGCCAGCTCAAGCACTTAAAACTATCCCCATAACATGGCCATTTGCGGTCTGGGGGCTAGATATGATGGGACCATTCAAAACTGCAAGAGGCGGACTTACACATCTACTCGTCGCAGTGGATAAGTATACCAAGTGGATGGAAGCAAAACCCATAACAAACTTGACGGTGTGACGAATAGAAATTTCGTCATTGACATAGTCATGCGATACGGCGTTCCACATAGCACAATCACGGATAACGGGAAAAAGTTCTCTATTGGGGAGCTGGCAAAATATTGCCGACAAACGGGAGTTCGCCTAGATCTTACATCTGTGGCACACCCGCAATCCAATGGGCAGGTTGAAAGAATGAATAGCTTAATCTTGCAAGGAATACGCCCAAGACTCAAATCTCCTCTTCGTAGAACAGTTGGTGCATGGATAGAAGAATTACCTTCTGTACTTTGGAGTATTCGAACACCACCGAATAGATCAACATGGCAAACACCCTTTTTCTGGTTTATGGTGCAGAAGCAGTGCTCCCTACAGATATGATCCATGATAGCCCAAGAGTACAGTCGTACGATGACTCGGATGCCGAAAACGCACGACAGGATGTTGTTGATCTCTTTGAAGTAGAACGAGAGCTTTTGCTACAAAGATCCGCCATTTATCAGCAAGGACTACGACGTTATCATAGTCAGAAAATCAAACATCGCTCTTTTAAAGAAGGTGATTTGCTGCTAAGATTAGTACAGGAAAGGAAACACAAGTTAGGCCCAGTTTGGGAGGGACCGTTTGTCATTAGCAAGAATGTGAGAAATGGATCCTATTACCTTGTAGATATTCGAGATACGGAAGATGATCCTAAAATCCGAATCGCAAAAGGAAGAGAAAGATAGATGTCGAACTAGGAGAGACAAAGAGACCCTGGAGCATCCAGCAGTTACGTCCCTTCTACACTTAAGTTCAAATTCTATGTAAACATCTTTGAAATCATGAAATAAAGTTGTCGAAATTCATGCATTTTTGTTTTATCTGATTATTCTCGTTCAAAGCATAAGTCCGTCTTATCTATTTCCCAATGATCTTTCAAAATGTTTCAATGTTAACCCGAATTTTTTCTGCGTGCTCGGTGTTAAAAAACTTAATGCTTTCATAGCCTAAGGAGGTTTAAGAAACCCCGATTGTGCTTGCGTGCCTGAGTTTCATAATTTTTCAAAATTACTTGCTATTCCTAAGCATTATCTGATTGTTTGTGTGTTAGGTCACTGAAATTAGTAAGTAAAAGTGCCTAAGTATAATCCATGTTTCCGAGTTTCGACCGATCGGTCTGAACCCAGTCATTCGGCGTGAAGATTACATACTTTTGAGCCACTTCAAATACTAAGGAAAGTTAAAGCATACAAACCAGAGAACTTAGAAGGAAAGGAATTAAATCCCAGAAAAAACTTGCAGAGATTGAAACTTTACTGCAAAAGGACGAATACGTGTTTATACAAAAGATAGATAGCATTACAAATGATGTTACATTTTAAGAATAGGAATGCTTTCTATTTCTCGGTCAACTGCGAAGGAATCAGGCGGCATCTTCATACTACGAGTCTTCCTCGTCGCTGTATCTGGGGTTCTCCGGAGTCTTGGGAATCTCTTCCTCCGGGTAGAACGTGGAGGTGGAAATCATCCGAGAAATTTTGGAGGCATGCCCCTTCACTGACTCGAAGATTTCCGTCCTCTGTGCTTCCGTGTATCCTTGAGGGATCCCGGTAGCAACTCGCCAGGACTGCGAAATGGTATAATGCATGCGCATTAGTCCAAGGACCATGCGTGCACCACCTCGGGCGGCAGAATGAAGCCAAGACTCCCTTTGGTTTGCCACCTCTTCAAGGGCTTCCGGGAGTTTGCTAACTTCTGAGTAATGTTCAGCTTTGTCGGGAATGCACTTGTTCACAAGTAGCATCCCTGCAGTCTTGAGGTCAGCGAAGATTTCCCCGAAAGCCCGGATTCTGTCAATCCGGGCAAGAAAAGGATTCCCTTATGTGCAAAACAATCAAGAAAAGTAAGAGAAGTCACAAAAGGAGGAAAAGTAAGGCGTGCTATCAAAGCACAAGAAAAACCTTGGTAAAAAGAACAAAACACTTAACCAGGATTTTATCCATCTCAACGCCTTCATCAAGGCGTTGGTTGAGGGCATTTTCCAAATCCCGGATGGTCGCTTTATCCTTCTCGGCCTGGGAGGAAGCTTTGGAATCGACAATACCAGTAGCCAGTTGGCTAGCCTCAAGTTCTTTATGAAGCTTTACCGTCATCTTGTAAAGCTCCGAATATTCCTTTCGAAGGTTCTCGACATTGCCACCATCTTCAGCAATTTTTTTGGCTTTGGCCAACGAAGCTTAAAAGAGTAAAGAATGAAGAGATCAATACTCCGAAAAGGACTTAGAAAATACAGCAGTACAAATGGAAAAGATATTTACCTGCTGAGTCCTTCAGCTGTTGCTGAACCGAGGACAATTCCGAGTCTTTGTCATCAAGGATGCTAAGGAGAGTTTTAACCTCCTTGTTCTTAATGGTGATCTTGTTGAAAACTTTCATGTTTATGGTCTCGGCAGTTTGCTGAAACATAGATAATGGAAAAGTCGCGTAAGTCAAAAAATAAGCAGGCATAAGAGAAAAGCATTAAGTAAAAAAGAATATATTTGTCTTAATGCTTGGGGGCTAGAGGTCTTTACCTAGCTCGTCTTTTGCAAGCTCACAAGATTCTCAAAACATTCCTTAGCATATTCTGCAAAGGTAATTCCGATATGGCAGAAGCCGTCTTTATGACCTGGCGAGGCGAGAACACGTAATTATTCCTAACAATAAGTCCGCCTTGTGGCCAAGGACGGATTAAGGGAGCATGATCAAAGTGTTTTTTCACCCACGGATGAATATATCCGTGTTCGTCAAAACAGTCTTGTTGCTTTACCTTGAACTCACTGTCAAAATTCGAGATGGGCTCCTTCTTAGGGACATTTGAAGGCCCAGCCTCATCCGGCACCGCCCTTTCCCTCGCATCCGAGTCGGATGCAATGGGCTGGCTGGACTGCAGGGGATATTCTCCTTCCCGAGTAGACGAGTTCTCCTCCCCAGCCGCTATTGGAGTATCTGGCACAACGGCGGGAGATGGCTTCGCTCCTCTTTGCGCAACAGCCTTATGTTTCTTCCGGCCTTTCCCCTTCAAGGTAGTAGGGGCGAGGCTACAAAAAAAATCCGAGAAATGAGATTCCAAGAAACAAAAAACATGCAATAAAAAGCATACAAATGTAAAACCCGGATTTTTACCTGGAAGTAGCGACGGCCACGCCGTCAAGATCGATGACATCCTGAGTGGTGGATGGATTCTTGCGCTTCCGTCCTCCAGGATGGAAGTTTGCACGAAGTGCATCCAACTCATCATCAGTAGCGAGTTCAGCCTCAGGAAGATCGAGAAGCTGTAAAAAGAAACAAAGTCCGAATAAGAATAAAAATATCCGAGAAAAAGAAGATTCAAGAAATTTCCCAAAAAGATAGAAGCATACCTTTGGAGCGGGGTTTCTAGCGTGATACATTTGCCAGCTCTCCTCATATTGATCACGGGTAGAAACCAGCTGGTTCACGCGTTTCTTGAAGTATTTTTTCGACAACACGCTTTTCGTTGCCCTCATCACGTCTTCTGGCCCCGTGTATTCACACATAACCCGGGTTTCACGATACGCAAGTGGTTGGATCCGGCTTCCAAACCAGCAAAGGATTGTATCAATGCCGGTTAGCGGAGGAGTGGAAGAGACGAGTTTTGTGATTCGTCTCTTGATCCTCATCAGGTCTGCAGGCAGAACCTGGACCACGTCCAACGCCCAATTGTCTTGGGCTGTGGCCGCGGAATTGAAAAACGACGGAATGTCCGTTTCCTTTCTAGGATATGGGACATCCGCATGATAAAAGAACGAGCCCGTCCAAAATTTGACGGACTCGAATGTTTTTATCTTGGGGAACCAATCCTCCCTAAACCTACGAAGGGTAAAAGAGATTGTCCCGCAAGTCGGAAGAGCGCCCTATGAGGAGTTGCCTTAAACGCCAAAAAAATACTGCCAGAAATCTAGGCGGGGTTCTATCCCTAGATACCTCGAAGAGGGCCTGGAACCCTGCTAAATCCAGAATGGAGTTGGGTGGCAAATTATGTGGCTGGATTTTGTAGTAGTCTAGAATTTGGCAAAAGAACGCGGAAGGTGGGAATCCCAGACCTCGGTTGATATGGGAAGCCAAAGAACTCGTTTGCCTGGCTGCGGAGACAGCTCGGTGTTGTCCTCGTTTACCCGCCATTTGCCTTTGACCATGAACCCTTCCTTCTCCAATGCCGGGAGAAGAGATGGAACCACATTGCAATGGCTCTATTTACCGGCGTTCTCTTCTCCTTCGTCCTCGCCTCTGGCGGTGGTGGAAGCAACGACATCCTCGCTGCTACGAGTAGAACCTTCCTCCGTAGGCTCGGAGAACGGAGGAGGAGGAGGAGGAGCAGTGGACGATGGCGGCAGCGTGTTTCCGGCTGCGGGAGGAAGATCCCCGCTAGTAAGCTCGCCGGAATCCCCCTTCGAAGCGTTCGCAACAGTGCGAGGCGGAAAGTCGAGGAGGGGGTCCATGTCGTTGATGATGATGTCGACGTCCATGATGGCGCTTGCCGAGTCAGAGGCGCGGGGGGAATCTCCGTCGACCATTTTTTGGCAGCGCGGTCATGAGCTAGAACCTCCGATGGTATTTCCGGGGAAGGGCTCAGGGGCTAGTTCTTTGCGTTCTCTTGATCTCGGGCTCTCGTCGCTAGGGGCTAGGGCTCTGTGTGCTCGAGGAGGAAGAAGGAGCGGAAGAAGATACGGAGGCCCCGAGACGGCTATTTATAGCCAGGACGAGCGGAGATTAGTTCCAACGGCTAGTTTAGCCGTTGGATGCCTGATGCGTGTAACGCCCGAAATTTCTGGGAAACGAGGGGACGGGGTAATTATTGTTATCTCCTCATTTCCCGTGAGAGAACCTGTCAGAGCATACGTTTCAGGGTTTGACTGAACCCAAACGTCCATGACATCAGCAGGATTTCGTCGTAGATGTCACGAAGTTACTTCTCCACGAAGGCTCATGGAAAAAAGCCGGACTTTGGTAAAATCCGAGTTTTGATTTAAGAGACTTTTTGATGAAAGAAGAATCAAGAAAAAAACGCCGACATTGTTGGAAAAGGATGCCAACAAACGAAGAAAGGCAGAAAGAAGTCTTAATTCTCCTTGAGGGCTACCGTCGGATATATGCCGATTAGGGGTATTTAGGGCATTGGCCCAAAAGCCGGATTACCAGGGTGGCCCGAAGGTAATAATGGATCATAATCCATTGGGCGTCCCAGTAAGCTGATGCGCAGGAAGCCAGATTCTAGAAGGACCCGGACCACGGCCCAAAGTGGTGCGGCTTGGAGGAGAAGACAGATTCCTTACTTTCCAAGTTAGATACTTTCTGTAGTCCTCTAAGTTTCCTTTCTTTAATCCCTAATCCGGCTATCTATATAAATCCATACGGGAGAGAATAACAACACAAACAATTAGCTAGAAGCCAACTGCCGAGAAGTAGATCCTCACCGACTTAGCGAAACCATACTCACGTTGTACTTTGCATACTTCAGGCTTCAGCCCTGATTTAGTGAGATTGCAGGAGTAGGAACACCGCCGTAGTTGCGACGTACTGAACCTGGGTAAACCTGGTGTTCTTGTTACAGTACCTCCACGTTTTCCCCACGACTCTACCAGTAGTCTCGTGGCACCTCCGTCTATGAAGTCTACTACGATGTCTCGACATTGCTTGTTCTCTAATTATTTGTTCTAGTCTTCCTCATGAACTTTGAAGGTGTCATGTCAATTATGTTTTTCCCCACTCTTAAGGACTTGCGAAATATCACTTTGCCATGCTTTATCTATACTTTAAACAAACGTATATCTTTCTTTGCATTGTTATCCATGATCTTTTATTTGTGTTACTTCTCATGATGCATGGTGACTGCTATGCTTTATTATTAAAGTTCTACTTATCATTCTTGTGTTGAAGTTCTATGATCTCAGCTTACATATGCTTTTATTATTGATGATCAAGTTTCTGTTCGTAGCGTGTCACCTCAGAAATTATGTGTTTTTATCGTTTACCTACTCAAGGACGAGTAGGAACTAAGCCTGGCGATATTGATACGTCATAAACGTATCCTTAATTTCTGATGTTGCATGTTATTTTCTTATTTTTTCCACATGTTTGGTATACACTTTATGTCATTTTTATCGATTTTCCGTACTAACCTATTGACAAGATGCCACAGAGCTAGTTCCATGTTTTCTGCTATTTTTAGTTTCACAAAATTTGTTCTGGAAATATTCTCGAAATTGAAAAATTCAAAGCCCAGAAGTCTTAGAATTCCCGAACGTTCCATGGAGTCCCGAAGAGAACTGGAGGGGAGCCTTAGGGGGCCCACACCATAGGGTGACGCGCCCCCTGGCAGCGCCGTGGGGTGGTGTGGGGGCCCACAGGCCTCCACCGCCTTTGCCTTTTCGACTATTTATTCCCTCGAGACGTAAACCATAAATATATTCCACTTCGTCCCAAAAACACCCGAGGCCACCGTCATCGTCATCCCGAGATCGAGAGGGGTCTGGAGCTCTCCCTGTCACCCTGTCGGGAGGGAAATTCATCACCGGAGGGGTCTACATCATCATGCCCTCCTCCCAAGTGAAGCTTGAGTAGTTCACCCGTGGACTACGGGTCCATAGTAGTAGCTAGATGGTTGTTCTCTCCACTTTTAACCTCATGTTTAGATCTTGTGAGCTGCCTAACATGATCAAGATCATCTTTATGTAATGCTACATGTTGTGTTTGCTGGGATCTGATGAATGTTGAATGCTATGTCTTCTTATTATCAATCTATCATGTTATCTTCATGCATATGTTATTTTTGATCTTGCATGCTCTCCGTTATTAGTAGATGCTCTGGCCAAGTAGATGCTGGTAACTCCAAGAGGGAGTATTTATGCTCGATAGTGGGTTCATGCCTCCTTTGCATCTGTGTTCGAGTGGCGGAAATATGACAGATGGAGGATGTGTTGTTGCCATTCGGGAGGAAACAACAATTTTCGTCTAAGGATGATTTTATAATTTACATTACACACTTTGCTTACTGCAGTTATCTCTTGCTTGCAACTTAATTCCCAACGTTTATTCGGATGATATTCGGAGGGTGGATTATTAGTCATAGATGAAGTTGGATGACGGTCTATGTATTTTGTTGTAATGCCCGCATGAATCACATAGTAATCTTTATGTCTTGCATATGCACTACGGTGCAGCCTTCATTTCTGTCAGTTGCCCAGCTGTAATTTGTTCACCACACATGTTATTTATATTTCACGGAGAGAAACCACTAGTGAATTGTGGACCCGGCCCATTTTCCTCATACTGATAATACAACCACTGCTTCCACTACTCTCATACTGCTGCTACTATTTTCATACTGTTTTCCTACTATTTTCCACACCATATGTCTAACCTCTTTGTGTTCAGCACAACCGGTGAGATTGACAACCTCACTGCTTCGTTGGGGCAAAAGTGATTTGATTGTGTTGTGTAGGTTCCACGTTGCTTCTGAACCGGTAGTGCGCCCTGCCATCTCAACTGCTTCAATCTTCTGAAGTTACTCCTTCATCCTACTGGTCGATTAAACGTTGGTTTCTTTCTGAGGGAAAACTGCTGATGTGCTCATCATACCTTCCTCTTGTGGTTTCCCAACGAGTGCAAGACCTGCACCATTAGTCGATTAAACCTTGGTTTCTTTCTGATGGAAAACGGCCGCTGTGCTCATCATACCTTCCTCTTGGGGTCTCCCAACGAGTGCAAAATCTACACCATCAGATGGGTATTATGCGAAGATATGTTCCTGGATATGAACAACGAGAAATATTGAGAAAATGCCATGGTAGTGCCTTTGGAGGACGTCAAGCTGGAGATGGAACCACACAAAAGGTTTTACATTCAAGTTTCTATTGGCCTACTCTCTTTAAAGATGTACGAAAAATTGTTTTATCTTGTGATGAATATAAAAAAGTTGGTAATATTTCTAGACACAATGAAATGCCTATGAGTTATTCTCTTGTTATTGTACCATTTGATTGTTGGGGATTTGACTTTATGGGCATGTTTCCTCCATCTAATGGATATACTCTTATACTTGTTGTTGTTGATTATGTTACTAAATGGGTAGAAGATATACCTACAAAGAGTGCCCATGGTGAAACCTTGTTTAAAATGCTTAAAGATCTTATTTTTCCTAGATTTGGTGTGCCTAGATATCTTATGACTAATGGAGGTTCTCTCTTTTATCATGGTGGTTTTAGAAAAACCCTTGCTAAATATGATGTTAATCATAGAATTGCTTCAACCTATCATCCCCAAACAAGTGGGCAAGTAGAATTATCAAATAGAGAAATGAAATCTATCTTGCAAAAGACTTTTAATAAATATAGAAAAAATTGGGCTAAAAAGTTGAATGATGCTCTATGGGCTCATAGAACTGCTTATAAAAATCCTATGGGTATGTATCCTTATAAAATGGTTTATGGAAAAGCTTGTCACTTGCCTTTAGAATTAGAACACAAAGCTTATTGGGCAGTGAAAGAACTTAATAAAGATTTTAAACTTGTCGGTAAGAAAATGATGCTTGACTTGAGTTCTTTAGATAAATGGAGAATTGAAGCTTATGAAAATGCTAGACTTTTAAAGAAAAAGTTAAAAAATGGCATGATAGGAGAATTCTTAAAAGAGAGTTTCATGTTGGTGAGAAAGTTCTATTGTATAGGTCTCGTCTCAGATTTTTTGCAGGAAAATTACTGTCGAGATGGGAGGGACCTTTTATTATGGAAGAGATGTATCACTTAGGTGCAATAAAGATTAATTCACTTGATGGTGACCGACCACAAGTGGTGAATGGGAAAAGAATCAAACATTATATTTCTGGAGATTCTTATAATGGAGATGCTGATACTATTCAAGTGATGACTCTAGAGGAATTCATGAAAGAGAAACATCTAGAAACTGCAGAGCCCGTTTTCGAATAGGTAACAGTTCTCTTAAGAAAAAATTCGCGGATTACTTTCCAACTTATACTTTTGTTTTTTTAGAAAATATGAAAAATATTGAGCCGAACAAGGGTAGGAAACGGTGTCTGAGGGCACCACACCACCAGGTGGCGCAGGCCCACACCTGGCCGCGCCACCCTATGGTGTGGGCGCCTCGGAGCGCGTCTCCGACCCATTTTCGACCTGCACTTTCCTTTTGTTACGTAACTTTTTGCTATATAATCCCCCGGATCCCCCGAGGTCTGTATATCATTTTCTCGTCGTGTTTTCGTTTTGATCTGTTTCTGCCAGGATAGGTTTTCATTTTTAGAAGCACCATGGCTTCCGCCAACAACAACAAGGGGAAGGGACCTATGGAAGATGATCTCCAAGACCCGAGGCGGGAGGAGGAGATCTATAGTGGAACTGAAGGAGATGTAGAAGAAGACCCACACGTGTACACATGCGCCACCGTCGCAAGCATTGGAGTGGTAGCAAACCCCTTCAAGTTCAAGCAAGGGGCACAGATGAGCACTGGAGGGAAGGCCCCACATCACTATTTAGCTTCAAGGACACCACCTTCATGCATAAAAAATACCTTCCATACTCTAATCCATAAGCATCAATTTCAGAGGGTGCCCAGGCATACTTGCCTACTAGCTGGAATTTGGATCGTACTAACAATGGAAGGAAAGGAAGCCATCAGTTTGGAGAAATATGGGAGAGTAATCCCAAGGGTTGGTAATCACAGCCGGACGAGCTCATGAACCGCATCGAGCATAACACGGAGATGATTCATATTCTCACCTACAAGATTGGTGAATTGAAGGAGTTGATTGAGAAACTTATTGGAGATTCACCACCACCATCGAAGAATTAATTCGTCATTGGTATTGCCATCCCCTTGGCTTGTTTCAAGCTTGGGGGAGTGCCGCGGTATCCCACCTTTATCTTTCACCTTTTTACTTTTTAGTAGAGTCATTCATGAGTAGAGAAGTTATCATATAGGATGGTTTGCAGTGTGGAAGTATCTCTCTTTAGTTGGTTATCTATATATCCATTGGTGTGAGTTGCCGTTATGGAATATTAATGAGAAGTGTTATGATTTACTCTCTACACTTTATTTTAGATTGCAATTTCTGTTATATGGTTGATCTTGTTATTAGTATTGGTATCAATTTGGGAGCATCAAGTTAATCTATTTGGCTTTGGCAAACTTAGCATTGTTCAGTAGCAACAATACTTTGAGGCTTAAGTAGAAAAGAGGGAGATGCATGTAGATATACCGTTATCTTTCTTTCTTGTTGGCTCATAAGCTTAGTATTATCAAGTTAAGATTTTTTGTACTTCAAAGGAAGATTGCATGATTGTTTTTGTCACATGTGTATTTTTTTGCTTTCCCTCAACTCTTATGCTTGCTACCCAACCTTGCTAACCAAAAACCTATACTGAGAGGGAATGCTTCTCGTGCATCCAAACTTTGAGCCCAAAACCATACCATTTGTGTCCACCATACCTACATATATGTGGTGTTTAACCACCACTCTAAGTAAATTTCTCATGTGCTACCTTTAAAACCTTCAAAATTATACCTGTTTTGTGCCGCTGTTTTAGCTCATGAGGACGTGAATAGAGAATCTTTATCTCACTTGTTGATTGGACTTTACACACCTGGACTAGTGGCACATCCACTTATCCAAATGCTATAAGAGATAACAACGGGGTGCCCAGCCCCAAAATGTGGTTCTATAAATTCTCTTCACTCTTTTTGCCCCTGATTTATCCGTCAAAGCATAATTGTGTAAACAAAAGAAAAGAGGGATGATCTACTGACCTTAGTTGCATCCTTCAATGGGATCCGCTCTTGTGAAGTCTAGTTGGCTTATGACGTACTGTATTGTCTGTTTACCATTCGTTGGCATAAACATACACCTCTCTCAAAAATTGTTTTCAATACCTCTGTTTATCAAATAAAAAGATCTAGCACATGAGTTAATCCCTGCTTCCCTCTGCAAAGTGCCTATCTTTTACCTTTATGTTGAGTCGGTAAACCTACTTCTTTCTGTCTTAAGCAAGCATTTGCGTTGTTGTGATCCAACCATCTATATGTTGATTTTCTCAATCATGTATTTTATCCTTCCTTGTTTAATACAAATGTTTTTATCTGAATGAATATTACTGTGAAAGTTATCAATGACTATAAAGAGATGTTAAGATCGTGCATGTAAAACTCTGCAATATAAGCTCTAATATAAAAGCTCTGATCGACAGCTAAGTACAATCTGTTAATTGTTCCTTGACCAAGAGCTAAGTTTTCCTGAACCAATTGTTATTTCCTTTTTGCACCTTTATTGTGATTCCCTCTACTTGTTTCAAGTTAAATTATATGAGAGTAAGTTGCTGTCTAGAATGACTTGATATTGATAGGTGTGATGCTTCTTTTCCATATTTTTTTTATCGACACTTCACTCCATAAACTCGTGGTCATGTTTACTGAGTTCAATTTCGCTTGGGGACAAGCGAGGTCTAAGCTTAGGGGGAGTTGATACGTCCATTTTGCATCACTATTGTATATAATATTTACTGTTATTCATTGATACATTTCGTATTATGATGCACTACTTATTTTATTTCATCTTATTTTGCATGTTTGATAAATGTTGGAGAATAATCACCGGGGCCAGAAATCAGCCGAAAAAGGCACCATCAAGATACTATATTTCAGAAGACTAGAAGAAGAAGGGGATATCGTGAAGTTCCTTTTTCACCAAAAGACGGAGCCAACCTGGAGGGGAGCCAGAGGGGGGCCACATAGGGCCCACACCATGTGGTGGCACCCCCCTTGGCCGCGCCACCAAATGGTGTGGCCACCCCCTGGCCCACCTCTGGCCGACCCCTTTCGCGTACTTCATCCCCAGGGAACCCTAAGACCTAAAGAACCACCGAGGAAATATTCTGCCGCCTCCTCGTGGCGGAAAACAACAGAGAGAGAAAATCTCTCCGGCATGGAGAAATCTGCCAGGATAATTCTTTCTCGAAGGGGGGAAATCATCGCCATCGTCACCGTCATCGCTCAGGGCATCATCAAGATCATCATCGCCATCTTCCTCACCACCAACACCATCATCATCACCGTCCACCTCCGTCCCGCTGTAACAATTAGGGTTCTATACTGTTGTTCTTCACTAGATCTCTCTCCCGGTGTGGATTACTTGATAGTAGTTGATGCTTACGAGATTTATCGGTGTTTGCACTATATGAACAGTTGGTTAATCATCATTATATCACCTCTTATTATGATCCATATGATGTCTTGTGAGTAGTTCGTTTAGTTCTTGAGGATATGGGAGAAGTCAAGATGTTAGTAGTGAAATCATGTTGAAGTAATATCTAATGGTTTGATATTTAGGTTGTGGTGTTATTCTTCTAGTGGTGTTATGTGAACGTCGACTACATGACACTTCACCTTTATGAATATAGAGGGATGCATTGTGTATTTGGCTACTCATTGTGGGGTTGCCAGAGTGACAGAAGTCTAAACCCCCGGTTAGTAAACCGATGCACGAGGGAGAGTAGGATCTCAGAATTTAAGGCTGCAGTTAGATTTATCTTAATTACTTTCTTGTAGTTCCGGATGCTTGCAAGGGGTATAATCACAAATATGTATTAGTCCTAATTCGGAGGTGCATTAGAATAGGTTCACCCACACAACACCTATCAAAACAATAAATATTAATCAAACGTATGAAGAAAAAGCACCTGACGAAGTTCCCATGTGTCGTCGAGAGCGTTTAGTCATCATAAGTAAAACAACCGGCTTGTCCTTTGCTCTAAAAAGGATTGGGCCACTTGCTGCAATTATTATTACTGTCTTTTATTTACTCAGACTTTATTTATCTTCTATATCAAAAACCATCAAAAACATGTCTCCTAGTGTTTACAGTGAATCCTCTATCCAAACTGCTTGTCAACACCTTCTGCTCCTCGTTGGGTTCGACAATCTTATTTATCGAAAGTACTACGATACACCACCTATACTTGTGGGTCATCATTTACCCTCATATTTCATTCTATTAATATCTAAAGTTTTCAAAGTATGTTTGATGGCAAGACCGTAGCCAAGCAGTTTATAACGAGCGAACATTTTTCTAGCTTCTATAGCAATGTCATTAATTCCAGGAGTAAAGCATTCAACAAAAATATCTTTATTTTCCTTTTACATGCTATCAAGTTTAAGAAAAATTTGTTGTATAATAGGATTGAGGTTGAGAAACCTAGCTTCTATCATGGCAACCGAAAAAGCTATAGCTATATCGTAATTATGAGCAAGTTTTACTACAGGTTTGTCACTAAAATCATGAAGCCCATGAACATGGTTAAAAAATTATTCAGTATTATTTCTTCCAATTATGAATCCTTTCCGTACTTTCAGATCTTTCATAGCAAATTTAGGGGTAGACATCTTATTAAACCAGCAACAAAAAGTACACGAAGGAGAAAACTAAATAACAAGATAAATAAAAGAGTGGAAACTAGAGAACATTTTTTTTTGGTTTTTGATAAAGAGAAAACAAGACTAAACAAAAGTAAACTAAGCAAGAACAAATGAAAAGAAATAGAGTGGAAGTGTGAACTCCCCTTGAAGCAAGTTAGAAGTCTCCAACAACGGCGCCAAAAAAAGTACTTGATACTGACAAGATCACATGCTCGTTGGGAGACCCCAAGCGGAAGGTATGATGTAGTCAAGCAGAAATTTACCCCCAATTAAGAAACAAGGGTTTATCTAACCAGTAGGACTTCATAGTCTTGAAGAAGGTTGCTTGTTTTCTGGCGCGTCAACAAGCGTGAAATCTGCACACAAACACAAACTCTCTCTTTCCTCAACTTTCCGGAAGGTTGTCAATCTTCCGGTCTTGCTGAAAACAGGAGAATTAAACGTATAGAGTCTTAAAAATAATTATATTAAAAACATAACAACAAGGAAACAATCATGAAAGTGCTTGAAAGAAGGTTGTAAATATGAGAAAATAAGACCGAGGGCCATATGTTCACTAGTGGTGTCTCTCCAAAGAAAACAAACATGCTAGATGAACAAACACGACCTAGGGTGGGGCCACGCCTGGCACCCCCTAGGACCCCCCGGCTCACCTCCGAGTCTTCTTTGGACTCTGTCTTCGTTCCAGGTAAAAAATGACATGCGTGGATTTTCACCCATTTTCGAGAATATTTTCTTTAGAACTTTTCTGAAATAGAAAAACATTAAACAATAGCAACTGGCGTGGGGCATCTTGTTAATAGGTTAGTCGATGAAAATATCCGTAAAATGAAGGAACACATGTAAAAACATGATAATAACATATGGACATTGGATAGTATCAGGGCCTAGCCACTTGCGTGCGGGTGCGGTGGCGGTTCAGTCGGCCCTGGACGGGCAAGCATGTGGTTTGATTGCGACTTATCGTCGGGTGAAAGCGTTGTCTTGGCTTCTAGGCCAGGACCGGTGGCGGCGATGCCCTTTGGCGCCACGACCTTGTGGAAGGCGTCTTCGTGGCGGCGCGCTCGCTCCACCGCTCGAGTGTCTTCGGTCGGTTGAGGGGCCAGTGGAGGGAGGTTGTGGTTGGCAGCTGCGAGCTCTTTCATCATCGAGTAGGCGGTGCACAGTCGTGGAGCCTACCTTGATGTTGGAGGGGCAGCTCCGTATGCTCGCCTTCGCCTGCTGTTTTGAGATGTGTAGGTGGTGGCCTTTATTTTTTGGGCGACTTGGTCGTGGACTCGCGTGGGCCGCAGCTTTGAGGCTGGTGTAGACGTCGAAGTAGCGGCTCCAGATGTTCGCCTCGGCCGTGTTGCGTCGAGGTGTTTACATGCCGACCTTGGTTGTTTGGCCAACCTGATCGCCGACTCGTGTGGGGCGCGACCTCGAGGCTGGCAATGGTGTGCTTCGTGTTGTATCTGTTTTCCAACTGTTTTCCATTATATCAACAGAAGACAAATCGTTTCAGGAAAAAATATCTAGGCATCAAATGTGTAAATAGGTATATTCCTAGGGACAAAACCCTCTAAAATTCATGTAGGCATGTATCAATATAAGATAGAAGAGAGAAAATAAACCTAAAGAAATTAAGATGCCTACGGCCGTGGTGGTGAGATGGGATCGGAGGTGTCGCCACAATCAAAAATCAGTTGGATCATGGTCGCCGTCATCATTTTTCTTTAGAAAAGTTGCGTGGTTGTCTTGTCCCGCCCACCAAACTAACGCCTGCTTATCGTCCAAACGTTCGTGTAATTAAACTTTTTCGACCCCAAAAGGCCAAAACCTTTTCAATCTGTTCAAATTGTAAATTAGTTTATCCTTTATAGCAGCCCACTTCAGATCCAGATTTATCCTACTACTACTGTTTTCGTTGTTGTTGAATAGTTGTCATGACACTTATTAACGAGACAGATGGTTAATCACTTGCTGTTCTGCTCCCATCGACTTTTTCAGCCCTACATTTAGTTGAAAAGATGTCACACCAGCCCAACACTTAATCCATATATAATAACTACACATAGTACACACAACTAGCTAGTGCTGAATTAGACCGAATGAACATCCACGATTGATTGATTGATTGACCTGACATGACATGCATGAAGTCAACGATGAGAAGTTACACATATTTATACTCTGGTCTGTACTGTACATGTAGAATATTAATCCCAGTCTCGAAACCAATCTGTACAAATACATCGTATTATACTCCAGGATGAGGTGAGAAGCAGGTTGTTGGGTACGGGTGTCTGCCTGTGTGGGCCCACATGGCAGTGTCTCAGGCAAATTACATGGTACGTAGAGATGGTCTAATCCACAAACAAATCCTTATCTCCAACAGGGATAGCCTCCCCTGCCTACTCCATACATCACCTCTCACCACCCATCATAATCCATTGGCGAAAAACACATCTCCATCACCTTATCCCACTGCCAATTATAAATAACGTGAGATGGCGATTGAATTTAGACCAAAATCCTATATGTCTCTTTTGCTAGCTTCCTCCACATATATGAACTGCCCTAGATTGACAACGACAAAAATATGCTTTCAATTTTGACCAAGGAAGCCATATGGAAATAATAAACCAACAAATTGGCCCATTTAAGGGAAATTGCAAGCATGCATTTCTCTCATGCTTGTTAAAACCAAGTTTCATACAAAAGTGGAAAGTTCAATACATTTGTCCCATATATGTATGAAAGGAACTGAGCTGACAAAGAATCGGCTTTCTCTAGTCTATGTCCATGTATTTTCCGTCTTGCGAAATTCTTTTGCTGGTTGGCATATACTTAGATACTCGGTCCGTCCATTTTTATAAGGCACACTTCTTGCCAGTAATTACGTGATACTGGATAAGATAGCCCACAAAAATGATAGCTGAGCACAAGAACACATATTCTTTATAATTATTTATTTTGGGAGGGTTTATTATTCACGGAGATTCCTCTCTTCGAAAGCGATGTGCTACCCTTCACAGAAACATTGTGTACAACACAAGGGAGGGAGCTACAAAAAGAAAGCCGTTGCTCATGGTCAATCTACAATAACAGGGGAGGTAGAGAATACACAAGAAAGAACAGATCTGGATTTTGTGATTTGGGCACTCACAACATTCTTAGTTAAAACCAAAGCCTTTGGTTGGCGTTTGTTTATTCCGGTCTGCTTTGTGTCCATCAAGCTGTATTTCGACAGCTAATGCTGTAGGCTAGAATGGCGCTGGATCTTCTTATGCGCTTTGCGTTAGACTAATACAAAAGGCAGCCCTACCTGTCAACTTCTACGGTATGATCGTTTAGTTAACAATATAGCTCTGGCAAATCTTGGAATTTTTTATAACCCTACAGACCAATGACACCTATGATATTTAATCAGCAAAGTGTTTTTGTCCCATGTAATGTGTAAGGCTAGACAGCTTTTCCTCCCATGTCCAAGCAAGAAAAATCTCACCCACCTTTTAGTTCTCAAATAAAACAAAATTAAAAAACATTTGTCTTAAATATTGCATCATATACATAATAAAGAAGAAAATCTGTGGCAATTCTGATTTGCCCAATAAGTTCCCATGGTCATACACTCGCAAAGAATGATCTAGCTAGCTAGAGAGACAAATGACACGCACCTACCGTACCCACCAGGAGGTAGACACGTCACTAATCAGCCCTGGCCTAATTATTAATTAACACTGCATGCGACAGTGCTTTTTAATCTTGTTTTATTGACATGGACGTATACTCCCACATATGGGACACATCAGATCTGATTGAGCATAGACCAAGCAACAAACTACTCAAAAAAGGAAGATAATAAAAACCAATGTAGATCTAGATCATACCAAACCCCCTCTCCCTACAGCTGTAACCAATGGTAGATCTACGCCCCACCCAGTCACCACTTAAAAGCAACTCTAGCTGTTAAAAATGGGAGAAAACATGACCAGTCTTGTTTAAACTTATATCTAAATGCGCTTACTTTGTATGCTTGTTTTCCATATAATTACAGCGAACACTTGATGCCACAAAAATAAGATCAATCAATGACACTTTAAAATAGCACTGACACTGAAAACTTGTAGAGGGGAAAATTGGAAATTTTCGTTTAGTTACTTATATCTACCTGTGCACATAGTTAGAGTGACGCAGAAAAACCTAAGGTTTTCGTGCAGCTCCCGCGAGCAGCGATGAACCATCCTTGTGCCGACACTTCCTAGGCACTCCCTTCCCTCTCTCGCACCTTGCTCGACGGTTGGCGGCGTGGGATGCGACAGTAGGCGATGATGCGCTGCTCAGGCGAGGCGCGGCGGCGTAGTCTATGGAGACGGTGCCGACCCACGTTTTCTTCATCGATGGCGTTATAGTGGCTGCATCGTCGGCATGCTCGTGGTCTTGGCGCTACGGGCATGATGGGTCGCCTTCTCATCTGTTGATCAAGCCTCTTTCGCTGTCGACGGGGGAGAACATGGCGGCTGGCCCCATTGGGAGGTGGATGTCGGCGTGGGGCCATGCTTGTTTGCATCCAATAAGGGCGGATGCCCTAGTGCTCCTCTTCCATCCCAATCGCATGTCCGATTGCTGTCTGTCGTCCTTAATCTGAGCGTCTACGACGTCTGGATTTCGTCGAAGTCGGATTTCATGGATTGGCACATGATGCTCCTAGATCTCTAGATAGGATGCAATCTGGTAGTGCGCACACATAAATATCAGCCTACGGGGCTTCAAGGGGGCGTGTCACGAAGCCCTGCTTTTCATTGACACCATGGGATATGTCGACATGCGACTTCGTGGTGTTGGTGATGGTGGGGAATGTCAAGTTGGTTGTGAGTTGAAGACCATAAGTCGGATGTGTTGAATACATTGCTTCACAAGAGCTTGTGCGGGAATGACCAAGGGATTTTGTTCCTCTTCAAGTCCCACACATGATGCTTGTGTGCCTGGTGATTGTTGTTTTCCTTGTTTTGCAATAGCGGCTACGGCAAGTTGGGGCGAGAGCAGTACGATAATTCAATTTTGGTGCTAATCCTCGTGTACCGAGTCGTGTTTTACAAGGTTAAAATCTAAGGTCTAAATTTTATTGGTTGTACCTAACAATGGCCTTGTTGAAGATATTGTTTTGGAAACTCAGTCTTTCTCGAGAGTGAAAACCTAAGAAATTAGATCAGGGGATGACAACGTATGCATTGTTTTCTTCTTGGACATGTTTCTTTTGAAGAATATTTGTTGTAGTCCAAATGATGTCCTTAGTGGTGGTTTGAGTGTTGCTGCTGCGAGTGATTGATCACTGCAGCATGGTCTTTTTCCCTTTTTTTGGCTGAGTGCATCCTAGATGTCTATCGGACATCTTGTTGGCAGAGAGGATCGGTGCAATTGACATATTGGCGATATTAATAAATATATTTTCTTTTTATATAAAAAATAGTTAGTGTGAACAGGAGGGCTAATTCACGGCGCGGTCAATTCCAACTTCACAAGATAAACTAATGCAACTTAAAAGCATCACTATATCATTTCAAAATAGTAGATGAAAATTTGGGTAAATTTTTTAGCGAGTGTGAACGAGAGGTATAATTACCCACATGATGGGCCAATTCCAAATTCATGGGAAAAAAATCGTCGCCACCTATGAACCGTCACCTTTACCTTCCTAACGGGCGGCATGCTCCCCCAACGCCTTTTCCATTTGCTGCCACGCCGTCGACTGAGCTCCTCCTTTGTCGGTCCACGCCCCTCCTGAGCAGGCTCGCCATCTAAGCCCACATCTTCTTTTCTACTCTGGCGCCGGTAGCCCCGCACCCCTAACCCACTAAGTTTCATCACAACAACCGCACACTCAACCCTAAGTTTAGGACTCGCCTTCACCTTCGCCGTTGACAGTGCAAATGGCAATTGGATAGACGGTTCTGGCTGGCCTCCACCTCCTCCCTCTCTCCGGTTCCCCCGCCCAGTTTTGTGCAAAGTTTTTCTTTTTGAAATTCAGTTTTGTGCAAAGTTACTCACGAGTCACGAAGGACCAATCCTGACTTTGATAGCACAATTCAACAAAAACCAACAGTTAAAAAGGCCGGTTCGAATGAACCGGACATGCAGGTCATCTAGCCGGTTCAACAGAGTGAAAAACCAGAGCATGAAGAGGGTGGAAAAAAATGGAGGTAGTGGGTGTGGTGGTATAAAGAAGGCGGACGCTGAGAGGATAGCCGAGGGTTTAAGCGAGGACAGAGAGACCGAATCAAAAGGAGAGAGAGGGAGGGAGAAGGAGGTTTTGCTTCGTTTCGTCCGCAGATCGACCCAGGAGGGAACCGCAAGGGTACGTATGGCACCGCCGGAGATCGAAGCTGGTAGAACAGGGGGCGGAAATTTCGACTTTTTTTTTGGCAATTTCTTCGTGCGAATTCTTCCTGGATCCCCCCTCCCCTCCTCGTGTTTGGTTGGTCTGTTTTGATTTGATCTGGTGGCCGCATCCCTGGATACTGACCGAATCGAGCGCGGCGGTTCCGGATTCCGCCAGCGCCGGGGGAGTTCCGCCTCCCGGATTTGGGCCTGGAGCGGCGAGTCTCCGTCTCTTGGGCTAGTCTGGTTCCCGTTGAGGATTGTCAAAAACCGGAATTGTTTCCTGGCCGCCTGGATCAAGCCTTGTGAGCCCCAGTTTCTTATTTGAGTTCTTGGTGCGCTCTGAGGAGATCTGTGCGCCGAATTCGGCAAGAACCGACCCAATTATGGTCCGAGATTTGGTTTTGGGGGGGGCAATTCCGAGTCTTTTGACGGAGCTTATTAATTCCCCGCGGATTTGTTCATTACTGCGCTGAGATGAACACCACGCTTGCCATTTCAGACATTCTCTGAGCCGAATTTTGTTATATTCAGCCGTGGTCTCTTCGAATTGATTGGTGCCAGGATTTGGTCCGTTCGTTCTGCATCTTTCAGCAAAAAGACTGCCGTTGGCCTCGTCTAATCAGTACTGTGTTCACTGTGGCTTCCTAATATGAATGATGTGGTTGGGATTTGGTTTTCTCTTGATTCAGAAATTGGCTTTGGATTCAGAATTTAGCTCATATTATGATCCATGTAGTATCTTTCTTGGATCTGTAAACTTCCCCTGTTGATTCCTCTGTTTTGACCACCAGAGAATTTTTTCCTGCAGCTAAATAGAATTTAATTTCACCTCTTGTGTATTTGACTTTGTTTACAGAAACCGATGAAAAGGATTCCTGCGCAGGTGCTCAATCTTGGGTGACTCGTTCCAGATGCTCCTTGGAGGTGATCTCACTCTCCTATAAAAATCTTCACCGTTTCTTGCTGCTATGGCAAGTTCTTCCGCATCAAACCATCCGACTACAGGTTGCCCTGGCATACATACATAACTATTGTTGCTTTGCTGGGATGGACCAAAGATGGCCTCTTACCCTTATAGTAGACTCACTGCCATCTTTGTTCTGGTTGGGGCTGAGCAGTTCCAGCTTTGCTGTTTCAGCAGTTAGTAATTTGGAATCTTCACTGAATTGTTCGATCTAATTTGTTGCAGATAAAGACCATCTATGTGAAATTTCTGTTCGTTTACTGCCTGCGAGACCCGTTCTTTTAAGCGAGATCAAGATATGGTGGTGCGGAAGAGGTTGGATTATGGATCTCGCGGCCACCAGGTTCCAGCCATGCCGCGTGTTCCAAGCTCAGCCAGGGTACTTACTTCATCCCGCGCCTGCTGTCGTGAACCGCAATTTGTATATTGGCTACACATATTAACAGTCGACGATAATTCA
The DNA here is from genome assembly GCA_028641055.1 of Alopecurus myosuroides. NCBI lineage: Eukaryota > Viridiplantae > Streptophyta > Magnoliopsida > Poales > Poaceae > Alopecurus > Alopecurus myosuroides. Next base: position 6,075,498 of record CM054058.1, on the reverse strand, counting down.
GGGGAAACGCACGGCGAGGAGAAAGAAAGATGAGATGTGTGCATTTGATTTGCTCGCCACTGTTGCAGGATCACTCTTAGTGGACCAGGAGAATTCCTCTAATGTCGCTAACATCGGTTCATCAGCTTCTAGCTATGCCAGGAAGAGAAAATCGGTGAAAGCTGAACAGTGTGATGATGTTCTGCCGCTCGAAACCATGGCTGTGGGGAACTGTATAGTGGGTTCTTGTGGTGCCTCTGCCTCTCCTAGGCAAACTAACATCTGCTTGGCAGAAAACTCGTCGACACGAAATGAAACTGACTCGGTATTAGAGTCGCTAACTGTGGAACCAAATATGTTGGTTAAGGAATCGTTGTTTAGCTGTACAAAATCATGTAGCTGTGTTCATGCTGCACCGTCACTAGAGGCTAACCGAGTGCAGGTGCAGCAACCTTTAGACGGTGACACCGCAGCTCTATACAGTTTGGTTAGCTCTGTGGATCTAGATGCCAGACCTCCTGCTCTGGTTAGCTCTGACAGTAGCTCAGGAATGCCTTTGTGCAGCCATGATAAGGATCACAACACCTCCCCCTTATGCCATGCTCAAGTGCAGCATGCTGCAGATAGAGATGATGACGAAAATTCTTCCGGGTGCACTCATCCATGCACCGCAGGAAATAAAAGTTACGTGCCACATTATACAGGCGATAATAAGATAAGGAAGTTGTTCAGGAAGGCTGCTCGCAATAATATGTGTGGAGAGATGTCTAATAAAGGTACGGCGATCCCCTCACAAAGTTAATCTATTGATTACCTACATACAGACTTCATAGTTGCCATAGAGAGAAGCATATTTCTTTTACTTCTCCCCACCATTATGGCACTAAATATTGCGGGAACTGGACTAACTAATGGCTACTGTTTTTTTTTTCAATTCAACTAGGTAGGAAGCAAAATACCTGTGGAAAGAAGATGTCCACCACACGTCAAAAGGTACAAAGAGCAATGTTCAAGAGAAAAACGACAGCGCGCCGTCATTTTAAACCATCTTCTACTAAAGGGATTCTAACTGGAGGTATGTTGCGTCACAAATTGACCTTTACCCCTACAACTGTTTGGTTGCACAGAGCCATTGAAACTTGTCTTTTATGTGCCATTTGATAGCCTCAATCCTTATTTTGGTATACTTCCTAAAAGAAAATGCCGCTTGCCATTTCAGCCAGCGGGACATCATTTTCAGAGGAAGGTCAAAATCCTGGATCTGAGGACTACAATGGTATTCCTGGATATATAAATTTGTTACTGACTTCCTCAACGAATGTTAGCTTATGATTTTTTTCTTGTCTATTTTCAGTTAAGCTAAGAATCAAATCATTCACTATCCCAGAACTGTTCATTGAGATCCCTGAAAATGCCACAGTTGGTTCGTTGAAGGTAAAAGCTATTTTGGCTTCTAGAAGGTTAATCTGTTGGTGATATTTCATTATAATTTGTTATTGGTGAAATCTGCAACAATTATTTGTGAAACTGTTTTTTGTTGTACTCTGTTCTACATAGCTGTGTACATAATTAAGGAACACATAACTGCTTCATGTAATTGTTGAGTCGAAAGGTCATGGTTAGATTTCTAAATCTAAGCAACTGAGTAAATTTATTACATAGTAAAATTTGTACTGTCATGATAGTCTTTATTGTTCTCCAGTTGCATTTATTGGAGGTAAATATTGCCTTCTGTGACCAATTCAGAGTAACATTCTTCATTTTATTTGCAGAGGGCTGTAATGGATGTTGTTACTAGTATAATAGAAGGTGGCCTCCGTGTTGGTGTTCTTCTCGAAGGAAAGAGTATTCAAGATGAAAACAAGACACTTCGTCAAGCTAGAATTTGCCACGGAGAAAGTCTGGGGAGCGTAGATTTTACACTGGAGTGTGAAGCTACGCAAAACTCTTCCACTGGGGTCAGAACACCAGATGAAATGGATTTTCTTGACGCAGATGCCATGAAACCATTAGCTATGTAAGTATCTCCCGTGCCACTGTATCATAGTTTTGGTTTCAGAAGGCAATGGCCAAGATGCATCTGATTGGAGCATAACCAAATCTGACGAACTCTGACGGTTTCAATATGCCATGATTTTTGCAGGATCAAGTGCGAGGAGCCTTTTTCTGAAACCAAGGGCAGTGATAACAGCCAGCATTCTCGTGTAGAAACATGGATGGGCTCACAAGCCATCGTCCCTGTGGCCTCGCCAAAGTCAGAGGCCCTAGCCATTGTGCCCGTGTGCAAGTCAAAGCGAGCTGTTATTGGGCAGAGACGCATACGGAGGCCCTTCTCTTTGCCAGAGGTCGAGGCGCTAGTGGAAGCTGTTGAGCAGCTCGGGACAGGAAGGTTTGTTCTCTCTTGTGTTTGCACACCGTCATTGTCGCGAGCAGGTTCTCATCTGTTGACCTCTTGCTCTGTTTTGTTCAGGTGGAGAGACGTTAAGATGCTCGGGTTTGACAACACTGATCATAGGACCTATGTTGACCTTAAGGTAACCAGACTCCACAAGCTTTCTGCCACAGTTTGTTTCGAACTAGTAGTCGAAAAGGTACAAGAGCCCATCAATATCATTTGATGACCAGAAATGCTGTCATTGCATTCAAATTGCCTGCGGTCAGCTACTTTTTCATTTGTGTCTGCACATATGCAGTATGTATGCATGGTTGATATTCAGATGTTGTGCTAAACTGTGGAACATTTGTTGGATGAACCAGGACAAGTGGAAGACGCTGGTGCACACGGCGAGCATATCGCCGCAGCAGAGGCGGGGCGAGCCGGTGCCGCAGGAGCTGCTTGACCGCGTGCTGGCGGCCCAGGCCTACTGGTCCCAGCAACAACTACTGGTCTCAGGCAAGGCTTCGGGACAGGGCTCCTCCGGCTGCCGCGAGGAGAACTGATACTACTGCTGCTACTACTGTACAAAAAAAAGAATGTCCAAAGGAGGCCAACTAATTTCTGTATTTATTCCAAAAACTCACAGATCAAATTTCTTTTTCTTTCCTTTTCGTATTGGGTTTTCTGTCGAATCCTGCTGCTCTCGTTCCTCTGTGGAATAATAAGAGACTGCGCCTGGGTTTGGCAGACTTTGTAAATGGGTTTTATAAACGGTTTGGATGCTTCAGAATTTTATCAGAAGCTCATAATGAAAGTCTCCCTTTATGAAACGTTCCGACATCTCTATCTGTTGCACATTCTCCCTTTATATAATTGTTGGGTTGGAGATTATTATCTTTTCCTTGAGAGAAGATTGAATTTGGTAATTGGTACTTTAGTTAGAAAAGACAGTTAACGTTAATTATTGAGGAAAACAAAGACGAAAAATTGTTTTTTCAGGGGAAAAAGACAATTCATTATGTCCACTGGACATGCCCATAAGCGTAGCATCCAGCACTTAACACTCCAATCCTAGGCTCTGTGCTGAGCGGGCGGCACATGAGCCTAGCCCAGCCCTCTAGTGTTCGCCGGCGACCACCTCCGCTGCCTTCTATCTCATCCCGCCCGCGCCGTGGTTTGGATGCTAGACCGGACCTCTTCGTCGGCAACCTCCTCCGTGGCTGTTCCAAGCTTGGCCGCCTTCGGGACGCTGGACGCCCGCCTTCTGTTTGACGTAATGCCGTGTATCGGAATGTCGTCTCTTGGTGCTCCAGCATCACCATGTACACACAGTACAGTCTCGAAGAAGACGCCAGCGCACCCTCGCAGACTTCCGGAGGTCCTCCTCCGGCGAGCCACCCAACAAGTTCCTGCTTGCCAGCGCCATGAAGCCCAACGGCGTTCTGTGCACGGGGATGCCGTGAAGCTCGGCCTGGATAGGAATGTCTGAAGATTGGTGTTGCCATGGAGTGTCCTTCAGGTGCGGCAGACTCCCATTGCTTCGCAGACTGTTTAATTGCATGGAGTCTAGTGTCTTGGACGACAATGATCGCTGGTTATATGCAGAATCCGTTTGATGTTCTGGCAGTTGGATGTCGGCATGGCAAGGAGGGTAGGCACATGCTCGTGCCATAAAGGCTGTCTTGGAGTCTGATGAGTATGTCAACAATTCGCTCATGCCAACAGGGACGGAGCTAAATGAGAGCATCTGACTGAAGCAAGAGCGGTATTTGAAGCCTTGGCAGAAGATGATACTCCCTCCGATCTATATTAATAGGTGCTGAAGTGGATGTATTTAGACATGTTTTATTGCTAGATACATCCAGTTCAGCACCTATTAATATGGATCGGAGGGAGTAATAATTTCTTACAATGCAGTTGAAGGTATTCAGTAAGATGAGACTTTGCTCCCTAAAGCCAAAACCTAAAGTCATTTGTTTCATTCCTTGGGGTTTCGTCATCAGGTTCAGCTGTCTAACATTGTCCATTTGAACTTCTGAAGCTCAACTTCCACAGATATGTGCTCTTTCAAGTACATATTTTGGAGCCTAACCAAATCTGCAGATCATCTGAACATGTCATGATCAACAGGCAGAACCATTGAACAGCTTGAAATTGGATGGTCAGTGCCCAAATATATTCTTCATATTGCTACAAGGTCGCTGAACTACACTGCACATGTTGCCTCATTTTAGTCTGTGTCTCTTATCAGCGAGGCCCTTGTGCATGGGCTTTGGCCAATCTCCGCGATGCCCAGGGTGCCGTGGATGTCTGATGCCCAAAGATGCATGTGCAGGCCATCGGCCACGGTCCGGATTTGGCGCCACCGTTTGGGGACGCAGGCGTACAGGTCAGGCGTGATCTCGGAGATCGAGCGCCCTGCAATCCAGCGGTCATCCCAGAAGAGGGCGCGGCGGCCGTCGCCGAGGGTCATGGTGGTGGAGGCGAAGAAGAAGGAACGCTCCTCGTGGGAGAACTGCAAGTCGAGGCCTCGCCACGCTTTGTCATTGTCGCCGCGGCTGAACCAGAGCCACCGAGTGCGCAAGGCGAGGCCCGTGCGCTCGAGGTCGTGCACGCCCAAGCCACCGAGGGAGACCGGACGACCCGCGCTGCGACACCACCTACCGACACGCACCACCACGCCATCGCCGCCGATGGATCCGAGCACATCGCCGGTACGGCGTGGCCTTCCTCTCCCGTGACTATATGCTGGGGTGCGTCGTACGGCGTGGCCTTCCTCTCCCGTGACTATACGCTGGGGTGCGTCGTACGGCGCGGCACGTGAGCCATGCTGTACGAGGGGACGATCCTGCCACGGTGTGCCGAGGGCAGGTTGGTGCTTGTGGGTGCGGATGGGATCGCCGTTGACGTCCGCCAGATCCGTCACGATGAAGCGGTGGTTACGAGTGCACGTCTCCAATTCCCGTGCTTCACGGCGGTGGTTCGTGAGCAGTTCCCATCGTCGCGGGTCCAGATCCATGATGCACGTGTCCCTCAACGGTCGTGCCATGCACTGGGCCCTCGTGCGCTCTTCCGTGACTCGCCGGTGGGCCTCCGTGCGCCGTCTAGTACGCTCGCTGCGAGTGGGCCTGGAGGTGGTGCGCCGCCCTCGATGCCGTCACGCTCCGTCCAGGGTACCTTATCCCCTCGCCCCCCACCTGCCCCAGATCTAAACGCGAGATTCGCTCACATCTGGGAGAGAGAAAATCCGCAGGGAGGCCTAGGGTAGTGTTCGTCCAGATCCAGCCGCTCAAATCGATTCTCCGTCATTCAGATCCAGGTCATGTTCTTCCTTTGGAGGGGACGGTGCAAGGGGATCGTCGGAGCTTCGCCGCGGTTGTTTCTTCTCCGACTCGAGCCATGTCTTTCAACTACGACGGGCGGGGAGGTGGTCGCGGTGGTGGTCCACTTCCGAGGGCCAACTTCCCACCCCGCCGGCCGCCAGGAGGGTACGGCACGGGCGCCTTCGACTCCAACCGCACAAATCCGGCGGGGGGCTATGGTGCTCCCGTACAACGGGGAAGGGCGGAGGCTCGCCGTGACCAGGTACGTGGGGACTCCTGTTCTCGCAGTCGTGACCGGGGCCGGGGTGCTGGCCGTGATTCCGGAAGGAGCAACAATCGCCTTGGTACCATTAGCCGTGCCCCCTCAAGATATTTTGCGGCCAATCAAGGAAACATGGATCGATGGAATCACCACGCAGAGATGCGTGAGGAAGACTCGGAGAACTCGCTCGATGATAGGAGGGAATCTGCCTTCTCTAACCCTAATCAACCTCCTCTAGACAACTCCTCTGCAGTTGTCAGATCTATTGAGGTTGGAAGGGACCAGGGGATAGTCTCTCTTCATAATCGCTCTAGTATGATTCAGGTTGGTAGAGATGGTGGATTTATTACCTTCAATGATCAATCTGATGAGGAGACAACTCGTGATGTTGACAACCAAGTCCAGCCACGTTCAGTCAGTTTTCAGGAGGAGGATACTCAGCCAATTGACACAGACTGTTTGTGCGTTTTGTGTGGAGATGACCATGGAGAAAAATTCTTGTATGATGAGATCAAACCCATGGGAAGTTGCAGCCCCCTTTGTGGGTGCAGCTACTCCAGGAGGTGGCTTTTTTGTTATTCCTGACATTAGGAATGCTGCCCCACCTAAAGAGATGCATCAGGCAGTCATTGAAGTTCTAGAAGGTAATCCTTCTGGAAGAGAGATTGAAGAGGAATTCCTTCAATGGGGTGGCAGGAATTGTACTTGGAGATGGTATGCAAAGCCCCTAGCTGCTAGGAAATTCCTTATGAGGTTCCCGAGCTCTAGAGACATTGATGCCTGGGTTCACTTCAGTGATGCTCGTTTGCGCACCATCCCTGGGGTGGTGAGAAGAGTAGCACATTGGACGCCAGAGTATGGAGCTACTGGGGAACTGGATATTGCTTGGTTTCAAGTCAAGCGCATTCCGCTGGATAACAGGAATTGCCCCACTGCTTCTTTCATTGGTAGCCTTGTGGGCAGAACCATCTTTGTGGACAGGCACAGTTTGAACAATGTGGACTATGTTCGTGTTAGAATTGGTACCGCTGATGTCTCTCTGGTCCCACCTGTTGTGTCAAACGTTAAAATTGCAAACAAGTTCTACGATATTGAGTTTACTAGGGAAATTCCTGTTAGCAAGCAAACCAAGAACACTGTCTCTGAAGCTGCATCAAGGAGCAAGGAAGGTGAGAATCTGGGAGGGAGTGAATCTCAACACACCCCTAAAAGGCCCAGGCAGGATCCTCCTAGTGTAGGGCGTACTGTTGCCAACCCTGTTTCCAGAGGGTTCATGCGGGATGCCAGGGCATCATATGCTAGACAACAAGGGGGTTCTAGTTTCCCTGCTAAAACAAAGGATACAGTGTGTGATGGCAAAGGAAATAGGAAGGCTCCTGAACCTTCACAAAGCTTAGATGATGACAGTGATGATGACTCATTTTCTACTCAAGTGTATAAGTTGGGCTATAATCCTAACGAGCAGAGGCAATTGATTCCTGTTCCTGTGGGCTCCACTTCTAGGGTTGATGCAACCCTTGATGTCGATCACTATTGAAAGTGCAAGATGGTCAACTAGAGGGGGGGGGGGGGGTGAATAGGTGACCTACAAATTTTAATTCTTTTTCACTTTTAATGGTGGATTAGGGAAAGTAAAAGCTTGGTTATCTAAATGTGCAACTAGGTTAACACCTTAAGTGACGAGTAACAAGTAGCAACGGAAGTATGGTAAAGACACAAGATAACCACAAGTGAAAAACACGGAGACAAGGATATGTTTCCCGTAGTTCCTTTTTGAAAGAAGTACGTCTACATTGGAGAGGTGGGGAGCCACCTAGGCGCTCCTCAATAGCACGGATATGCACACCTTATTCTCCGCGAGCTTCTCCGGTGAGGGAGATTCTCGTTTCCACTATGAGGTCGACTTGAAGGCGTTAACCAAACCTTTACAAGGGGTTGAGGCTACTCCACAAGTGAGATGGAGGATCTCAACAATCGAAGCTTCTTGCTACAAGGTGGAAGCTACAAGCACTAGGGTTTCCCTTGGATGACAAGGCAACCAAGAGATTACAAGATCCCAAGAGTTGTGGTGTGGGAACACACGTTTTGGCTTGGTGGAAAGATAGATCTAGTCCTCCTCCATGAGATCCTTGAAGGGCATCGAGTTTGGTTGGAGGAGGAGGGAGATCGGGGCGTTTTGAGCTCTTCAACAATGGAGGAGAGAGAGGAATGGACGAGGTACCTATCTAGAGGAAGAAGACAGCTATTTATAGGCTCCTCCAAATTTTGACCGTTGCAGTCCTGTGGGACCGGAATATTCCGGTGTAAGGACTGGAAATTTCCGGTGTGCCTGGGCCGGAAATTTGAATACTCCGGGGGGCGGATATTTGAAATATCCGAGGGCGGAAATTTCCGCCCCAATCCTCCGCCCCCATCTCTGTGCGCAGGCATCAGCTCGTTGACGAAAACTGCTAAGGACCAGGGGCCGGATATTTGCTCCGGAAATTTCCGGGGCAAATTTCCGCCCCACCTTCTGTGCGCGGGCATCAGTCAACGATGAAAAATTGCTAAGGACCAAAGGACGGAATATTGGAATATCCGGGGGGCGGATAATTGAAATATCCGGGCCCGGAAATTTCCGGACAGAATTTCCGCCCCCATCTCTGTGCGCGGGCAACTTGCAGTGATCCATTTTCTGCTAAGTCCCAGAGGGCCGGATTTTTGCACCGGAAATTTCCGGGGCAAATTTCCGCCCTGGCTTCTGTGCGCGGGCAGGGAAAACACTTAGTCGTTTTGAAGATGCCAGGAAGGGGCCGGAATATTCTGGTGTGGGGGCCGGATATTCCGCCCTATAAGTACCGGAATTTCCGTTCTGCATAATGAAAAATCCGGTGGCAGTGATTCCAGAATGTAGATCTTCTCTTTGATCTTCCGACAAGAATATAAAAATGAGCATCTGAGATAATGGATGCACAGTCTAAACACCATTGTTAGATAGGAGATATCCGTGTTATCATCATCACCAAAATCATTAGAGGGATCATGAGCTTTCCATCTCCCCTTTTTTGGTGAATGATGACAACACGGGTATTTGCGGGGAAGTAAACTAACAATGCAAGATATGAAAACATCACAGATAGCATATATAGGAGACATGCCTCCTAATAATAATAGTTCACCACGAATAACGAGTACGATATAACGAAGTTCGAAAAGACGCACGAAATAGGAAAAGGCAACAAAGAACGAAAGAAACCCACCCAAGCAAATCCCCGCGATCATCTAGATCTTCTCCCGCTTTGGCATCAAGATACCAAAAAGAGAAAAGAGAGAGCTACGTCTCATGGAGCAAACTCTAGGCCTGGGTGTCCTCTTCTTCCTCTTCATCTTCAGTGTCGGTGACATCCTCCATTGTCGCACCCTGACTTCTATAGGATACTCACTGGGCCGAACTGGATAGTAGATGATTGGATTACGGGGCTTACCTACACCCGCATCCTCTTACGAGTAGGCCAACACTTATGTGTGACAACCAAACTCTACTATCCACCGTCGATGTAAACTATCCCATAGAGATCAAGATACTACCATTGACGTACTTCATACCATTCACACATGGTACGTCAACGGCGTTTAACGAAATGATACCTCAACATATCTCTAAGACACAAAAGATGAAAATAAGTTGCAACTGGCTCTCACTAGAGCAGAGAATAGCAAATACAATCATCCAGAGGACACATGTCCCAACATATCATCATTACATCACAGCGGAAGCACTCAAAGCATCTGAGTACAAACAAATCCAAATGGGCCTAAGATGCCGGGAAAGAAAAGAAGACGGAGCCCATCCACGTAGTCTCGGATCCTGCCCGGGTCCGCTATCTACTCGTCAACAGTCTCGTCGTACTCCACGTAGTAGCCACCATGGGGATCCTCGGAATCGTAGTCTGCGGAAACCACAACCCCAAAGGGGTCAGTACATACAAGTACTGGCAAGCAAGACTCACACTTCACCAAAGTGTGCCCGGCAACACCAGGTACAAATGCTTTAGGTTCAACGGAAGAATAGGTGATATAAAAGATGCTGCAGCGGGCTGCACTAACCAACTACAGAGACTTACTACAACTTCCGGCTAACAGAAAGAAGATAAGATCGCGTAGCGTAACCAACTGAAATTAACTTCAAACAAACCCATCCAATGTTACCCACTACTAAGGAAGCAACCCAAGGATAACTCACACAGTTGGATTAATGATGATTCAGGTTATTGTGTCAATAAGCCTATTACTAGTCAAATTGTTAATCATTAGGTGTAAATTGTTCTGAGTACTTGTTAGCCAGTACTTTCACTAAGTCAACCATAACCGCGGAAAACACGGCTTCTCGAGAAGATTTAACCCTGCAGGGATGCACCAATTTGGCCGTACAGGTAAGAATAACCCGCCAGATGGAACGGCCATTCCACCAAGCGGGGCACTCAACACAACTCAACTCTTCTTCGCATCAAGCCCAAAGCACCACGTTCTGTGCGTGCGCGGCTAATCGAGCCCCACAAAGAAAAGGGGACCCTCATAGCACTGGAAGACCACGCCGCCCTAAATGCCGACTACAAAAGTTCCACCCTGGCGCCAAGGGTTCGCACCTGCATATGCATGCATCAAATGGAAAGCCCGAACTAAGTGCGGCGATTTGGACGAGATGTGAATCGAGTCAAATTGAGGGGGCGCCCATACACGCTTCCCACATGCGGTTAGTGCGCTCATCATGGATCAGTAGACAAGACGCTTTTCCTAATTAGGGTCGACACTAGCAGGCCTCAAAACCACGCCGGGCCTCCTGCCGGTGCCTTATCATCAAATTATTATTACCCCAAACATTAACAGGTTGTTGTTTAAACATCGAGCCCATAGAACATAAATAAGTAAGGTAAAAGAAGTAACGGACAACAGACTCGAACACAAGCCACCCTAAGCATACTAGTAAGACACGGGCAACAAGCAACGGGGTTATAGGTGTGGAGGTGAGGCAATATCAGGGTTAAAGGATATCATGTGATAGGATCGGGACACAAGCAACGATTCATAGGGCTAGCAGAATAGACAACGAAAAGTATCGGTATCCAGTGTGGAAAGGAACACAATGGTTCATGTGAGTGAATACTTGCCTGCAAACTCAGCCGCCTGGTACTGAGCTAGACCCTCAGAAGGGGTGTCGTAAGCTTCGTCTGCCTCAACATCGTCGTCTATTCGAGAAGAAGCAAACAAACAACGCAGAGAGACAAACAATCAATAACATGGCATAACGCACAAACATGGGATGTTGCATGGCAATTTAATTGATGCATCAAAATAAACTAATTGACAAAATAACATGTTTAAATGGACCCATATGCAATTTGGATTGCATATGGAAAGCCCATGAATTTAAGGTGGAATTAATGATCTACAACTAACCATCTGGTGAAAGTTGATTAGCATGATGCATGGATGATGAAAACAAGAAGGAAACAACAAGGGATTCAATTTGATATGTTGTTTACCAAGTTTAGGATTTTATTTATTAAGTTATGGAATTTTGGTTCCTTAAAGGTGTCACTCAAGCATTTGTTGTTTTCACCAATTTAAATTGTTCAAAATAGATAACAAAGTTCATATTTGGAAATTACACAACATTTTAGGTGGAATACATGTTTCACTTGTTGAAAAAGGATTTAAGATGAATTAATTAGGAATTAAACAAATTTAAACAAGATTTAAATGGATTTAATTCAAACATGAACTTATTTGAATTTTTATTTGTGCAAAACATTAAATGAAGTTCATATTTGAAAATCTTATACTTTTATGGTTGGAAAACATATTTTATATGTTCAAAAAGAATTTAATTTGAGCAAGTTATGAATTTAGCAATGTTAAATGATTTAAACAAGGTTTAAATCATTTAACCAATTTTAATTATTCAAAACATGAAACAAAGTTTATATTTGGAAAGGTGGTTTAATTTTGCATGGAAAACATATTTTATTTGTTGAAAATGGATTTAAAATGATCAAGTTATTATTTTGGCAATTTTAAATGCATTAATTAAGAAACAGTTGTTTTCAGCAATTTAAATTATTCAAAACAGAACACAAAGTTGATAATTTCAAAGTTCATGAAAAATGGGATGAAAAACATATTTAGTTTGTTGAATTTGGAATTTTTATGCCCAAGTTATGAATTTTGCAAAATTAAGTGAATTAAACAAGTTTTCAAATATTTCACCAATTTAAATTATTCAAAACAGTAAACAAAATTTATATTTGGGTAGAGAATTTGATTTGGTATTTAAAACATATTTAAAATGTTGAATTTGGAGTTGGGATGATTTAGTTAAGCATTTTTAGAATTTTGGTATTAATCTGCCAATTAAATAACATCCAGGGACTTGGAAAATATTTTCAGGGGCTAAGATAAATACTGGCAGGGACCTGTGTGCGATTAGAACTTTGTGCTGGGACTGGAAAAATAGAAATGAAAAATAAGGGGTTTAATCCGCGGGGGTGGGATTCGAACCCACCACCCCCTCGGTGCTGCGCGGTAGCTGCTGCCACTGCGGTGGATGTGGGTTTGTTGACAATAACGGGGCAAAGGGAGGTTGAGGTGTTGCTTCGGGCCGGTACTGACGAAACTGAAGAACACTTTCAGTTACTGTACGTGCACGGAATAGAATCGACGAGGGGACGGCGATGATCGCCGGCTTGCTGCCGCGCGCGCACGAGGCCGTGTGCGTCTGTGCTGTGCTGTGGCCGTGCGTGGAGATAGAGGGAGGAGAGAGGCGAGGGGAGGGATGATCACCTCGAGGGATTCAGAGGGAGGAGCAGGTCGGGGCGGAGCAGGTGGCGACCGACGACAAGAGGAGGACGGCGGCGGCGCCTTGAGCCTTCCCGGTCCTCTCTGCGGGGTCGAGGAAGAAGAGGGGGGCGCGGGGAATCCATTCCCGCGCCTACCCTGCTCGGAGGGAGACTCAAACGGCGGCGATCGCTGGAGGGAAAGGTGATGGCGATCGGGTTCAGAGGTGTTTGGGTTTAGAGAGGGAGCAGAGCAGAGAGATGGAGGTGGGAGGAGAGAAATGGAGGCGGGGAAGAGGGAAGAGAGGAGGAGAGAAGGGTTAGGGCAGGGGAAGGGCATCGAGCTAGGGTTTATAGGGGGAGGGGGAGAGCTCCTGTCCGTTCCCTGCTCCTCTGATGCAACGTGGGAGTCCTGGATGTTGAGCCGTACGAGAGGTGGAAGATGAGCGAAGGGGTATGGGCCTGAGGGAGAGAGATGGTGGGCTGGGCCTGCTGGCCTGCCCCTCTCTCTGGTTTTAGGTTTTTATTTCTTTTCTTTCTTTTTTTTTGCAGATTGGAATAAGGAAAGAAAGGAGAGGTTTTTAGGATAGGAAAAATGTTGTGGATGATTTTTATAGGTTGTTAGTTAAAAAGCACAAGTGTGACATTGTTGGTTTCTTAAAATTTGAATCTTGTTGCTGTTTTAAAATTCAATTGAATTTGGGTGGAAATTGCTATTAAATGAGTTATTAAAAAGACCCATTTAAATAGTGTGAACCCTTTTAGCTTATTTGAAACAAAAGATTGATTTGTTTTGGTAATTTTCATAAAGTTCAAAATGGTTGCTGTTTTGGAAATTAAGTGAATTTGAAAGGCATTTGAATTAAGTGAATTGGCTATTAAATGAATTATTGAAACTTAAACAATTTGATGGTTTGAACTTGATAGTTTAATGAAAACAATTTGGTGTTTTGATTTGGATAATTTTATTTGAAAATTGTAACACACAAGTATGAGACAAAAGGTTTGAAATTTGATTTGAAATTCAAATAGAAAAGAAAGGAAAACAAAGGAAACAGAGGAAAACAATTGGAAAACAAGCAAAACAAATGCAATGAACATGATGTCATGATGCAAAACATAAAATAACAGAGAGCAAACATTCTAATGGCTATTTTTCATACTTGGGATGTTACAAAACGCCCCCCTTGAAGGAATCACGCCCCGAGATTCCTACAGAGAAGAGAAAAGGTCCGGATACTTCTTGCAAAGATCCTCTTGAGCTGTGACACGTGAAACACATCATGCACCTTGGATAGTTTTTTCTGGAAGTTCAAGACGATAGGCATTCCTGGCAACTCTTCTGGAAAGACGTCAGGGAATTTGCAAACCACCGGAACATTTTCTAGTAAAGGTAGAGGTTTTGCATCGAGTGTGCATAGCTGAATGGAACTTGATTCATTTAGAGAATAGACTATCTGGCCAGAAGGGTGGAACAGAGTTATTGACTTTTGAGCACAGTCAATTTTTGCTTTATTGGTCTTCAACCAATCCATACCAAGAATGACATCAATGTCAGAATTTCCAAGTAGTATGAGAGAAGCAAGGAATATGTGGCCTCCAATTAGAATATGATTTCTGTGACTGATCTTGGGAGTTTGCATAGTTGCTCCAGGGGAGTTGACTACTAACGGGGAACCCAAACCAACACAAGGGAGTTTAATTGTTGTCGCAAAGATCTTTGACACGAAAGAATGTGATGCTCCGGTATCAAACAACACTTTAGCTGGATTAGAGTTTACGGGGAAGTTTTGATTAGACGCCGGTAGAAGAACTGAAGTGGAAAACAACAACAAGGTTTCAACGGACGAAAAGGATGTTGAGAAGAACAGGATATCGAAGCAACATTCGGGAAACACGAGACCAAAAACTCCTGAGGTACTACGGAAACTCATCCGGGCTTCTACAGGATCAATATCTACTGCTTAAGGAATAGAGGATCTGCTTCCGGGGCTTACACGCCTCCGTTCTCAATCGTGAGTAGGCAACATGATAAATCATGTCACAACCACCTCCATTCCTATGGTCTAGTAGATATAACCATCCTAGAGAAACCAAGATACGTGAAAACCTAACTTGAAATTTTAGATGAGAAGGGAAAAACAACGTTGCACTTCCTTACCAGAAAAAGGGAGGGTGGGTGGGGAAAAGAAGAAAAAGAACAGAATTCCTACTCTCACGTTTCATTTTTCCTATATAGCTACAATATAGTTTCTAGACTCAACTGCGACCAGTAAAAGGGATCCTACAGGCAGACAGGCTCTGATACCATTTGTCGCACCCTGACTTTATAGGATACTCACCGGGCCGAACTGGATAGTAGATGATTGGATTACGGGGCTTACCTGCACCCGCATCCTCTTACGAGTAGGCCAACACTTATGTGTGACAACCAAACTCTACTATCCACCGTCGATGTAAACTATCCCATAGAGATCAAGATACTACCATTGACGTACTTCATACCATTCACACATGGTACGTCAACGGCGTTTAACGAAATGATACCTCAACATATCTCTAAGACACAAAATATGGAAATAAGTTGCAACTGGCTCTCACTAGAGCAGAGAATAGCAAATACAATCATCTAGAGGACACATGTCCCAACATATCATCATTACATCACAGCGGAAGCACTCAAAGCGTCTGAGTACAGACAAATCCAAATGGGCCTAAGAGGCCGGGAAAGAAAAGAAGACGGAGCCCATCCACGTAGTCTCGGATCCTGCCCGGGTCCGCTATCTACTCGACAACACTCTCGTCGTACTCCACGTAGTAGCCACCATGGGGATCCTCGGAATCGTAGTCTGCGGAAACCACAGCCAAAAAGGGGTCAGTACATACAAGTACCGGCAAGCAAGACTCACACTTCACCAAAGTGTACCCGGCAACACCAGGTACAAATGCTTTAGGTTCAACGGAAGAATAGGTGATATAAAAGATGCTGCAGCGGGCTGCACTAACCAACTACAGAGACCTACTACAACTTCCGGCTAACAGAAAGAAGATAAGATCGCGTAGCGTAACCAACTGAAATTAACTTCAAACAAACCCATCCAATGTTACCCCCTACTAAGGAAGCAACCCAAGGATAACTCACACAGTTGGATTAATGATGATTCAGGTTATTGTGTCAATAAGCCTATTACTAGTCAAATTGTTAATCATTAGGTGTAAGTTGTTCTGAGTACTTGTTAGCCAGTACTTTCACCAAGTCAACCATAACCGCGGAAAACACGGCTTCTCGAGAAGATTTAACCCTGCAGGGATGCACCAATTTGGCCATACACGTAAGAATAACCCGCCAGATTGAACGGCCATTCCACCAAGCGGGGCACTCAACACAACTCAACTCTTCTTCGCATCAAGCCCAAAGCACCACGTGCTGTGCGTGCGCGGATAATCGAGCTCTACGAAGAAAAGGGGACCCTCATAGCACTGGAAGACCACGCCGCCCTAAATGCCGACTACAAAAGTTCCACCCTGGCGCCAAGGGTTCGCACCTGCATATGCATGCATCAAATGGAAAGCCCGAACTAAGTGCGGCGATTTGGACGAGATGCGAATCGAGTCAAATTGAGGGGGGCGCTCATACAAGCTTCCCACATGCGGTTAGTGCGCTCATCATGGATCAGTAGACAAGACCCTTTTCCTAATTAGGATCGACACTAGCAGGCCTCAAAACCACGCCGGGCCTCCTGCCGGTGCCTTATCATCAAATTATTATTACCCAAAACATTAACAGGTTGTTGTTTAAACATCGAGCCCATAGAACATAAATAAGTAAGGTAAAAGAAGTAACGGACAACAGACTCGAACACAAGCCACCCTAAGCATACTAGTAAGACACGGGCAACAAGCAACGGGGTTATAGGTGTGGAGGTGAGGCAATATCAGGGTTAAAGGATATCATGTGATAGGATCGGGACACAAGCAACGATTCATAGGGCTAGCAGAATAGACAAAGGAAAGTATCGGTATCCAGTGTGGAAAGGAACACAATGGTTCATGTGAGTGAATACTTGCCTGCAAACTCAGCAGCCTGGTACTGAGCTAGATCCTCAGAAGGGGTGTCGTAAGCTTCGTCTGCCTCAACGTCGTCGTCTATTCGAGAAGAAGCAAACAAACAACGCAGAGAGACAAACAATCAATAACATGGCATAACACACAAACATGGGATGATGCATGGCAATTTAATTGATGCATCAAAATAAACTAATTGACAAGATAACATGTTTAAATGGACCCATATGCAATTTGGATTGCATATGGAAAGCCCATGAATTTAAGGTGGAATTAATGATCTACAACTAACCATATGGTGAAAGTTTATTAGCATGATGCATGGATGATGAAAACAAGAAGGAAACACAAGGGATTCAATTTGATATGTTGTTTACCAAGTTTAGGATTTTATTTATTAAGTTATGGAATTTTGCTTCCTTAAAGGTGTCACTCAAGCATTTGTTGTTTTCACCGATTTAAATTGTTCAAAATAGATAACAAAGTTCATATTTGGAAAGTACACAACATTTTAGGTGGAATACATGTTTCACTTGTTGAAAAAGGATTTAAGATGAATTAATTAGGAATTAAACAAGTTTAAACAAGATTTAAATGGATTTAATTCAAACATGAACTTATTTGAATTTTTATTTGTGCAAAACATTAAATGAAGTTCATATTTGAAAATCTTATACTTTTATGGTTGGAAAACATATTTTATATGTTCAAAAAGAATTTAATTTGAGCAAGTTATGAATTTAGCAATGTTAAATGATTTAAACAAGGTTTAAATCATTTAACCAATTTTAATTATTCAAAACATGAAACAAAGTTTATATTTGGAAAGGTGGTTTAATTTTGCATGGAAAACATATTTTATTTGTTGAAAATGGATTTAAAATGATCAAGTTATTATTTTGGCAATTTTAAATGCATTAATTAAGAAACAGTTGTTTTCAGCAATTTAAATTATTCAAAACAGAACACAAAGTTGATATTTGCAAAGTTCATGAAAAATGGGATGAAAAACATATTTAGTTTGTTGAATTTGGAATTTTTATGCCCAAGTTATGAATTTTGCAAAATTAAGTGAATTAAACAAGTTTTCAAATATTTCACCAATTTAAATTATTCAAAATAGTAAACAAAATTTATATTTGCATAGAGAATTTTATTTGGTATTGAAAACATATTTAAAATGTTGAATTTGGAGTTGGGATGATTTAGTTATGCATTTTTAGAATTTTGGTATTAATCTGCCAATTAAATAACATCCAGGGACTTGGAAAATATTTTCAGGGGCTAAGATAAATACTGGCAGGGACCTGTGTGCGATTAGAACTTTGTGCTGGGACTAGAAAAATAGAAATGAAAAATAGGGGGTTTAATCCGCGGGGGTGGGATTCGAACCCACCACCCCCTGGGTGCTGCGCGGTAGCTGCTGCCACTGCGGTGGATGTGGGTTTGTTGACAGTAACGGGGCAAAGGGAGGTTGAGGTGTTGCTTCGGGCCGGTACTGACGAAACTGAAGAACACTTTCAGTTACTGTACGTGCACGGAACAGAATCGACGAGGGGACGGCGATGATCGCCGGCCTGCTGCCGCGCGCGCACGAGGCCGTGTGCGTGTGTGCTGTGCTGTGGCCGTGCGTGGAGATAGAGGGATGAGAGAGGCGAGGGGAGGGATGATCACCTCGAGGGATTCAAAGGGAGGAGCAGGTCGGGGCGGAGCAGGTGGCGACCGGCGACAAGAGGAGGACGGCGGCGGCGCCTCGAGCCTTCCCGGTCCTCTCTGCGGGGTCGAGGAAGAAGAGGGGGGCGCGGGGAATCCATTCCCGCGCCTACCCTGCTCGGAGGGAGACTCCAACGGTGGCGATCGCCGGAGGGAAAGGTGATGGCGATCGGGTTCAGAGGTGTTTGGGTTCAGAGAGGGAGCAGAGCAGATATATGGAGGTGGGAGGAGAGAAATGGAGGCAGGGAAGAGGGAAGAGAGGAGGAGAGAAGGGTTAGGGCAGGGGAAGGGCATCGAGCTAGGGTTTATAGGGGGAGGGGGAGAGCTCCTGTCCGTTCCCTGATCCTCTGATGCGACGTGGGAGTCCTGGATCTTGAGCCGTACGAGAGGTGGAAGATGAGCGAAGGGGTATGGGCCTGAGGGAGAGAGATGGTGGGCTGGGCCTGCTGGCCTGCCCCTCTCTCTGGTTTTAGGTTTTTATTTCTTTTCTTTCTATTTTTTTTTTGCAGATTGGAATAAGGAAAGAAAGGAGAGGTTTTTAGGATAGGAAAAATGTTGTGGATGATTTTATAGGTTATTAGTTAAAAAGCACAAGTGTGACATTGTTGGTTTCTTAAAATTTGAATCTTGTTGCTGTTTTAAAATTCAATTGAATTTGGGTGGAAATTGCTATTAAATGAGTTATTAAAAAGACCCATTTAAATAGTGTGAACCCTTTTAGCTTATTTGAAACAAAAGATTGATTTGTTTTGGTAATTTTCATAAAGTTCAAAATGGTTGCTGTTTTGGAAATTAAGTGAATTTGAAAGGCATTTGAATTAAGTGAATTGGCTATTAAATGAATTATTGAAACTTAAACAATTTGATGGTTTGAACTTGATAGTTTAATGAAAACAACTTGATGTTTTGATTTGGATAATTTTATTTGAAAATTTTAACAGCACAAGTATGAGACAAAAGGTTTTAAATTTGATTTGAAATTCAAATAGAAAACAAAGGAAAACAGAGGAAAACAATTGGAAAACAAGCAAAACAAATGCAATGAACATGATGTCATGATGCAAAACATAAAATAACAGAGAGCAAACATTCTAATGGCTATTTTTCATACTTGGGATGTTACATCCATGTCCTCATCATCATCAACACCGATATCCCAGTTAACGTCACGGTTGTTCCAGTTCTTGTATGCAATCCTGGGAGGAGGAAGTGGTGGCACATTGGGAGTCTTAAGAGCAGTCATGATGTGGTGCTGGTTCTCTAGGATGTTGCGGCGCTCCACATAGGCAGTGTAGTTCTCCTTGTGGATGCAGACATTCATGCACAACACCTTCTCAACTGCACGAACAAGCCAAGACCGTTTCTTCGTGCCAGGAGGGGGAGGACGCATGCGAGGATCACGATGTCCCTGTCCAGTGGCGCCAACGTCATGGGAAGCCTGCTGAGTGTGGACAGACTTCTTGTAGAGAGTAACATCCTTGTGGTCCTCACATTCTAGCTCCAAGTCCTCACGGAGTTGTTCAGGATAGCGTGCCTTGATGAGTTTCATGATATATGGAGCATATGGAGGCACTTTGCGGTGGAAGAGAGCATAGTGGAGCTCATTGAAGATCAAATCCATCACATCAATCTTGTGAGTCTCCATGTCAGTCATGTCACTCTCAGAGAAGGTCAAGTAGGCGTGGTACATGAGGTTGACCAGTCCACCACGAATAGCATCGTTATTGCCCGCACTTGGAGCAATAGACTCCCTGAACATACGCAGAAGAATGTCATAGACGGCAAATAGACCTTTAGCCGATCCAACCGTACCCCGAGGACCATACAGCTCAGCCAGTCTGTTCTTCTCATACTCCACCCCGTGAACATGCATGCGGTGGCCCTGTGGAGTGTTGAGGCCAGCAAAAGGATACCCAAGCACAGAAGCAAAGTCATGGAAGTTGGCGGTGAGCAGGTGAGGGCCAGACATCCAAGACATCCCAATCTCCTCAGAATCATCAATGGCTAGTGTGGCGAAGAACTGATGAATGAATGTGGTGTTGTAGGAGCATCTAGTCTCCATAAGAGGACGCAGACCAAGGACCTAAGCCAGCTGGACGGAGTTGTTGAAGTAGGCGGGTTGGCAGCCAGATGAGCAAAGTTGATCACCTTCATGGGGCACACGGGCTTGCTCATCACACTGTACACCTGCTTGAATAAGGTCTCCTGCTCAACATGCCAAAAGCACGTATCAATGGTGGGGTCTTGAGGACCCTCTGTGTACCATGCCTTGGCCCTCCAGGCAGTGAAGTCAGTGATGGACATAGTAGCCAGGTTAAGTGCAGTCTTTCCTTGTGTCCTCCCAGCTCTGCGAGCAGCCCTGTCAGCATCACGTTCATGCTCATACTCTCTCTCAGCATCCCTCGCACACCGGCGAGTCTCATTTTCTTCAACATAGGTCCCCTCCTCATTTTCCCGCAGGTGACAGAGTCGTTTGCGAGAGCTAAGCAACTTGCCGGGCCTAGAGCTTGAGCCATCTGCGAGGAAAGCAGAAAAGATGCAAAGAAAACCAAACAAGAATAAAAAACGGGGGCTCACGACTTGAGGAAATGAAGAAAGTAGATGTCTGTTCGAGATTCAGTACAGGCCGGAAATTCCGGTCGTGGGTGCGGAAATTCCGGTCCTGGGGCGGAAATTTCCGGCCTTCGAAATTTTCGAATCCAGATCTGAATCTGGGCCTGTAACGAATCTAGAACGATGGATTGAAGTGCAGCGATGAAATACTAGGGTAGATGTGATAGTTGTGTGAAGATTTTACGGTACAATACCATGAAGAACACTAGACATGAGATCGAATCATCTAATCAACCATAGATTACGGAGAAAACGGAACACATACCGTAATCCATGAGGTAGGAACGGTTGTGCGGTCTCTTGATCCGCAAAAGGTGAGTAGAGGACAAGGAGGGGAGGCAAAGGGGCCTCCCGGAGGTCTCGGAGGCGGCGGCGGCGTCTGGAGGCGGAGTGGAGGCGAAGGGAGGGGAGCAACCTGGAACGGCTCCCTCCCGTCGCCCTTATATAGCCCCAGACTAACCACACCGGAAATTTCCGGTATTAATGCCGGAATATTCCGGGGTCCGGACATTTGGGCCGGAATATTCCGCCCAAATATCCGGTGTGCCTTCTGCGAGCGGGCACGCTGGATATTTGGGGGATTATTCGAGTCAGTCTCGAACCCCGGAAATTTCCGGGACTTAAGGCACGGAATATTCCGGGCCCCCAGAAATTTACCCCGGAAATTTCCGCTCAAATTTCCGGTGTGCCATCTGTGAGCGGGCACATCGGAAATGGGCGAGATTTTCTGGGACAAATGTCCGAGGGCCGGAATATTCCAGGCCCTAGGCCGGAATTTCTGGTGTACCTACACCATCCGAGTTTTTGTGGAAGATGGAACAAGTCGTGAGCCTCCAAAAACGAGAAACACAAACAAACAAACACGAACACGAGGAAACCATCAAAACAAGACAAATACAAATAACAAGGGGAAAATGTTGGTGGCCGAAGCCACCGTGTTTGAGTGATACCAAGAAGTCGCGAAGATGTATCTTGGACTTAAAAGTATAACTCACGTTTTAAGCACAATAAGTCACAAATTGACTAGATATGCATGACGTTTTGATTGTTTTGCGCATGATAGGTGGAGTGTTAGTCCATTGGTTGAACCACGCTCCCCCTATGTCCATGCCTACATCTAAACTAGATAGCACATATAGTGAAGGTACTTATGCAAGGGTTCAAGAGAAGTTGGACGCATCGATCACATTTAGTTCATTCCGCAAACCCCGAAATCTTGGTTCATCAAGGGCCTTCGTGAAGATATCCGTGAGTTGATCCTTGGTTGCCACATATGAGAGATCAATATCACCCTTCTCAACATGATCCCGAATAAAATGATGCCGTATCTCAATGTGCTTCGTCTTGGAGTGAAGAACGGGATTGTAGGCAATCTTGATGGAACTCTCATTGTCGCATAATAGAGGAACTTTGTCGAAGACGATGCCATAATCTCTCAATGTTTGCCGCATCCAAAGTAATTGAGCACAACAACTCGCCGCGGATATGTATTCGGCCTCGGTGGTAGAGAGAGCAATGCAGTTTTGCTTCTTAGATGACCAACACACCAATGAGCGCCCAAGGAATTGACATCCTCCGGATGTGGATTTCCTATCCGTCTTCTCTCCCGCATAGTCCGCATCCGAATACCCAATGAGCTTAAAGCTTGAACCCTTGGGATACCAAAGACCGAAGTTTGGGGTATGAACTAAATATCGAAAGATGCGCTTAACCGCTTCAAAATTACTTTGCCTCGGAGAGGCTTGAAACCTTGCACATTTACCTACGCTATACATAATATCGGGTCTAGATGCACAAAGGTAGAGCAAAGAGCCAATCATGGAGCGGTATACCTTTTGATCTACCTCTTTACCATCCGGGTCGGGTTTCAAGTCAATGGTCGTGGACATGGGGGTCTTCATAGGTTTGGCTTCATGCATGTTGAATCTCTTGAGCATGTCTTGAGTATACTTGGCTTGCTTGATGAAAGTACCTTCGGGATATTGCTTGATCTCAAAGCCAAGAAAATACTCCAATTCTCCCATCATAGACATCTCGAACTTGTCCGTCATTAGCTTGCAAAACTCATCATTGAATGCGACGTTAGTAGAACCAAAGATGATATCATCCACATAGAGTTGGCATATGAATAATTCACCTCCAACCTTTTTGGTGAAAAGGGTGGGATCGATTAAACCAACATTGAACCCACGATCAACCAAAAACTCTTTAAGGTTCTCATACCACGCACGTGGAGCTTTTTTAAGTCCATAGAGCGCCTTATCAAGTTTATAGACATGATCGGGGTGGTTGGGATCCTCGAAACCCGGAGGTTGCTTGACATAGACCAACTCGTGGATGGGACCATTCAAAAATGCACTTTTCACATCCATTTGTTGCAACTTAAAGTTATGATGAGAAGCATATGCAAGTAAGATGCGAATAGATTCAAGACGAGCAACGGGAGCGAATGTTTCACCAAAGTCGACACCTTCGACTTGAGAAAAGCCTTGAGCTACCAATCTAGCTGTGTTGCGGATGACGATGCCGTCCTTGTCTTGTTTGTTCTTGAAGATCCACTTAGTGCCGATGACGTTCTTACAATCTTTGGGTCTTGGCACCAACTTCCACACTTTGTTGCGCTCGAAGTTGTTGAGTTCATCGTGCATTGCTTCAAGCCAATCTTGATCTTCAAGTGCTTCATAGACCTTCTTTGGCTCAATGTGAGAGACGAATGCATGAGATTTGCTAAAGTCCGCTAGTTGCCTCCTTGTGACGACCCTTCCATGAACTTGCCCAAGAATCATGTCCTCTGTGTGAACGACACGAGCAAGATTATCTAGCCTCTTCTTTGCTCTACGAGCTAGCATCTCCTCCAAAGTTTCCTTGGATAGAACTTGATCATCACCTTCATCATCGGAGACATGTCCACCTTGATCTTGATCATTGACGGGAGGTGGATCCCTTAAGTGTGTAATTGTATCATCATCATGTGTATCTTGTTCTTCATTATGAGCTTGGCCTTGATCATGAGCTTGGCCTTGATCATGAGCTTGGCCTTGATTGTTTGAGTGATCTTGATCATTAGCATGGCCTTGAGGTGAAGCATGAGGGGTTGGTGCATCTTGTTGGGTAGCTTGGTTATCAATGGATGTAGTCAATGGCTCCACTTGAGTGGAGCATAGTCCTTCTCCCTCCGTCATCCGGTGTCCCTCAATGGGGATTATTTCACCAATCCCCATTCTTCGTATGACGATGGGAGGAATTGCATCTCCTACAAAACCATGATCTATACGGCCCCCTTGGGACCCATTATCCTCATCAAACACCACGTCTATAGCTTCTTCAACTTGTCCGGTGGACTTGTTGTAGACTCTATAGGCGTGAGCGTTTGTGGCATAACCAACAAAGATACCCTCATAAGATTTAGTCTTGAACTTTGACAAGCGTTTACCTATCTTGCGAATGAAGCACTTGCAACTAAAGACATTGAAGTATGATACATCCGGCTTCTTGCCCGTGAGAATCTCATAAGGGGTCTTGTGCAAGATCTTGCGGAGATATAATCGGTTGCTAGCTAGGCAAGCGGTGGAGACGGCTTCGGCCCAAAAATTATAAGGAGAAGAGAACTCCGCAATCATGGTTCGAGCCGCATCCATAAGAGTCCGATTCTTTCTCTCCGCCACACCATTTTGTTGAGGGGTGTAGGGAGTAGAGTATTGATGAGCAATTCCTTCCTCACTAAGAAAACCCTCCATGGTGTAGTTCTTGAACTCGGAGCCGTTATCACTTCGGATAGCCATGATACTCGTATTATGTTGGCGTTCCACCAAAGTGATGAACTCGATGACCCGCTTTTGAGTCTCACTCTTCCTCTTGAAGAAGTACACCCAACAATATCGTGAATAGTCATCCACAATCACCAAACAATACTTTTTGCCCCCAAGACTATCATATGATAGGGGGACCAAAGAGGTCCAAGTGAATGAGCTCGAGGATCCTTGAGGTGGCGATGTTCGTCTTGGTGGGGTGTGCTTCTCCATGTTGCTTTCCTAGAACGCAAGAGCTACACACACGATCTTTGGCAAACTTAGCATTTTTTAGTCCTAGAACGTGATTGCCACTTTGAAGGTCATGCAACATCCTCATATTGGTGTGGGCTAACCGGCGATGCCATAGCCATCCCACATCAACTTTAGCCATTAGGCATGTCGCGGCACACGTGTCTCCTTTAGAGAAGTCCACTACATACATGCCGTTCTCGACATGCCCAACAAAGGCTACTTTAAGAGTCGTCTCCCAAGTGACAATCACATTCTCCTTATTAAAGAAAGAGGTAAAACCACTCTTAGCAAGTTGAAGAACCGAGATGAGATTATAGCCTAGGGACTCAACAAGAAGAACGTTCTCAATTGACAAGTCTGTCGTGGGATAATCACGGCAGATGTTACCTGGGGTAACTGATCTTGGGGCAAGTCGACACAGGTATTTGGGAGAGGGTTTAGCTCGAAGGAAGACATGGCAAAAAGCAACCTAAGAACCGGAAAAGCAACTCGCCGGATCTTGAATATGAACTGTATTAGGTACTCGATAATTGGTGATACAACTATGACTTGAATCTCTC
The DNA here is from genome assembly GCA_028641055.1 of Alopecurus myosuroides. Taxonomy (NCBI): domain Eukaryota; kingdom Viridiplantae; phylum Streptophyta; class Magnoliopsida; order Poales; family Poaceae; genus Alopecurus; species Alopecurus myosuroides. The sequence continues at coordinate 6,049,751 of CM054058.1, read as the reverse complement.
TCAAGCCGAGCCCAGGGGCCGGTTTATAAAGCACCCGGACCCCCTTAGACTTAGCCTCCAAGGCATATCTTGAGTCCTACTCGAACTCTACTAGCAAACCCTAACTTTCCTTAACACTATCCACAATCCGGGTTACAAAGCCTGCACCCTTTGGGCCTTCTAGAAGTTTCTTTATCCTTAACCGAATCCTGTGCAGTACACCTTGGGCCGGGTTACACCTTGAGGTTCGCCTACCGGGTTACTATCCCCCATCAGTAGTCCCCAGAATAGCGTGGGTTTCTCGAATTCCTCCTTGAAGCGCTCGCTATTCCCTGAAAAAATATAAAGCACACAAACGTATGGAGGCCGAGTCTCAACGCATTAATGAACGATTAAGATCAATTCCATGGTGACCGCGTTGAAACCCGGCCCTCCTTCCAATGCTCTTCTCGATTTTCCAAATCTAAGCCTTTAACAAAAACTCTATAATTCCACGCTTTTCTCGATAATTAACCCTGAAATCAGGAAAGGGATTTCCCCTTCCTTTTCTCCTGAACACGTCCATTCACGCTTAAAGTGTTCCCTTCGAATTTCAAAATAGCCAGCCGTTACTCCGCACTTCCCGGGTTTCGCCCGTTAGGTTAAGTTTTTCCACCCGGGCCATTATAAGTAGGCCCTTGGGGGTGACCTTAGCTCCAACGGCTCATTTCCCCCATTTCTCTCCCTTTCAAGCTCGAGCCTACAGAGCGCCACCACGGAAGCCCTGCGCACATCGCCGGAGCCCATCCGCCGCCGTCTGCGCTCCGCCACCGCGCGGCTCAGTCCGGCACCCAGATCCACCAACAAATCTCCGATTTGCCCGCCGAGAATCGCGAAAGGACATCAATCTTGCGCCATCTGTCACCGCAAGGCCTTACTTCAATCTCCTTCGGTAAGTCCCTTATATCTTCCAACTTGCCCTTGCAATTTCTTAGTTTTTCCCCAGATTAGATCTGAATCGAGCCGCCCGCAATTTCTCGGGTCCTGCCGAATTAAATCAATGGCACTTACACCAGTTCTCCCAATAGATAGCTTAGCTTACTCTCCTACTGCTCGTGGCCATTAATTTTGCCACAAATTTAAAAATAAGATTCTCGATCTGGGCTCGGGCCGCTTAAAATTTCCGCCTTTGTTCTTATCACCCGGAAAATCTTACCTCTCCGGCTCACTCGCTGATAGCAGACATACGGGGATCCTTTTACCCTCTCTAAACACTTATTTTCGAAAAAACTCCACAGCTTTTGTAATGATATGCGATACCCGGACAACTCATACCTGACCTAGCAAAATGATACCCGGATCATGTTTAACTTATCGGTGCTTGCTTAACTGTCAACTTCCGAATTTTCGCTTCTCACATCCTTTCCTTTGATGCTTTATCAGGTTAACCCCATGGCACCCAAGAAACAGGGAAAACAGCCGGTTAAGGCCAAGTCCACGAACTCTATATCAGCCAACTGGGGGAAATCCTCCGTCACCAAGGCCAAGATGGAGGAATTGGTTGAGCTAGGGGTCCTCCCCCCTCAGGAAGCTATCCACTGGAGAGTACCGGGTAATGAAACCCGGCCTTCTCCAGCAGAAAACGAGGTAATCTGTTTTGTTGAGCATGTGACCCGGGGCTTCCGGCCTCCGGGTCATCCTTTCTTTCGCGACGTCTTAAGTCACTACAACCTCCGCATTTTCGACATAGGACCCAACTCTGTTTTAAACATCACTCATTTTATCGTTCTTTCCGAGTCTTACTTGCGCACTTCGCCAAGTCTGGCTCTCTTTGTTGAACTCTTTCAGTGCAAACCGTGCCGCGAAAGCGGCGACGGCGCACTTCTTACTTGCGGCGGGGTTTCTATCCAACGCCGCAAGAATTCCCTGATGCCTCCTCTCACCCTCAACTCCCACGTAAAGCACTGGCAGCTCTCGTACTTCTACTGCCAGGACACCTCCCCACCCGGCGAAAAGAAGTTGCCGGGTTACTCGGAGGGTCAGCTTGATATCTCCGAGACTTTTAATGCCTTTGCCCCTGACTCGGACAGGGAGGCAATTTTGCCTTTGTTGGCTAAGATCTCCATCTTATCAGCCCAAGGCCTCATTGGGCTCAACTTAGTAAAGACTTGGGTCGACTTCCGCATTCAACCCAACTCCATCCGCGAGAAACTGATGTGCGAATACTCGGGTCAAACCACGGACCCGATCCGATACTCTACCAGCACTTTTGCTCCCAGCGATACAAACAAAACCATCAAGAGCTTTTTGACAGAGAGGCTCGAGGTAATCCGGGACATTGCCGGATTAGAACCCTTTACCCTCGAGAACCCGGCCCCCGCGGTAAGTCTCCTACCTCTTGACCTTGGATTCTAACAAGTTCACTTTTATCCGCTTCTCTTAATTCAATATTAACCCTTATTCTGATATCTTCACCTCAGGCCAATAGTAACTTCTGGAAAGTCGGTACTCCTCCTAACTCCGGAGACCCGGAGGTGGAAGATGATGCCGTTAATTCGGACGAAGGTGCACACTTAATCCCCTTGCATGCGTTACGCCCTGCTTCTCTTTTTTTTATATATATTATAACTTTGATAATTTTCAGAACAAGAATATCAAGACGAGGAGGAAGAATCGGACGGCAAGGTGGAGTCCGCCAGCGAGGAAGATGAACCGGAGCCAACAATCAAAGCCGGATCCAAAAGAAAACCCCAAGGAATCGTTTCCCAGGTTTTATTTCGTTTCCTTTGTGCTTAATTTTGGCTCCCATGACGTCATTCCTGAGCTAACCCTGTCATCACCCCTTTGACTACCAATAAAGGAGCCTCCCGCAACTAAGCGTAGAGTGACCCGCAACCATCCGGGTAATGAGTCCCTTAACCCGGGTACTTCACCGCCTCCAGCTCGACATACTGGTACTTACTGTACACAAGAATTTTTTCCCAAATATTCCCTCACAAAGTGATCTGACACCTTGCTTGGTATTTTTCAGTATCTTCCGGGTCTAGCAGCGGCTTTCCCTCGGACCTCCCAGTGAACCTTGGGTAAAGTCATTTTCCTGATGCTATATCGAACTTTTACTGCCTTTTTCATAATCATGGGTTAACCGCACCCTTGCACTTTGTATAGAGCTACGGCCGTTGCTAGCGACCAGGAGGACATGGAGGTTGAGGACCGGGTTAAAAATAAACCGACTGATGATGCATTCACCACGGCTGGCGATGAGAAAGCGTCGCCAATAGAACTGGCTGGACAAGACACCGGGTATCCCATAGCCTCGCACGCTAGCGAGAAGGAAAAGGGCGCAACTTCGAGCGCGGGAGGGGGACCAGACTCCGACATTCGGATGACCCGGGTGCCGCCTCCTGTTACAAGAAAAACTCCTTTTCCGACTTTCCAGGCACCCGAGCGTTCTAACTCGGGTAACGATGATTTTAACCAGCTGATGAGTGCTCTCCTCGCCATGAAGGCTTCAGAGGGAAACATCCTAGAGCGTATGGCCGCAGCACATCAGGTAACTTTATTTGGTATCTCTTACTATACACCCAGTCCCCAAGTTCCGAGCTTAACTTTCTGCAATTACGCTCGGTACTTCATATAATACTCGGCTTATCATGATATCCGACTTACATTTTCACTCGTTCTTCGCAGGCGGAGATTACTCGGTCAGATGAGGTGTTACTCAAGACCGAGCAGCTCCTGCTTGCTGAAGTGAAGCACCGTGAAACCCTTGAGGCGGAGATGAAGACCTTGAAAAAGAACGTCTCCAAATACAAAAAGAAATACAATGATGCCCAAACTACGTTGAAGAACTTGTCGAACCAGGTCGCGGACACTTATCGCATTTTGCTAAGTAAGTTTTTGCTTGCGATTAACTTGCATACTTCTGCCTTATTGCTACGATAGTCAGTATTATTGATATGATTTCTTTTGTTTCGATTGCAGGTGCTAACCTTGCTGCTCCAGAAGACAATGCCGTTGCTCAGACTAAAACGTTAAAGACTGTTCTCCGTACGTTTTTTGCCGGCACAAAGCTTTTACTGGATGCCGTGAAATGGCCTTCCGAGGTATATCCAGGCGAAGAGAACCTTATGCAAGCCCTTTCAACCGTGCCTGGATGGATTGAAATATGGAAGCGTTCGTCGTGCCGAATCGGCATGACTCGGGCCTTCACTCTGGCGAAAGCTTATTTTCCTAAGGTTGACCCGGCAAAGGTAACATCCGGGTTTCCAGAATTCAAGGCTGACGGGGCCAAGTTTACGCCCAAGGACTTCAAAGTTATACAATCCGACGTACGCCACCCGGCTACTGCCTTGGCCGATAAGATAGACCTGGACACAATCATGAGCGCGTACGATTCTGACGGCAAGACTATTCTAGCAGAGGCACCCCCTCCCTTTGACATGCTGGAAAGATGGGCGACTGACCTGGCCAGGAGGAAAGAGGAAGCTGCGAAGAGAGAAGCCGAGTTAGGCTTAAGGCCGTCTTCCTCGACACCAGCTGTTCCTCCACCTGTCCGTCCTGATACAAAGAGTCCGGGTAAAGCTGCTGGAAAGGCCAAGGAGCAGGTCCAGGACGCAGACCCGGAAGACTATTCCCAGGATGCCGAGTAGGATAATGTCTAGTATTTCGTGTTTTCAAAACTGATATGATTTTTGGCGATGCGCCTGTGCGCCATTGATACTGATACTGTGACTTTTTGCTTGATAACTTTGTGCCTTTCCCGGCTTTTGATAACTTCGATCCTTGTTTTAAGCTTATTCTCGATACCTGATTGACTATTTTCGATTCCCCTTTCGAGACTTGGTTGACCGAGTATCGTGGGTTTTGATAAGCGGACTTTTCTTTAAGTCCCCAAGACTCGGTAACCGAGGTTTTCGAGCTTTAGTAATTAAACAGTTCGTTTCTGTTTCGAAGTCCCCAGTCCCCATGACCCAAAGTACGAGCCAAGGGGGCGTGGCCTTTCTCAGATGACAAACTGCTCTTTACCAAGCTGACAACCAATAGCCATTCACATAAATACTGAAGTCATGCTTAATACTTGTTGAGTTTCCGGCTATTGTAGCCTTATACTCTGCATGGACTTATGGTTTAGATGACCCTTTTGATTATCTTGTACTGTAAGCTGGCTTTCGCGTGGATACCATGTTGTTACATCTATACGAAAAACAGGGTCAAGCAGGTCCCATTGGGCTGCATAGTTTGATTGTAATCGTAAGTGAACAGATCATGCCACTTTGTTGCGAGTCACATCGAGCTTAAGTAAGAATAACCAAGAAATTTGGCTCCTTCGTCCGGTTATAAGATTGCAGCCGTACTCGTCTTGCGAGTAATCAGCCCTCATAACTCATAGGCATCAAGGCCGGGTCTCCGGGTTTGTGACTACTATTTAAGCAGCTCAATTCCCAAAGACCTATGTACGTGCAACGTATTTTGATGATACTGATGTATTGATAATAACAAACATTACTTACTTGCAACTGAAGCGAAAGACCATGATAAGACTTGAAAACCATCTTTTTTATTGATATGAAAAGTTTGAGTCAGCAGGCCGCCTCATTAAAAACCTTCCAGTCCCCTTAGGTACCCTGGGTAGGAAAAGAGCGCGTATGAAACCTGCCGTCCGTTACACTGCTTTAGTTATTCCTGAGAATCGGCCTCGCGTTGGCATGGCCGATGCACATTCTCCATTCGCTAATTCCTTTCATGATGAGTACCGGGTTTCTTAGCCAATCCGGGTATGTCGTCCTTGTGGCACGATTAGCTATAGACGGCGGTATGGCTTCCTCTTCCCTGTCAGTCAGCTTGAAAGTATCGCTCCTGATGAAGCCCACCATCTTAGGATCTTGTTCTGTCCTAGCTTTTGCTTTATTCCCTTCAGAAGTCGGCTTTTTTGACATTGTCCTTTCCTCTAGGTCCACCTGCGATCGGTAATGCTTGAGCTCCTCTTTCCTGCAGGCTTGCTCAGCCATTGCCGCATCTCCTTCATCACATTCGGCTGCTATGTCTCGATTCCCGTGTATGGTAATGGTCTTCTTAGGACCCGGGATTTTCAGCTGTAAATACACATAACACGGTCTTGCCATGAACTTAGCATAAGCCGGCCTTCCAAATAATGCATGATAGGGACTGCGCAACTTGACCACCTCAAAAGTAAGCCACTCGACTCGATAATTGTCCTTTGACTCCCCAAAAGCTACTTCCAAAGCCACTTTTCCTTCGGGGCACGCCGAATGACCCGGCACTATCCCGTGAAAAACTGTTGTACTCTTTTGCAACTGAGATTCCTTTAGGCCCATGCGCAGAAAAGTTTCCCAGTATAGGATATTGATACTACTTCCTCCATCCATCAAGACTTTTTTCAGCTCGTACCCATTGACCTGTGGTGCCACCACCAGTGCTAAAACTCCCGGGTGATCAACTCTGTCCGGGTGATCCCTTCTGCTCCAAGTTACCTCCTGTTCTGACCACCTTAAATACCTTGGAACGGCGGAAGAGACTGAATTGACCGCCTGTTTCAATATCTTTTTATCCTTGTTAGAGCCTCCAGTAGTGTGCACGTGATATTGACCCAACTGTTTGGGGTTAGCTTGAAAACCTCCTGCTCCCCCTTGATTATTGCCTGGATTTCCTGCTGCCGGGTTACCGGCCGGGGGTGGACCGTTGCCCAAATTTCCACCTGGACCCGGGCCTCCTCCCCGACCCGCTCCTCGCATGGCTCTATTTAATTCCTCGTTCTTCCATCTCTGTAAGTCGGCGCATTGCTCCAAGGAGTGATTAGCCGGCTTGCCGTTCCTGCTATGCTTCGGGCATGCCATCCTAAATATGTCCCAACTGTTACTTGGTCTTGGAGGTCCTTGGTAATGTCCCCCACTGTGATTTCCAGTATTAAAATTCCCTTCAGATCTGGGTCTTGAAGACCCGGCCTCCGTGTTAGCTACAAACTCGGAATTTCCTTCCAACGGGCGCTTGTTCTGGCTATTTCCGTTATTGCTTGGCGCCGATCCATTGCCGGTTCTCCCACTGCCACTTGTGTTTGTTTTTGCTTTCTTGTCATCAATTTCCTCCTCTGTGGTGTCCGTTGCAGCGTGTTTGTTGCACGCATCCATTAATTCTCCCATTGTTACCTCCGCTGCATTCCTACTGGATTTCATGCGAGTTAACTTTTGCACTAAAGGAACGTACTTACATGTTTTCGCCATAGCTTGTAGCGCATCCTTGGGTTGAATATCTGTGGATGAGTGGAGTATCTCCATAACCCGGCGTACCCAGCTGCGCGCTGACTCGCCCTTCTTCTGAACGCATCGTTCTAAATCGTCAATAATAAACAGCTTTCTGCACGTCCCATGGAAGTGCTTGACAAACGCGGTTTTTAATTCTTCCCAGGATTTGATCGACTTTTCCGGCAGATTGGCGAACCATAACTTTGCTGCTCCCTCTGACATCATTAAGTACATGAACTTGGCTTGAAGATTCTCGGATGCGTTGCGAATTGACATTGCCATCTCGTAACTGCTCAGCCATGTTTCTGGATCCATTGTTGGTTCATAATTCACTACTTTCCCCGACTCTTTGAACTTTTCCGGGTAAGGTTCCGCTCTGATGTCGTCCGAGAGACACTTTGGTCCCGCCAGGGTGATTGGGGCTGGTCTTACTCGGGAAACATGTGACCCGGCTGGGGGTGCCACGGGGTGCGGCGCCACCGGTAACTCATGTGCTACAGACCCGGCCCCGGCCCGTCTGGCCCTGGAGCTGTCCACAATCGCCTGCGCTGCCGATGCTGCTGGTACTGTCTGGATATGAAGTGGGGGCGGCATTTGCTGTTTCTCTTCCCTCCGTCGTGCTGAATTCGTTTGAATATTGCCCTGTTGCTGACTGGGGTATGGCGTCCCATGCATCCCGCTTCTATGGTCTGGATAGTTGGCTTGCTGTGCCACCGCGGTGTGTAGTAGATCGATCGCTCGCCGGGTTACTTCCGCATGGGGCGATTCTCTCACGGGGATCTGATTCAAGGCGAGTGTCGCTGCATATACGTTGTCCATGGGATTGTTGTAATGACCTGCTGGTGTGCGAAATCGTGATGGTGGTGGTAACTCATTGCCGGGTGCAATTCTAGCCTGCGGCGGGAGTAACCCGGCCTGCTCATTTGCCGGCTGTATTCCCGCTGTATTAACTGCCGTCGCCGGTGGGGGTGCGGTTCCCTGGTTTACCGCTGGGATTGGTTGATCCTGGGGTGTGATAAACAGAGCTGCCGGATTAATAACCCCGCCCGTTGCCGGTAGCCTGGTCTGGTGCCTCTGATGCGCTCTGGACGTTTCCTCCCGGAGCCGAGTCTCTAACGCATCCAACTCGCGCTGCCGTGTGGCCATCCCCTGTCTCTCTGCTTCCACTTGCCTTCTTTGCTGCTCCAATGCGCGACGGGCCACGTCCAGATCTCTGACCCGCTCCGCCGCATTCTCTGGAGTGATCACTGTAGCGAGGACGGTTGGATCTAAAATCAAATTGTTATCGAACAGGGCCGGGTGACGCGGGTTTGAAGGACCCGCCCCCGGTGTCCGGTTTGCTTGGAATCCGAACATGTTTGCCCGCATCTCCTCCTCCGGTGCGCGACTGGTAACAGATGCCGACTCTCCCTCAACCCGGATTAGAACTGGGTAAGCTGTGCCCTGCTGTTGATTCAATGCCTGAGCCGTCCCAACTGCCGCCGCGGTCACGCTCTCTTGATTTACGTTGGCCGCGGGAGCCGTGTAGACCGCAACCCGGCGCTTGATGCTTGACATGAACTCATGCCGTTCTTCTTCGCTGTTTTCCTCCTCATATCGATCCTCCAATAGATCCCGGATAGACTCGGTATCACCTTCTCTCTCTACCCGATCGCGCGGGGTCCATACCAACTCTTCCGACTGTTCCCACTTCTCGGCGAGTTCTTTTATCTGGCCTGTTGTTCCGATCGATTCTTCTCTTTCCGATTGAGTGTAGGGAGCTTCTCCCGACACAGAATCAGATCCAAGATTGTCAGGATTCGAGCCGGAAGTACATACCATACCGATGAAGACGTTGATGCGGCCGACTGTCACGACGGATCCGGCTTCGAGGTGATCCGACTCTGGCCCCCAGCCGGAATCGTCCACCATCTTCTCTCCTTGGTCGTCGACATAGATCTCATCGATGATGAGGTTCTTCATGCTCTTCCGAGCTTCTCCCGTGATGCAAACACCTTTGGACGCAGGCCCCACGGTGGGCGCCAACTGTCGTGGGATAATCACGGCAGATGTTACCTGGGGTAACTGATCTTGAGGCAAGTCGACACAGGTATTTGGGAGAGGGTTTAGCTCGAAGGAAGACATGGCAAAAAGCAACCTAAGAACCGGAAAAGCAACTCGCCGGATCTTGAATATGAACTGTATTAGGTACTCGATAATTGGTGATACAACTATGAATTGAATCTCTCTCAAGCCGAGCCCAGGGGCCGGTTTATAAAGCACCCGGACCCCCTTAGACTTAGCCTCCAAGGCATATCTTGAGTCCTACTCAAACTCTACTAGCAAACCCTAACTTTCCTTAACACTATCCACAATCCGGGTTACAAAGCCTGCACCCTTTGGGCCTTCTAGAAGTTTCTTTATCCTTAACCGAATCCTGTGCAGTACACCTTGGGCCGGGTTACACCTTGAGGTTCGCCTACCGGGTTACTATCCCCCCATCAAAGTCATTTGAGATTGCTACCTTGCCTCGTCCCAATACCTTTAGTTCGGAGTTATCACCAATAGTAACGCAATTGAGGTGAGGTAATGGAGGTTGAAGATCACTCGTTGCGTCATTGCTTCCGGTCATATGTTGGGATGCACCACTATCCACCGTCCATTTGCTCGACCCGGAAGCACTTCCCTACAAGAGATTAGTTTCTTGATTTAGGGACCCATCTTTGAATGGGTCCTCTCATGTTAGCGACAAGGGTCTTAGGCACCCAAATACTCCAATGATAATCATCACCATAAGAAGTACCAACATATTTAGCATATACATGACCATCTCGAGATTTCATAAGAACATAAGATGGATTGTATTTCCCGGCAAAGTTATTGTGAGTGGTGCTCCCCCTAGAGGTCTCACCACCCACAAAGGTGTTGGTCTCCTTGCTTTTTGCCACCTCTCCCTCTTTCACAAATCTTACTTCTTGTGAGGGAGAGGTAACTTTCTTCTTGTTCTTCTTCTTGTACTTCTTCTTTGACTTGGCTACATAGCCAAGTCCCTCCTTTCCCTTGTTGACTTGTTGAGAAGCAATCTCATGGGGATTCTTCTCACTTCCTACAAGATTAGTTGCACTACAAGCATAGCTAGGCAAGACATTTGAGCTAGGATATGAAGTGGACACAACTTGCTTGTTAGATAGTTGAGCTAGAAGATTGTCACGAGATTTGGTTAACTTGTCATGAATTTCCTTAAGAGACATGAACTCATTTTCGAGTTTTTCATGACGAGTGCCAAGTTCCTCGTGAGCAATTCCTAGCTTCAACTCTTCATGTTCTAGAGTTTTAATGATAGCAAGAGATTGTGCATTTTCTTTCCTAAGCATGGAGACACTTATGGCAAAGTTTTCTTCAAGACAAGATAACTTCTCCTCAAGAGAGGCACGAAGGGAACACTCATTTTCAAGCGCTTTTTCAAGATCTTGTTCATTGAAGTGTGGACTTCATGGCTTTCCAAAGTCATGATGATCTCCTCCTTTTCATCTACAAGAGTGTTAGCCTCATCAATTTGCCTTAAAAGGGCATTCACCTTTTCCTTAGTCTCACCTTTAAGGCTTGATAGCCATGTTCCTAACTCATTAGACTCACTATCCTCCTCACAAACATTTTCAACACAATCCAATAACGAAGGAGGGTTAGTGATAATGGTCTTGGAGTTAGGAGAGCATACCGAAGTGGCTTTTGCCATAAGACAAGTAGGTCGGGTTGCTACACTCTCATTGGGGGATTCAAATAGAGAGATCGAAGGAGTTGATGCGGTGGCCATGGCGATGTGAGCAACTCCACCTACTCCATCTTCTCCTTCATCTCCGGAGATGTAAGTCTCAAGCACAGCCCCTTCTTGAACATAGAGGGCCCTTGGCACCCTTCTAGCGAAGTTCTTGTTTTGAGGAGGCTTGGCCTTGTTTTTGCGAACAAGCTTGCCTTCGTTTTATTCTCTTGGCCCAAAGGGGCACTCCTTGACGAAATGGTTTGCGCTACCACAATTGTAGCATGTCCTTGGTCGCTCCCCCTTCTTCTTGTAGTTCTTGTTTCGTGGAGGCCTTGGAGATCCGGCCTTGTGAGCTTCCCATCTCTTCCAATATCCATGCATCGCAAGAGCAATACATTTGTGAGATCCAGTGTAAGTGTCCTCATAGTCTTCCTCATCATCATCATCTTCTTCACTCTCATCAATTCGAGCCATAGCCTTTGACTTCAAAGCGAGATTGGGTGATCTTCCTATACCACGAGAGCGAGCAAGAGCATTGTCCGCACTCTTGTGTGAGAGGGAGATAGCTATGAACTCACTTAGAACACCAATTGAGTTGAGGGTATTGTAATCCGCTCTTGTCCGGATGCTAGTGGAGAGATTCTTCTCAAAGGGGGTAATTGCTTTGACAAATTTCCTCTTGATCCACTCATCGGAGATTTCTTCATTTCCAAAGTCCCTCAGTTGGTTGGCAAGGGTGACAACTGTTCTATATAGCTCTTCGGGGGTCTCATCCTCATGCATGACGAAGTTCTCGGAGTTGTCAATGGCCACGTCATGCTTGGAAGATTGGATGCTAGCATTTCCTTGGAACAAGGTGTCAAGTTTGTCCCAAGCTTCCTTGGCGGTCTTGCAACTAAGTATGTGAGTGAAGTACTACCTTGGGAGAGCCTTTTGGATCATGACAAGTGCGGTCTTGTTGAGTTGAGATTCTATGTCCTCCCTTGGAGTCAAATTGCTTGGGTCATGAGGATGAAATCCATGAATCACACTTCTCCATAATGCGGTACACGATCCTGAAATGTGAGATTCCATCTCAAACTTCCAAGAGGAGAATTCGTTAGTGTTAAGGATGGGTGGAACTCCAACATTAAGGATGTGTGGCATAGAAACGATTGGGTGGATAGAATCATAGTTTTGTGGTGGTGGAACTTTCGAATTCGAACCCGAACCATTAGCCATATGAGACTTGGAACCACCGTCACTCTCCTTAGCTTTGGCTTTAGCCTTTTGTGCGGCTTTAGCCTTAGCTTTGGCAATGTTCTCTTCGAGTTCGGAGGTGTCCGGAGTTGTTTCCTCATCCGAACTATCCGCATCGGAGACAAGAGGAGAGTGTGACGGTCCCTTAGGTTTACCCATTATGATCTCCAACATCTTTTTCATGGAGGACACGTCTGAGCCCACACTAGAGCTAACCTTGGACAATTGAGTTTGTATGGTACAAACCGTTGTCTCAAGGTTGGCTATAGTGTTAGCCATTTTGGCGAGTTCCTCCTTAGAAGATTCGGGATCATCCTCGTTGACCATTATACTCTTAGGCGGTTAAGCCCGATAAAAGAGCCGAGGCTCTGATACCAATTGAAAGTGCAAGATGGTCAACTAGAGGGGGGGGGGAGGTGAATAGGTGACCTACAAATTTTAATTCTTTTTCACTTTTAATGGTGGATTAGGGAAAGTAAAAGCTTGGTTATCTAAATGTGCAACTAGGTTAACACCCTAAGTGACGAGTAACAAGTAGCAACGGAAGTATGGTAAAGACACAAGATAACCACAAGTGAAAAACACGGAGACAAGGATATGTTTCCCGTAGTTCCTTCTTGAAAGAAGTACGTCTACGTTGGAGAGGTGGGGAGCCACCTAGGCGCTCCTCAATAGCACGGATGTGCACACCTTATTCTCCGTGAGCTTCTCCGGTGAGGGAGATTCTCGTTTCCACTATGAGGTCGACTTGAAGGCGTTGACCAAACCTTTACAAGGGGTTGAGGCTACCCCACAAGTGAGATGGAGGCTCTCAACAATCGAAGCTTCTTGCTACAAGGTGGAAGCTACAAGCACTAGGGTTTCCCTTGGATGACAAGGCAACCAAGAGATTACAAGATCCCAAGAGTTGTGGTGTGGGAACACACGTTTTGGCTTGGTGGAAAGATAGATCTAGTCCTCCTCCATGAGATCCTTGAAGGGCATCGAGTTTGGTTGGTGGAGGAGGGAGATCGGGGCGTTTTGAGATCTTCAACAATGGAGGAGAGAGAGGAATGGACGAGCTACCTATCTAGAGAAAGAAGACAACTATTTATAGGCTCCTCCAAATTCTGACCGTTGCAGTCCTGCGGGACCGGAATATTCCGGTGTAAGGACTGGAAATTTCCGGTGTGCCTGGGCCGGAAATTTGAATACTCCGGGGGCGGATATTTGAAATATCCTGGGGCGGAAATTTCCGCCCCAATCCTCCGCCCCCATCTCTGTGCACATGCATCAGCTCGTTGACGAAAAATGCTAAGGACCAGGGGCCGGATATTTGCTCCGGAAATTTCCGGGGCAAATTTCCGCCCCACCTTCTGTGCGCGGGCATCAGTCAATGATGAAAAATTGCTAAGGACCAAATGACGGAATATTGGAATATCTAGGGGGCGGATAATTGAAATATCCGGGCCCAGAAATTTCCGGACAGAATTTCCGCCCCCATCTCTGTGCGCGGGCAACTTGCAGTGATCCATTTTCTGCTAAGTCCCAGAGGGCCGGATTTTTGCACTGGAAATTTCCGGGGCAAATTTCCGCTCTGGCTTCTGTGCGCGGGTAGGGAAAACACTTAGTCGTTTTGAAGATGCCAGGAAGGGGCCGGAATATTCCGGTGTGGGGGCCGGATATTCCTCCCTATAAGTACCGGAATTTCCGTTCTGCATAATGAAAAATCCGGTGGCAGTGATTCCAGAATGTAGATCTTCTCTTTGATCTTCCGACAAGAATATAACAATGAGCATCTGAGATAATGGCTGCACAGTCTAAACAACATTGTTAGATAGGAGATATCCGTGTTATCATCATCACCAAAATCATTAGAGGGATCATGAGCTTTCAACTATGATAGGTACTGATGGAGGGATAATTACCCGGTAGGCCAACTCCAAGGTGTAACCCGGCCCAAAGGACGCTGCGCATAATCCGGCTAAGGATAAAGAAACTTCTGGAAGGCCCAAGTTAGTAGGCCTCGTAACCCGGATTGTGGGTTATGGTAAAGGAGAACTAGGGTTTGTAAGCGGTGTCCGGGTAGGATTCATGCTACGCCTTGGAGGGCAAGCCAGGGGGGTACGGGTGCTTTATAAACCGACCCCTAGGTCTATTTTACGCAGATCCAAGTCCTAGCAATATTGCTCAATATCGAGTATCCAGTGTAATACGAGAGTTAAGCTATTTTCTTACGATAGGAGACTCGGCGACTTGATTGCCGGTTACCAGATCGATTATTTGTCATGTTTTCCTCTGAGCAAAACCCTCTCCCAAACGCCTGTGTCGTCTTGTGTAACACCTGTGGTGTTACCTGTTTGTTGTGTTTGCATCATTTGCATCACATTGCATTGCATCATGTTTGCATCAACTGAAAATTTCAAAGCAATTTAAACTTTCACCCTTGCTCAAAAATTTCCAACTTCAAACCATTAATTCAAGCAATTATTCCAAATCCTTTCTAATTCAAACCAAATCTTTCATCAACTTGTTGGGTTTAATTCAAATAACTATTTTTCAATCAAATTAAATCCTAGGGGTAACTCTATTTAAAAGCATGTTTTCATAATGGTTTTATTAATATCCAAAATCCCTCTATTTTGATATTAAACACAAACCACTATTTTAAAATTTAAATTTTGAAAACCAAAGTTGGAATGTGGTTTCTATTTATCTAAAAAGCTTAACTGAATTTTTCTGTAATTTTTACTGATTAAAACCTTAACAGTTTTATCCAAAAAGCAAACTACAAAAAAAATATAAAACAGAAAAAGAATAAAAATCAGCTAACCTAGCGCGCGCGCAGCAGCTAAGCAAGCCCAAGCCCACCTAGCCTACGCGCGCGCAGCAACCCAGCCCGCTCTCGGTTATCTTCAGGACTCTTAGTCCAATTTGGATCTTGTCCGTAGCCGGACGTTTGTTTCTTCCGCTGTTATTTGGATCTTTGTATTGTATCAGTTGTAATCCCTGGATCGTTGAGTCATCTTGTATCTTTCTGATGCTGTTGTAATTGTGGATTATTCGAGAACTATGGTAATGTTATCATAAATGACAACCTGGAATCGGTTATTATGCGGATTTGGCGGGAATGCTGAAATCTGCATAGTGCCCGATCTCGGGGCGTCACAAATGGTATCAGAGCCTTGGTTCCGATTCCCGATATTGTTTCGATACGAATGGTTATCGAAGCAACGGGTCCGCAAAGCCTGTAGGATAACCTCGCTAACGGTCGTTGTTTCTAGAGTGTCGAAAACTATTTCTGCTAAACTATTTTGGAAAAACATCTCAATAGGATTCTTGTTTTCTCCTTATCTCTATTCTATTCCCATCCCATCTTATTTGTTTTGGAGTCTTCCCCTCTTGCCTATCTTTCAAAGCATTAGGATCCTACGTGGGTGGACGTTTTCTGAGCCCTTAACCTAATAGGTTCGATCGTCGGAAGATTTCCTGGTGGAAGAACATCGTCATCACTCCCAGCAAGAATGCCTTGTTAGTGGTGTCGAGAAGCCCTTGTTAGTGGTGTCGAGGAGATCAACTGGAAGCACGAAGAATCGATAGTCGAACTTCTTTTCCCTCCCGGGTTGGCAGGTGGATTGCGAGGGCGCAATCCCTTGTTAGTGGTGTCGTCTGTAACACCTGTGGTGTTACCTGTTTGTTGTGTTTGCATCATTTGCATCACATTGCATTGCATCATGTTTGCATCAACTGAAAATTTCAAAGCAATTTAAACTTTCACCCTTGCTCAAAAATTTCCAACTTCAAACCATTAATTCAAGCAATTATTCCAAATCCTTTCTAATTCAAACCAAATCTTTCATCAACTTGTTGGGTTTAATTCAAATAACTATTTTTCAATCAAATTAAATCCTAGGGGTAACTCTATTTAAAAGCATGTTTTCATAATGGTTTTATTAATATCCAAAATCCCTCTATTTTGATTTTAAACACAAACCACTATTTTAAAATTTAAATTTTGAAAACCAAAGTTGGAATGTGGTTTCTATTTATCTAAAAAGCTTAACTGAATTTTTCTGTAATTTTTACTGATTAAAACCTTAACAGTTTTATCCAAAAAGCAAACTACAAAAAAAATATAAAACAGAAAAAGAATAAAAATCAGCTAACCTAGCGCGCGCGCAGCAGCTAAGCAAGCCCAAGCCCACCTAGCCTACGCGCGCGCAGCAACCCAGCCCGCTCTCGGTTATCTTCAGGACTCTTAGTCCAATTTGGATCTTGTCCGTAGCCGGACGTTTGTTTCTTCCGCTGTTATTTGGATCTTTGTATTGTATCAGTTGTAATCCCTGGATCGTTGAGTCATCTTGTATCTTTCTGATGCTGTTGTAATTGTGGATTATTCGAGAACTATGGTAATGTTATCATAAATGACAACCTGGAATCGGTTATTATGCGGATTTGGCGGGAATGCTGAAATCTGCATAGTGCCCGATCTCGGGGCGTCACATCTTGCCCCAAGATAAGTTACCCCCGGTAACGTCTGCCGTGATCATCCCACGACAGTTGGCGCCCACCGTGGGGCCTGCGTCCAAAGGTGTTTACATCACGGGAGAAGCTCGGAAGAACATGGAGAATCTCGTCGTCGGCGAGATCTACGTCGACCACGAAGAAGAGAAGATGGTGGACGATTCCGGCTGGGGGCCTGAGTCAGATCACCTCGAATCCGGATCTACTATGACGATCGGCCAGATCAACATCTTCATCGGTATGGTACGTACGTCTGGTTTAAAAGGACAATATCATGTGCATACTACAGGAACTTCTAGCAGGGACAAAAAGACACTAAAGCAAGCGGTAAACTCGGTTTCCTCGGCCGTTCCGGGATACCTAAGATGGGCGGAACAAGAGGTAACGTGGAGCAGAAGAGATCACCCGGAAAGAATAGAGCGCCCATGAGTCTTGGCGTTGGTGGTTGCGCCACAGGTCAATGGTTACGAGCTGAAAAAGGTCCTGATGGACGGTGGAAGTAGTATTAACATTCTGTATTGGGAAACCTTCTTGCGCATGAGTCTTAAAGAGTCTCAGCTACAGGAAAGTTCGACAGTTTTTCATGGGATTGTGCCGGGACACTCGGCGTGCCCCGAGGGAAAGATCACATTGGAGGTTGCTTTCGGAGAATCAACGGATAATTATCGAGTTGAGTGGCTCACGTTCGAGGTGGTCAAATTGCGCAGTCCTTAACGCGCTGTTCGGAAGACCGGCTTATGCTAAATTCAGGGCTAGGCCGTGTTATGTGTATTTGCAGCTAAAGATTCCGGGTCCTAAGCAGACCATCACCATACATGGGAGCCGGGATATAGCGGCCGAGTGCGACGAAGGAGATTCAGTGATGGCCGAGCAAGCTTGCAGAAAAGAAGAACTCAAGTATTACCGGTCGCAAGTAGATCTGGATGATAGAACAACATTGAAAAGGCCGAATACTGAGGACGAAAGGGCAAAATTCAAGGCAGCATAGGACACCAAGAAGATAGATTTTGTTGAAGGAGATTCCACTAAGCAATTTACCATAGGGTCCAACTTGGATAAAGAGCAGGAGAAGGCGCTTGTGGAGTTTATTCGTTCAAGTGCAGACGTGTTTGCCTGGACACCTAGCGACATGCCGGGTATCCCCACAGAATTGGCAGAACACAGTTTGCATGTAGATCCCAAGTCCAGGCCTGTGAAGCAGGGCTTGAGGAAGATGAACGAGGAAAGAAGGAAAGCTATAGGTGAAGAAATTGCTCGGCTATTAACAGCCGGCTTCATCATGGAAGTATTTCATCCGGATTGGTTAGCAAATCCGGTTCTGGTGATGAAAAAGACCAATGAGTGGAGGATGTGTATTGATTTCACGAGTCTCAACAAGCATTGCCCAAAGGATCCATTCGCACTACCAAGGATAGACCAGATCATAGATGCAGTAGCCGGGAGTGACCTGTTGTGCTTTTTGGACGCATATTCCGGATATCATCAAATTAAGCTCAGAAGGGAGGATTGGGAGAAAACATCATTTATAACCCCTTTTGGGGCCTTTTGTTACAAAACCATGACGTTTGGGTTAAAGAACGCTGGCGCAACTTATCAACGGTGTACTCAGAAGTGTTTCGAGGATCAAATTGGACGCAACGTCCATGCTTATGTGGATGACGTGGTTATCAAGACCAGGAAAGCAGGAACATTTATCGATGATCTAAAAGAAACGTTCAAGAACCTAAGGAGGTATCAGATGAAACTCAACCCGACAAAGTGCGTATTTGGAGTCCCAGCCGTGAAATTACTCGGTTTTATCGTTTCCGAGAGAGGAATTGAAGCAAACCCGGACAAAATCAAAGCTATCCAAAATCTGAAAAAGCCGGAAAATTTGAAGCATGTCCAAAAACTCACGGGCTGCGTGGCAGCCTTGAGCCGATTTATATCCAGACTCGGAGAAAAGGCAATACCGTTGTACCGGCTCTTGAGGAAGTCCGACAAATTCGTATGGGATCAAGAGGCAGATGAGGCATTCGAGGTACTAAAGAAGCAGTTATCTGAAGCACCAGTACTAGCGGCCCCGGGTCCTAAGGAGCCTATGTTGCTGTACGTAGCAGCTGGCCCCCGAGCCGTCAGCGCAGTAGTGGTTGTAGAGCATAAAGAAGATGGGAAAGGTTATCCGGTCCAGAGGCCGGTTTATTATGTCAGCGAAGTATTATCAGAGGCAAAGCAGCGTTATCCGCATTGGCGAAAGCTGTTTTTTGGGGTCTTCATGGCCAGCCGGAAACTGAAGCCGTACTTTCAGGAACACCCTATAACAGTGGTTAGCTCAATACCAATGTCGGATATCATCAGAAACTCGGATGCAACCGGAAGAATAGCCAAGTGGGCGATAGAGATGGGGGAGTACCACATCAGCTACGAGCCCAGGTCGGCAATCAAATCTCAGGCTTTGGTCGATTTTGTCAATGATTGGACACACACAGGCATGACTACCATGGTTCCAAATTCCGAGTCATGGATCATGCACTTCGATGGATCAAAGCAGTACGAGGGGTCAAGAGCTGGAGTGGTGTTAACTTCACCCAAAGGAGACAAATTGAGTTATGTACTACAGATTCACTTTGACTGTTCCAACAACGTGGCCGAGTATGAGGCCCTATTGCACGGCTTAAGAGTAGCCAAGGAGATGAATATTAAAAGGATACGATGCTTTGGAGATTTGGACCTTGTGGTACAGCAGGTATCAGGAACTTGGGATAGAAAGGACGCAACTATGGCAGCATACCGCAGGGAGGTTGACAGGGTTGCAGGATGTTTTTCCGGGTATGAGGTGGAACATATAGACAGGAGAAAGAATGAGGCAGCAGACGCCCTCGCCAGACTCGGCTCGCGCAGAGAGCCGGTTCCACCTAACGTTTTCCTGGACGAATTATGGCGACCATCAGTCAAGACCGAATCTGAGGAGGAACTGGCAAGTAAAGACCCGGGTATGGAACTCGTGGCCACTATACGCGCTGTTCCCGAGTGGACAGAACCGTTTTTGGCCTACCTATCACGAGGCGAGTTACCACAGCAGGAAGTGTTAGCAAGGCAAATTTTGCGACGAGCAAAGGGATATTCTATCATCAATGGGGAGTTATACAAGAGAAGTGCCACGGGAGTATTTCTGCGTTGTGTGGCACCAGAAGAAGGTCGACAGATTCTCAAAGAAATCCATGAAGGTGATTGTGGACATCATGCATCTACAAGGTCACTCGTGGCCAAAGCTTATCGACACGGATTTTTCTGTCTCACGGCTCTAGCAGATGCGGAACGATTAGTAGCAAGGTGTGACGGATGTCAAAGGTACGCTCGCCAAACCCACGTGCCGGCTATGGAATTACGGACCATCCTGTTAACTTGGCCGTTCGCTGTTTGGGGTATGGACATGGTTGGTCCCTTTCATATGTCACCCTGCAAAAAGACGCACCTTTTAGTGGCTATTGATAAGTTTACCAAGTGGGTAGAGGTCATGCCAGTCACCAACTGTGAGGCAGCTACAGCAGTCAAGTTCCTGAAAAGAATTATCTACCGGTTTGGGTATCCTCACAGCGTAATTACCGACAATGGAACCAACATATCCCTTGGCGAGATGGAAAAGTTCTGTGGCAGCAATGGAATCCGGCTTGACGTAGCATCAGTGGCTCATCCACAGGCCAATGGACAGGTGGAGAGGGCAAATCAGGAATTGCTTCGAGGATTAAAACCGCGACTGCGAGTTCCCTGTGTCAGGGCTGCTGGTGCATGGGTCGAAGAACTTCCTGCCGTGGTTTGGGGTATCAATACTACACCTAACAGATCTACTCGACGACGCCCTTCTTCATGGTCTATGGCGCGGAGGCAGTGTTACCGAGTGATATTATTCACGATTCACCACGAGTATCAGCTTATGTCGAAGTGGAGAACGAAAAAACCCGGCATGACGCCATAGATATGTTAGAAGAACAAAGGGAACAAGCCTTGGAAAGATCAGCCATATATCAGCAGGATTTGCGGAGGTATCATAGCCGGCGCGTAAAAACCCGGGTCTTCCAGGAAGGAGACCTGGTTCTGCGCTTGGTACAGTCGAACGAAGGAAAACACAAGTTATCACCACCATGGGAAGGACCATTTATCATAAGCCGGAATTTGCATAATGGGTCATATTACTTGATAGATGCAAGGGAAGAGTCGGCCACAGTTAATGACACTACCCATACCACTTCATCTATGCAAGAAAGAGACAGACCATGGAACGTGGCCCAGCTACGTCCATATTATACTTAGCAAAGATTATGATTGGCACGTGGAATTGCACGATGTAACAGGCAGCAGGTTTCAGACGTACTCTTTTCCTATCCGGGGTACCCTTGGGGACTGGACGGGTTTTTAATGAGGCGGCTTGCTGACCTAATTTTTTCATATCAAGTGAAGAGGTGATTATCAAGAAAAGAGGTGATTATTATGTCTTTTGAATAGCACAGTTGCAAACTCAAAGACCCGGCCATGATGCCTATGAGTTATAAGGGCCGATTACTTGCAAACGAGTACGGCTGCAATCTTATAACCGGACGAAGGAGCCAAATTTTCTTGACTATTCTTACTTAAGCTCGATGTGACTCGCAAAAAAGTGGCATGATTTGTTCGCTTACGATTACAGTCATCCAGGATGCCTAATGGGACTTGCCTGACCCTGTCTTTCGTATAGATGTAACGACATGGTATCCACGCGAAAGCCGGCTTACAGTACAAGATAGTCAAAAGGGTCATCTAAACCACAAGTTATGCAGAGTACAAGGCTAATAGCCGGAAACTCAACGATTATCAAGCATAACTTCAGATCCTGTGTGAAACAGCTCGGGGTTTTGTTTGTGGACTTAGCAGCAAACAATTCGTTCTCCTTGAAGGATCACGTATCCTAGACTCGGAAATCCGAGTCTTGGGGAATCGGGATCTCAAAAGAGAAAAAATTGTTTAGTTGATAAGGTTCAAAAAATCCAAACAGCCAAGTTTTGGGGGACTTGGGGACTTGGAAGCAAGCCCGCTGGTCAATACCCATGAAACCCGGAAACCGAGTCTCACAAAAGGAACAATAAAGAAAGACGAATATCAAGAATTACGCAGGTCGGATATCGAGAATAAAGAAAGTCAAATATCAAGAATAAAGAAAGTCGGGTATCAAGAGCAAACGGGCTTAAAAGTAGATGAATTTAAGCCAGAAGGGGCACAAGGTGTATCAGGAACTTAGAGTGCATTACAAAGATTTTGACAAAGAGTACCAAAAGTGCACAGGTGCACCATTCAAAAATAATTGTTTAAAACGGCACATCGGCCGACCGACGCATAAAAAGCGGCAGGTATTACTCGGCGTTCTAAGCCGCGGCGTCCATCTTCGCCTTGCCTTTGCCATCACTTGTGGTAGCAGCACCACCCGGGTCAGCAGCAATGCCGACTCGCGCAGGTGGAGGGACGATGGGTGTAGAGGTAGCGGGCGCAGAGTCGGCTTCAGCCTTCTTCTTTGCAGCCTCCTCTCTGATCTTGGCAGCTTCTTCCTTCCATCGGGCAAGCATATCGAATGGCTTGGGGCGATCTGCCTTAATAACTTTGTCACTAGCATCGTATGCAGGAAGAATAGAGTCAATGTCCAAACTATCGGCGATCACACTGGCCGGGTGACGAACTTCCTTCTGGATAGCCTTGAAATTCTTCGGTGAAAACTTGGACCCGTCCTGATTGAACTCTGGAAACCCGCCCATCAGCTTGGCCGGCTCTAGCTTAGGGAGATAAGCTTTAGCCAGCGCAGGTCCCCGGGTTACTCCAAAACGACAGGATGAGCGCTTCCAATGCCAAATCAACTCAGGAATGGTGGAGCAGACTTCCAGCAACTTTTTCATGTTACCTGGCCCAACACCCGGCAGTCGTAGCTCATCGAGAATCCATCCAACTCCGGCACTGAGCTGCCGGACAGTATCTTTAATGAGCTTCAGCTTGACAGTATCATCTTCTTCAGGGATGGCATCACCCGGACCTGTTGAATGCAAGAAAAATAATGAATAAGGAGATCCGGCTATTCATCCAAAGGAAATCCGGGTCTTGATTGCTAAAGTTCAAAGATCGTACCAGTTGCTGCGCGGTAGGTATCGTCAATCTGCACAGAAAGTGTTGTTAGCCTGTCTTCAGCCATGTGAGCCCTTTTTCTATACTTCCTCGTGATTTTTCCGCTCCTACGAGCTTCAGCTTCGGCTGCTTCGCGAAGAGCAGTTTCCTTCTCGATGCATTTGGCAGCCTTAGCCAACTTCTTCTCAGATTGCGCAACAAAATCCTAGGTGGGAACACAAGGAGCGGTCAGACGGATCTATTATAAAGTTCCAAGCAAATTAATCAGTAATTCACTCGGAACTTGGGGACTATATAAAGATATAGATGGTGTTACTCGGACTTACCTTGTGCTTCGTTATCAAGGCATCTAGAATATTCTCTTCATTGGCCCTCAAGGTGTAGAGGGCATCAAGCATTTGGGCGAACGTCATATCTTCAGGGCGAACTCTAGAAGGGCCAGCAGATTGGTCTTCCGGCTGAAGAACTTTCCCGGCTCGTGGGGTCGAAACCCGGACCGTCTGGGTATCCGGGTTAGGAGAGCCCGTCTTCGTCTCCAATATAATGTCTTCATCCACTTCTTCGAAGGATTTTGGATATGCGGTTTCTTGCTGAGCCGGATCATTGAAAGGGTCTTGTTCTTGCCCGTCTTCAGCTTCATCATCAACTACAACATCCGTGTTAATAATCGGCTCCTCCGCCCCCTGCTTTTCTGCTTCTGTGATTTCCGGGTCACTAGTGGTAACTTGGGCGCTAAGGGAAAAGAGAAAGATGGTTAGCGATATAGGTTGAAAGTTATCATGTATAAAAGGATATTGGGTGATGGAGACTTACCCAGTGTTCACAGCGTAATCCGGCGGGAGTTCGCTGCTGGAGGCGGACAAAGTTGCCAAAGGCACCGGTTGCGGCACCCGGAATTGCCCAGCGAGTGGGTGGTTAGGAGATGGGTGGCGCTGAGGAGATTTTGGGGGCTGAGGTGGAGGAGTGCTGGCCCGGTGAACAGGTGAAGTGGAGATACCCGGGTTAAGGGGGTCCTCGCCCGGGGAACTCCGGGTCACCCTGCGCTTAGCCGGGAAAGGATCCTTCAAGAATGATGAGTGTGACAATTGCTGATTAAGTTCACGCATGGTATCGAAGGAGTAAGGCTCAGAAGACATAAAGGAAAAAGGAACCTTTGCAACCACTCCTCTGGCCTTCCTATTGGCCCCGACTGTGGCCTCCTGGTCGGATTCGGTGGCCTCCGGGTCGTCCTCCTCTTTTCCTTCTTCGTCTTCCAGCCCTGAAAATCGAGTATGTATCAATGGGAAGAAGGTAAATGGTAGGAAAATAATGCAGGTGTCGTGGGATTATCACGGCAGACGTTACCGGGGGTAACTGATCTTGGGGCAAGACGACACAGGCGTTTGGGAGAGGGTTTAGCTCAGAAGAAAACATGGTGGAATTCGATCTGGTAGCCGGCAATCAAAGTCGCCGAGTCTCCGATCTTGATATAATAACTCAACTCTGGGATTACACTAGATGCTCGATATCAGGTGATATTGCTAGGGTTCTTAGATCTCTGCCTAAACTAGACCTGGGGGTCGGTTTATAAATCACCCGTACCCCCTGGCTTATTCTCCAAGGCGCATCCTGGGTCCTATCCGGACACGGCGCACAAACCCTAACTTTCTTCTACCATAACCCACAATCCGGGTCACTGGGCCTACAAGCTTGGGCCTTCACAGGTTTCCTTATCCTTAGCCAGATCCTGCACAGCGTCCTTTGGGCCGGGTTACTCCTTGGAGTTTGGCCTACCGGGTTATCATCCCCCCATCAGTAGTCCCCAGAATAGCCTGGGCTTCATGGATCCTCCTTGAAGCGCTCGCTATTCCCTGCAAAGATATCAAACACGCATGCATATGGAGGCCGGGTTAAGATACTTTGATAAGTAGCTAGGCCTTACTCCACGGAGGCCATATAGTAACCCGGGTTTTTTCCTCCAAACACTTAACTTTCCAGGTCCAAACCCTAATAAAATGCCAAGATCCCATACTCGATAATCGATCCTGATATCACGGGAGGGATCTCTTTCTCCTTTTCGCTCAAATCCCCTACTCAACATTTAAAACACATCTCGCCAAAACTCAAATAAATAGCCGTTTACTTCCGCAATTCCCGGCTCCCGCTCACTGAACCGAGCTTATCCATTCGCACTATAAATAAGCCCCTTGGGGGTAACCCGAACCCTAACGGCTCATTTCCCCCCACTCTTCTTCCTTTCTCCTTCTGAGCTCATTCTCACTGAGCGCCACCACGGAAATTCCGCGCGTATCACCGGAGCCCATCGGCCGGAGGCTGCGCTCCGCCACCGCTCGCCCCGCGCCGCCGCCAAGATCCACCGGCGAATCTCCATCCGGCCCGTCAAGAACCGCAAAGGGACACCAGGCCTGCGCCATCTGCCTCCGCAAGGCTTCACTCAGATCTCCTTAGACTTAGCCTCCAAGGCATATCTTGAGTCCTACTCGAACTCTACTAGCAAACCCTAACTTTCCTTAACACTATCCACAATCCGGGTTACAAAGCCTGCACCCTTTGGGCCTTCTAGAAGTTTCTTTATCCTTAACCGAATCCTGTGCAGTACACCTTGGGCCGGGTTACACCTTGAGGTTCGCCTACCGGGTTACTATCCCCCCATCAAAGTCATTTGAGATTGCTACCTTGCCTCGTCCCAATACCTTTAGTTCGGAGTTATCACCAATAGTAACGCAATTGAGGTGAGGTAATGGAGGTTGAAGATCACTCGTTGCGTCATTGCTTCCGGTCATATGTTGGGATGCACCACTATCCACCGTCCATTTGCTCGACCCGGAAGCACTTCCCTACAAGAGATTAGTTTCTTGATTTAGGGACCCATCTTTGAATGGGTCCTCTCATGTTAGCGACAAGGGTCTTAGGCACCCAAATACTCCAATGATAATCATCACCATAAGAAGTACCAACATATTTAGCATATACATGACCATCTCGAGATTTCATAAGAACATAAGATGGATTGTATTTCCCGGCAAAGTTATTGTGAGTGGTGCTCCCCCTAGAGGTCTCACCACCCACAAAGGTGTTGGTCTCCTTGCTTTTTGCCACCTCTCCCTCTTTCACAAATCTTACTTCTTGTGAGGGAGAGGTAACTTTCTTCTTGTTCTTCTTCTTGTACTTCTTCTTTGACTTGGCTACATAGCCAAGTCCCTCCTTTCCCTTGTTGACTTGTTGAGAAGCAATCTCATGGGGATTCTTCTCACTTCCTACAAGATTAGTTGCACTACAAGCATAGCTAGGCAAGACATTTGAGCTAGGATATGAAGTGGACACAACTTGCTTGTTAGATAGTTGAGCTAGAAGATTGTCACGAGATTTGGTTAACTTGTCATGAATTTCCTTAAGAGACATGAACTCATTTTCGAGTTTTTCATGACGAGTGCCAAGTTCCTCGTGAGCAATTCCTAGCTTCAACTCTTCATGTTCTAGAGTTTTAATGATAGCAAGAGATTGTGCATTTTCTTTCCTAAGCATGGAGACACTTATGGCAAAGTTTTCTTCAAGACAAGATAACTTCTCCTCAAGAGAGGCACGAAGGGAACACTCATTTTCAAGCGCTTTTTCAAGATCTTGTTCATTGAAGTGTGGACTTCATGGCTTTCCAAAGTCATGATGATCTCCTCCTTTTCATCTACAAGAGTGTTAGCCTCATCAATTTGCCTTAAAAGGGCATTCACCTTTTCCTTAGTCTCACCTTTAAGGCTTGATAGCCATGTGCCTAACTCATTAGACTCACTATCCTCCTCACAAACATTTTCAACACAATCCAATAACGAAGGAGGGTTAGTGATAATGGTCTTGGAGTTAGGAGAGCATACCGAAGTGGCTTTTGCCATAAGACAAGTAGGTCGGGTTGCTACACTCTCATTGGGGGATTCAAATAGAGAGATCGAAGGAGTTGATGCGGTGGCCATGGCGATGTGAGCAACTCCACCTACTTCATCTTCTCCTTCATCTCCGGAGATGTAAGTCTCAAGCACAGCCCCTTCTTGAACATAGAGGGCCCTTGGCACCCTTCTAGCGAAGTTCTTGTTTTGAGGAGGCTTGGCCTTGTTTTTGCGAACAAGCTTGCCTTCGTTTTATTCTCTTGGCCCAAAGGGGCACTCCTTGACGAAATGGTTTGCGCTACCACAATTGTAGCATGTCCTTGGTCGCTCCCCCTTCTTCTTGTAGTTCTTGTTTCGTGGAGGCCTTGGAGATCCGGCCTTGTGAGCTTCCCATCTCTTCCAATATCCATGCATCGCAAGAGCAATACATTTGTGAGATCCAGTGTAAGTGTCCTCATAGTCTTCCTCATCATCATCATCTTCTTCACTCTCATCAATTCGAGCCATAGCCTTTGACTTCAAAGCGAGATTGGGTGATCTTCCTATACCACGAGAGCGAGCAAGAGCATTGTCCGCACTCTTGTGTGAGAGGGAGATAGCTATGAACTCACTTAGAACACCAATTGAGTTGAGGGTATTGTAATCCGCTCTTGTCCGGATGCTAGTGGAGAGATTCTTCTCAAAGGGGGTAATTGCTTTGACAAATTTCCTCTTGATCCACTCATCGGAGATTTCTTCATTTCCAAAGTCCCTCAGTTGGTTGGCAAGGGTGACAACTGTTCTATATAGCTCTTCGGGGGTCTCATCCTCATGCATGACGAAGTTCTCGGAGTTGTCAATGGCCACGTCATGCTTGGAAGATTGGATGCTAGCATTTCCTTGGAACAAGGTGTCAAGTTTGTCCCAAGCTTCCTTGGCGGTCTTGCAACTAAGTATGTGAGTGAAGTACTACCTTGGGAGAGCCTTTTGGATCATGACAAGTGCGGTCTTGTTGAGTTGAGATTCTATGTCCTCCCTTGGAGTCAAATTGCTTGGGTCATGAGGATGAAATCCATGAATCACACTTCTCCATAATGCGGTACACGATCCTGAAATGTGAGATTCCATCTCAAACTTCCAAGAGGAGAATTCGTTAGTGTTAAGGATGGGTGGAACTCCAACATTAAGGATGTGTGGCATAGAAACGATTGGGTGGATAGAATCATAGTTTTGTGGTGGTGGAACTTTCGAATTCGAACCCGAACCATTAGCCATATGAGACTTGGAACCACCGTCACTCTCCTTAGCTTTGGCTTTAGCCTTTTGTGCGGCTTTAGCCTTAGCTTTGGCAATGTTCTCTTCGAGTTCGGAGGTGTCCGGAGTTGTTTCCTCATCCGAACTATCCGCATCGGAGACAAGAGGAGAGTGTGACGGTCCCTTAGGTTTACCCATTATGATCTCCAACATCTTTTTCATGGAGGACACGTCTGAGCCCACACTAGAGCTAACCTTGGACAATTGAGTTTGTATGGTACAAACCGTTGTCTCAAGGTTGGCTATAGTGTTAGCCATTTTGGCGAGTTCCTCCTTAGAAGATTCGGGATCATCCTCGTTGACCATTATACTCTTAGGCGGTTAAGCCCGATAAAAGAGCCGAGGCTCTGATACCAATTGAAAGTGCAAGATGGTCAACTAGAGGGGGGGGGAGGTGAATAGGTGACCTACAAATTTTAATTCTTTTTCACTTTTAATGGTGGATTAGGGAAAGTAAAAGCTTGGTTATCTAAATGTGCAACTAGGTTAACACCCTAAGTGACGAGTAACAAGTAGCAACGGAAGTATGGTAAAGACACAAGATAACCACAAGTGAAAAACACGGAGACAAGGATATGTTTCCCGTAGTTCCTTCTTGAAAGAAGTACGTCTACGTTGGAGAGGTGGGGAGCCACCTAGGCGCTCCTCAATAGCACGGATGTGCACACCTTATTCTCCGTGAGCTTCTCCGGTGAGGGAGATTCTCGTTTCCACTATGAGGTCGACTTGAAGGCGTTGACCAAACCTTTACAAGGGGTTGAGGCTACCCCACAAGTGAGATGGAGGCTCTCAACAATCGAAGCTTCTTGCTACAAGGTGGAAGCTACAAGCACTAGGGTTTCCCTTGGATGACAAGGCAACCAAGAGATTACAAGATCCCAAGAGTTGTGGTGTGGGAACACACGTTTTGGCTTGGTGGAAAGATAGATCTAGTCCTCCTCCATGAGATCCTTGAAGGGCATCGAGTTTGGTTGGTGGAGGAGGGAGATCGGGGCGTTTTGAGATCTTCAACAATGGAGGAGAGAGAGGAATGGACGAGCTACCTATCTAGAGAAAGAAGACAACTATTTATAGGCTCCTCCAAATTCTGACCGTTGCAGTCCTGCGGGACCGGAATATTCCGGTGTAAGGACTGGAAATTTCCGGTGTGCCTGGGCCGGAAATTTGAATACTCCGGGGGCGGATATTTGAAATATCCGGGGGCGGAAATTTCCGCCCCAATCCTCCGCCCCCATCTCTGTGCACATGCATCAGCTCGTTGACGAAAAATGCTAAGGACCAGGGGCCGGATATTTGCTCCGGAAATTTCCGGGGCAAATTTCCGCCCCACCTTCTGTGCGCGGGCATCAGTCAATGATGAAAAATTGCTAAGGACCAAATGACGGAATATTGGAATATCTAGGGGGCGGATAATTGAAATATCCGGGCCCAGAAATTTCCGGACAGAATTTCCGCCCCCATCTCTGTGCGCGGGCAACTTGCAGTGATCCATTTTCTGCTAAGTCCCAGAGGGCCGGATTTTTGCACCGGAAATTTCCGGGGCAAATTTCCGCTCTGGCTTCTGTGCGCGGGTAGGGAAAACACTTAGTCGTTTTGAAGATGCCAGGAAGGGGCCGGAATATTCCGGTGTGGGGGCCGGATATTCCTCCCTATAAGTACCGGAATTTCCGTTCTGCATAATGAAAAATCCGGTGGCAGTGATTCCAGAATGTAGATCTTCTCTTTGATCTTCCGACAAGAATATAACAATGAGCATCTGAGATAATGGCTGCACAGTCTAAACAACATTGTTAGATAGGAGATATTCGTGTTATCATCATCACCAAAATCATTAGAGGGATCATGAGCTTTCAACTATGATAGGTACTGATGGAGGGATAATTACCCGGTAGGCCAACTCCAAGGTGTAACCCGGCCCAAAGGACGCTGCGCATAATCCGGCTAAGGATAAAGAAACTTCTGGAAGGCCCAAGTTAGTAGGCCTCGTAACCCGGATTGTGGGTTATGGTAAAGGAGAACTAGGGTTTGTAAGCGGTGTCCGGGTAGGATTCATGCTACGCCTTGGAGGGCAAGCCAGGGGGGTACGGGTGCTTTATAAACCGACCCCTAGGTCTATTTTACGCAGATCCAAGTCCTAGCAATATTGCTCAATATCGAGTATCCAGTGTAATACGAGAGTTAAGCTATTTTCTTACGATAGGAGACTCGGCGACTTGATTGCCGGTTACCAGATCGATTATTTGTCATGTTTTCCTCTGAGCAAAACCCTCTCCCAAACGCCTGTGTCGTCTTGCCCCAAGATAAGTTACCCCCGGTAACGTCTGCCGTGATCATCCCACGACAGTTGGCGCCCACCGTGGGGCCTGCGTCCAAAGGTGTTTACATCACGGGAGAAGCTCGGAAGAACATGGAGAATCTCGTCGTCGGCGAGATCTACGTCGACCACGAAGAAGAGAAGATGGTGGACGATTCCGGCTGGGGGCCTGAGTCAGATCACCTCGAATCCGGATCTACTATGACGATCGGCCAGATCAACATCTTCATCGGTATGGTACGTACGTCTGGTTTAAAAGGACAATATCATGTGCATACTACAGGAACTTCTAGCAGGGACAAAAAGACACTAAAGCAAGCGGTAAACTCGGTTTCCTCGGCCGTTCCGGGATACCTAAGATGGGCGGAACAAGAGGTAACGTGGAGCAGAAGAGATCACCCGGAAATAATAGAGCGCCCAGGAGTCTTGGCGTTGGTGGTTGCGCCACAGGTCAATGGTTACGAGCTGAAAAAGGTCCTGATGGACGGTGGAAGTAGTATTAACATTCTGTATTGGGAAACCTTCTTGCGCATGAGTCTTAAAGAGTCTCAGCTACAGGAAAGTTCGACAGTTTTTCATGGGATTGTGCCGGGACACTCGGCGTGCCCCGAGGGAAAGATCACATTGGAGGTTGCTTTCGGAGAATCAACGGATAATTATCGAGTTGAGTGGCTCACGTTCGAGGTGGTCAAATTGTGCAGTCCTTAACGCGCTGTTCGGAAGACCGGCTTATGCTAAATTCATGGCTAGGCCGTGTTATGTGTATTTGCAGCTAAAGATTCCGGGTCCTAAGCAGACCATCACCATACATGGGAGCCGGGATATAGCGGCCGAGTGCGACGAAGGAGATTCAGTGATGGCCGAGCAAGCTTGCAGAAAAGAAGAACTCAAGTATTACCGGTCGCAAGTAGATCCGGATGATAGAACAACATTGAAAAGGCCGAATACTGAGGACGAAAGGGCAAAATTCAAGGCAGCATAGGACACCAAGAAGATAGATTTTGTTGAAGGAGATTCCACTAAGCAATTTACCATAGGGTCCAACTTGGATAAAGAGCAGGAGAAGGCGCTTGTGGAGTTTATTCGTTCAAGTGCAGACGTGTTTGCCTGGACACCTAGCGACATGCCGGGTATCCCCACAGAATTGGCAGAACACAGTTTGCATGTAGATCCCAAGTCCAGGCCTGTGAAGCAGGGCTTGAGGAAGATGAACGAGGAAAGAAGGAAAGCTATAGGTGAAGAAATTGCTCGGCTATTAACAGCCGGCTTCATCATGGAAGTATTTCATCCGGATTGGTTAGCAAATCCGGTTCTGGTGATGAAAAAGACCAATGAGTGGAGGATGTGTATTGATTTCACGAGTCTCAACAAGCATTGCCCAAAGGATCCATTCGCACTACCAAGGATAGACCAGATCATAGATGCAGTAGCCGGGAGTGACCTGTTGTGCTTTTTGGACGCATATTCCGGATATCATCAAATTAAGCTCAGAAGGGAGGATTGGGAGAAAACATCATTTATAACCCCTTTTGGGGCCTTTTGTTACAAAACCATGACGTTTGGGTTAAAGAACGCTGGCGCAATTTATCAACGGTGTACTCAGAAGTGTTTCGAGGATCAAATTGGACGCAACGTCCATGCTTATGTGGATGACGTGGTTATCAAGACCAGGAAAGCAGGAACATTTATCGATGATCTAAAAGAAACGTTCAAGAACCTAAGGAGGTATCAGATGAAACTCAACCCGACAAAGTGCGTATTTGGAGTCCCAGCCGTGAAATTACTCGGTTTTATCGTTTCCGAGAGAGGAATTGAAGCAAACCCGGACAAAATCAAAGCTATCCAAAATCTGAAAAACCGGAAAATTTGAAGCATGTCCAAAAACTCACGGGCTGCGTGGCAGCCTTGAGCCGATTTATATCCAGACTCGGAGAAAAGGCAATACCGTTGTACCGGCTCTTGAGGAAGTCCGACAAATTCGTATGGGATCAAGAGGCAGATGAGGCATTCGAGGTACTAAAGAAGCAGTTATCTGAAGCACCAGTACTAGCGGCCCCGGGTCCTAAGGAGCCTATGTTGCTGTACGTAGCAGCTGGCCCCCGAGCCGTCAGCGCAGTAGTGGTTGTAGAGCGTAAAGAAGATGGGAAAGGTTATCCGGTCCAGAGGCCGGTTTATTATGTCAGCGAAGTATTATCAGAGGCAAAGCAGCGTTATCCGCATTGGCGAAAGCTGTTTTTTTGGGGTCTTCATGGCCAGCCGAAAACTGAAGCCGTACTTTCAGGAACACCCTATAACAGTGGTTAGCTCAATACCAATGTCGGATATCATCAGAAACTCGGATGCAACCGGAAGAATAGCCAAGTGGGCGATAGAGATGGGGGAGTACCACATCAGCTACGAGCCCAGGTCGGCAATCAAATCTCAGGCTTTGGTCGATTTTGTCAATGATTGGACACACACAGGCATGACTACCATGGTTCCAAATTCCGAGTCATGGATCATGCACTTCGATGGATCAAAGCAGTACGAGGGGTCAAGAGCTGGAGTGGTGTTAACTTCACCCAAAGGAGACAAATTGAGTTATGTACTACAGATTCACTTTGACTGTTCCAACAACGTGGCCGAGTATGAGGCCCTATTGCACGGCTTAAGAGTAGCCAAGGAGATGAATATTAAAAGGATACGATGCTTTGGAGATTTGGACCTTGTGGTACAGCAGGTATCAGGAACTTGGGATAGAAAGGACGCAACTATGGCAGCATACTGCAGGGAGGTTGACAGGGTTGCAGGATGTTTTTCCGGGTATGAGGTGGAACATATAGACAGGAGAAAGAATGAGGCAGCAGACGCCCTCGCCAGACTCGGCTCGCGCAGAGAGCCGGTTCCACCTAACGTTTTCCTGGACGAATTATGGCGACCATCAGTCAAGACCGAATCTGAGGAGGAACTGGCAAGTAAAGACCCGGGTATGGAACTCGTGGCCACTATACGCGCTGTTCCCGAGTGGACAGAACCATTTTTGGCCTACCTATCACGAGGCGAGTTACCACAGCAGGAAGTGTTAGCAAGGCAAATTTTGCGACGAGCAAAGGGATATTCATCAATGGGGAGTTATACAAGAGAAGTGCCACGGGAGTCTTTCTGCGTTGTGTGGCACCAGAAGAAGGTCGACAGATTCTCAAAGAAATCCATGAAGGTGATTGTGGACATCATGCATCTACAAGGTCACTCGTGGCCAAAGCTTATCGACACGGATTTTTCTGTCTCACGGCTCTAGCAGATGCGGAACGATTAGTAGCAAGGTGTGACGGATGTCAAAGGTACGCTCGCCAAACCCACGTGCCGGCTATGGAATTACGGACCATCCCGTTAACTTGGCCGTTCGCTGTTTGGGGTATGGACATGGTTGGTCCCTTTCATATGTCACCCTGCAAAAAGACGCACCTTTTAGTGGCTATTGATAAGTTTACCAAGTGGGTAGAGGTCATGCCAGTCACCAACTGTGAGGCAGCTACAGCAGTCAAGTTCCTGAAAAGAATTATCTACCGGTTTGGGTATCCTCACAGCGTAATTACCGACAATGGAACCAACATGTCCCTTGGCGAGATGGAAAAGTTCTGTGGCAGCAATGGAATCCGGCTTGACGTAGCATCAGTGGCTCATCCACAGGCCAATGGACAGGTGGAGAGGGCAAATCAGGAATTGCTTCGAGGATTAAAACCGCGACTGCGAGTTCCCTGTGTCAGGGCTGCTGGTGCATGGGTCGAAGAACTTCCTGCCGTGGTTTGGGGTATCAATACTACACCTAACAGATCTACTCGACGACGCCCTTCTTCATGGTCTATGGCGCGGAGGCAGTGTTACCGAGTGATATTATTCACGATTCACCACGAGTATCAGCTTATGTCGAAGTGGAGAACGAAAAAACCCGGCAGGACGCCATAGATATGTTAGAAGAACAAAGGGAACAAGCCTTGGAAAGATCAGCCATATATCAGCAGGATTTGCGGAGGTATCATAGCCGGCGCGTAAAAACCCGGGTCTTCCAAGAAGGAGACCTGGTTCTGCGCTTGGTACAGTCGAACGAAGGAAAACACAAGTTATCACCACCATGGGAAGGACCGTTTATCATAAGCCGGAATTTGCATAATGGGTCATATTACTTGATAGATGCAAGGGAAGAGTCGGCCACAGTTAATGACACTACCCATACCACTTCATCTATGCAAGAAAGAGACAGACCATGGAACGTGGCCCAGCTACGTCCATATTATACTTAGCAAAGATTATGATTGGCACGTGGAATTGCACGATGTAACAGGCAGCAGGTTTCAGACGTACTCTTTTCCTATCCGGGGTACCCTTGGGGACTGGACGGGTTTTTAATGAGGCGGCTTGCTGACCTAATTTTTTCATATCAAGTGAAGAGGTGATTATCAAGAAAAGAGGTGATTATTATGTCTTTTGAATAGCACAGTTGCAAACTCAAAGACCCGGCCATGATGCCTATGAGTTATAAGGGCCGATTACTTGCAAACGAGTACGGCTGCAATCTTATAACCGGACGAAGGAGCCAAATTTTCTTGACTATTCTTACTTAAGCTCGATGTGACTCGCAAAAAAGTGGCATGATTTGTTCGCTTACGATTACAGTCAGCCAGGATGCCTAATGGGACTTGCCTGACCCTGTCTTTCGTATAGATGTAACGACATGGTATCCACGCGAAAGCCGGCTTACAGTACAAGATAGTCAAAAGGGTCATCTAAACCACAAGTTATGCAGAGTACAAGGCTAATAGCCGGAAACTCAACGATTATCAAGCATAACTTCAGATCCTGTGTGAAACAGCTCGGGGTTTTGTTTGTGGACTTAGCAGCAAACAATTCGTTCTCCTTGAAGGATCACGTATCCTAGACTCGGAAATCCGAGTCTTGGGGAATCGGGATCTCAAAAGAGAAAAAATTGTTTAGTTGATAAGGTTCAAAAAATCCAAACAGCCAAGTTTTGGGGGACTTGGGGACTTGGAAGCAAGCCCGCTGGTCAATACCCATGAAACCCGGAAACCGAGTCTCACAAAAGGAACAATAAAGAAAGACGAATATCAAGAATTACGCAGGTCGGATATCGAGAATAAAGAAAGTCAAATATCAAGAATAAAGAAAGTCGGGTATCAAGAGCAAACGGGCTTAAAAGTAGATGAATTTAAGCCAGAAGGGGCACAAGGTGTATCAGGAACTTAGAGTGCATTACAAAGATTTTGACAAAGAGTACCAAAAGTGCACAGGTGCACCATTCAAAAATAATTGTTTAAAACGGCACATCGGCCGACTGACGCATAAAAAGCGGCAGGTATTACTCGGCGTTCTAAGCCGCGGCGTCCATCTTCGCCTTGCCTTTGCCATCACTTGTGGTAGCAGCACCACCCGGGTCAGCAGCAATGCCGACTCGCGCAGGTGGAGGGACGATGGGTGTAGAGGTAGCGGGCGCAGAGTTGGCTTCAGCCTTCTTCTTTGCAGCCTCCTCTCTGATCTTGGCAGCTTCTTCCTTCCATCGGGCAAGCATATCGAATGGCTTGGGGCGATCTGCCTTAATAACTTTGTCACTAGCATCGTATGCGGGAAGAATAGAGTCAATGTCCAAACTATCGGCGATCACACTGGCCGGGTGACGAACTTCCTTCTGGATAGCCTTGAAATTCTTCGGTGAAAACTTGGACCCGTCCTGATTGAACTCTGGAAACCCGCCCATCAGCTTGGCCGGCTCTAGCTTAGGGAGATAAGCTTTAGCCAGCGCAGGTCCCCGGGTTACTCCAAAACGACAGGATGAGCGCTTCCAATGCCAAATCAACTCAGGAATGGTGGAGCAGACTTCCAGCAACTTTTTCATGTTACCTGGCCCAACACCCGGCAGTCGTAGCTCATCGAGAATCCATCCAACTCCGGCACTGAGCTGCCGGACAGTATCTTTAATGAGCTTCAGCTTGACAGTATCATCTTCTTCAGGGATGGCATCACCCGGACCTGTTGAATGCAAGAAAAATAATGAATAAGGAGATCCGGCTATTCATCCAAAGGAAATCCGGGTGTTGATTGCTAAAGTTCAAAGATCATACCAGTTGCTGCGCGGTAGGTATCGTCAATCTGCACAGAAAGTGTTGTTAGCCTGTCTTCAGCCATGTGAGCCCTTTTTCTATACTTCCTCGTGATTTTTCCGCTCCTACGAGCTTCAGCTTCGGCTGCTTCGCGAAGAGCAGTTTCCTTCTCGATGCATTTGGCAGCCTTAGCCAACTTCTTCTCAGATTGCGCAACAAAATCCTAGGTGGGAACACAAGGAGCGGTCAGACGGATCTATTATAAAGTTCCAAGCAAATTAATCAGTAATTCACTCGGAACTTGGGGACTATATAAAGATATAGATGGTGTTACTCGGACTTACCTTGTGCTTCGTTATCAAGGCATCTAGAATATTCTCTTCATTGGCCCTCAAGGTGTAGAGGGCATCAAGCATTTGGGCGAACGTCATATCTTCAGGGCGAACTCTAGAAGGGCCAGCAGATTGGTCTTCCGGCTGAAGAACTTTCCCGGCTCGTGGGGTCGAAACCCGGACCGTCTGGGTATCCGGGTTAGGAGAGCCCGTCTTCGTCTCCAATATAATGTCTTCATCCACTTCTTCGAAGGATTTTGGATATGCGGTTTCTTGCTGAGCCGGATCATTGAAAGGGTCTTGTTCTTGCCCGTCTTCAGCTTCATCATCAACTACAACATCCGTGTTAATAATCGGCTCCTCCGCCCCCTGCTTTTCTGCTTCTGTGATTTCCGGGTCACTAGTGGTAACTTGGGCGCTAAGGGAAAAGAGAAAGATGGTTAGCGATATAGGTTGAAAGTTA
Source organism: Alopecurus myosuroides (assembly GCA_028641055.1). NCBI lineage: Eukaryota > Viridiplantae > Streptophyta > Magnoliopsida > Poales > Poaceae > Alopecurus > Alopecurus myosuroides. The sequence continues at coordinate 6,012,558 of CM054058.1, read as the reverse complement.
TCATGTATAAAAGGATATTGGGTGATGGAGACTTACCCAGTGTTCACAGCGTAATCCGGCGGGAGTTCGCTGCTGGAGGCGGACAAAGTTGCCAAAGGCACCGGTTGCGGCACCCGGAATTGCCCAGCGAGTGGGTGGTTAGGAGATGGGTGGCGCTGAGGAGATTTTGGGGGCTGAGGTGGAGGAGTGCTGGCCCGGTGAACAGGTGAAGTGGAGATACCCGGGTTAAGGGGGTCCTCGCCCGGGGAACTCCGGGTCACCCTGCGCTTAGCCGGGAAAGGATCCTTCAAGAATGATGAGTGTGACAATTGCTGATTAAGTTCACGCATGGTATCGAAGGAGTAAGGCTTAGAAGACATAAAGGAAAAAGGAACCTTTGCAACCACTCCTCTGGCCTTCCTATTGGCCCCGACTGTGGCCTCCTGGTCGGATTCGGTGGCCTCCGGGTCGTCCTCCTCTTTTCCTTCTTCGTCTTCCAGCCCTGAAAATCGAGTATGTATCAATGGGAAGAAGGTAAATGGTAGGAAAATAATGCAGGTGTCGTGGGATTATCACGGCAGACGTTACCGGGGGTAACTGATCTTGGGGCAAGACGACACAGGCGTTTGGGAGAGGGTTTAGCTCAGAAGAAAACATGGTGGAATTCGATCTGGTAGCCGGCAATCAAAGTCGCCGAGTCTCCGATCTTGATATAATAACTCAACTCTGGGATTACACTAGATGCTCGATATCAGGTGATATGCTAGGGTTCTTAGATCTCTGCCTAACTAGACCTGGGGGTCGGTTTATAAATCACCCGTACCCCCTGGCTTATTCTCCAAGGCGCATCCTGGGTCCTATCCGGACACGGCGCACAAACCCTAACTTTCTTCTACCATAACCCACAATCGGGTCACTGGGCCTACAAGCTTGGGCCTTCACAGGTTTCCTTATCCTTAGCCAGATCCTGCACAGCGTTCCTTTGGGCCGGGTTACTCCTTGGAGTTTGGCCTACCGGGTTATCATCCCCCCATCAGTAGTCCCCAGAATAGCCTGGGCTTCATGGATCCTCCTTGAAGCGCTCTCTATTCCCTGCAAAGATATCAAACACGCATGCATATGGAGGCCGGGTTAAGATACTTTGATAAGTAGCTAGGCCTTACTCCACGGAGGCCATATAGTAACCCGGGTTTTTTCCTCCAAACACTTAACTTTCCAGGTCCAAACCCTAATAAAAATGCCAAGATCCCATACTCGATAATCGATCCTGATATCACGGGAGGGATCTCTTTCTCCTTTTCGCTCAAATCCCCTACTCAACATTTAAAACACATCTCGCCAAAACTCAAATAAATAGCCGTTTACTTCCGCAATTCCCGGCTCCCGCTCACTGAACCGGGCTTATCCATTCGCACTATAAATAAGCCCCTTGGGGGTAACCCGAACCCTAACGGCTCATTTCCCCCCACTCTGCTTCCTTTCTCCTTCTGAGCTCATTCTCACTGAGCGCCACCACGGAAATTCCGCGCGTATCACCGGAGCCCATCGGCCGGAGGCTGCGCTCCGCCACCGCTCGCCCCGCGCCGCCGCCAAGATCCACCGGCGAATCTCCATCCGGCTCGTCAAGAACCGCAAAGGGACACCAGGCCTGCGCCATCTGCCTCCGCAAGGCTTCACTCAGATCTCCTCCGGTAAGCCTTTTGCACCCATTAATTTGCCCTTGCAATTTTCGATTTTACCTCGGATTAGATCCAAATCAGCCCGCCACGGATTTCTCGGCTATGCCGAATTAGGCTACCAATAGTCTTTGCTAGCTTGCCCAATGGATAAACGCATATTCCAATCCACTCTCCTATTTCCTGCAATCATTATTCTCGCCACGAATCTGAAAATGGAATTTCCAATCTAGGCTCGAACTACTCGAAGTTTCCGCCTTTGCCTCAATCACCCAGCTGGACCTCCCCTTTCTAGTTCCTTTTATTCACGCTAAGTGCCTATGCAGCCATCCATCATCCTCAAAAACTCCTTCACCATTTAGATCCCATAATTTTCGCCATAGTGTTTGATACCCGGATAATTTCGAACTTTGCTCTGCGAGCTAACACCCGGATTACGCGCAATTTCTCGTGTCTCAATATTACCCGGCTGATACTCGGCCGGCTCACAACTTCCGTGTTTTAGTCCTCTTATCCTTTTTCCTTGTACTTTGCAGGTCAACCACATGGCTCCCAAAAAGCAGGGAAAAACTCCAATCAAAGATAAAGCCACCAACTCCATATCCGCCAACTGGGCGCGGTCTACGGTCACCAAGGCCAAGTTGGAGGAGCTGGTGGAGCTGGGAGTTCTTCCTCCTCAAGAAGATATCCAGTGGAGGGTGCCGGGTAAGGAGACCCGGCCTACCCCGACAAAAGATGAGGTAATCTGTTTCGTGGAACATGTGACCCGGGGTTTCCGACCGCCGGGTCACCCTTTTTTCCGTGATGTCCTTAGTCACTACGGCCTTCGCGTCTTTGACATCGGACCCAATTCTGTACTAAACATTTACCACTTTATTGTCCTTTCCGAATCCTACTTGTGCACTCCGCCAAGTCTAGCTCTTTTCATTGAGCTTTTTCAATGCAAACCGTGCCGCGAAAGCGGTGACGGGGCGCTTCTCGCTTGCGGCGGGGTTTCTATCCAGCGCCGCAAGAATTCTCTGATGCCACCCCTCACCCTTAATTCCCATGTCAAGCACTGGCAGCTCTCATACTTCTACTGCCAAGACACTTCCCCACCCGGCCAAAAGAAACTGCCGGGTTATTCAGAGGGTCTTCTTGACATCTCTGATAAATTTAGTGCCTTCGCCCCTGACTCGGACAGGGAGGCAATTCAACCTTTACTAGCCAAAATCACCACTCTCACGGCCCAAGGCCTCATCGGGCTCAACCTGGTGAAGACTTGGGTCGACTTCAGGATTCAACCCAATTCCATCCGCACAAAATTGATGTGCGAGTATTCAGGGCAATCCACAGACCCGCTCCGGTACTCTGACAACATCTTTGCAGATGGCGACACTCACAAAACCATCAATGGTTTCCTGACAGAAAAACTTGAGGTAATCCGGAGCATATCCGGATTAGAGCCTTTCACCCTCGAGAACCCAGCCCCCAAGGTGAAAACCCGACTTTGATGCCTTTACCTTTGCTCTTTCCGCTTGATACAGTTGATAACCCTTGCACTAACACTTTTCAGGCTGATGATGATTTTTGGAAAACCAACGCCTCCCCTAGCTCCGAAAGTCCAGAGGAGCAAGAAACTGTTAACTCGGACGAAGGTACTCTCCGGATTTTATTTAGCTCCTTCAAGCTCACCATAACCCCTTCATTTCCAACTATAACTTTGATGATATCCAGAACGAGAAGATGACGAGGAAGAAAACTCCGACGGCAAAGTAGAATCCGCCAGCGATGAGGAGGAACTGGAGCCGACAGTCAAAGTCGGCTCAAAAAGAAAAACTCAAGAGGCCACCTCCAAGGTTTCATATCTCCTCCTCGCATTTAATTCGTATTACTTTAATGATATACTTGAGCTACCTTGACGTTACTCCACCGGCCTTTCTTGAAGGAGTCGCCCATGACCAAGCGTAGGTCAACTCGAAATCACCCGGGTGATGATGCCCTTAACCCAGGTATTCCGTCGACCCCGACTCGGCAGGCTGGTAATTACCCTATCTTTTCTCGGTCAGCACATTCTCCTTGAACCATTCCTACATGACATCTAACTTGACAATTTCCAGCCTCTCCCGAGTCCGATGACGGATTTCCTTGTGACTTTGCGGTGAACGCCGGGTAAGATCCCCTTCTAGACGCTCCCCCACACTTCATCACCCTTTCCTGACTGCATATTTAACTGCTTACTGATAACATCTACAGGGCCACGGTCGTTATTAGCGACCAAGAGGATATGGAAAACGAGAGCCCGGGTAAGGGGAGCCCGGCTGATAAGACTACAGCCGCGTCTAGCGGCGAAAAACAAGCATCGCCGACAAAACCGGACACACAAGAAGCCAAGTATCCGATTGCTTCCCATGCAAGCAAGAGGAACAAAACCACAACCTTGGGTGCAGAAGGAGCGTCGGATTCCGACGCACAAATGACCCGGGTTCCGCCTCCCACTAAGAAGAAAGCTTCTTCTCGGAATTTCCAAGGCCCCGGGTCTTCTGATACGGATAAAGATACTTTTGATCAATTGATGAACACGCTCCTCACTATGAAGACTTCGGAGAGAGAGATCTTAGAGCGCATGGCTGCAGAGCACCAGGTAAGAGCACTTGGCATCTCATATTGCATACCTAGTCCCCAAGTTCCGAGTATGACTTGCAAAAGTTATGCTTGGTACTTTACGCCATATTCAGCTTACCATAATATCCAACTGGTGCTTGCATTCTTTGCTACTTATAGGCACAGATAACCCGGTCTGACGAAACTTTACTTAAGACCGAACAACTTCTTCTTGCCGAGGTAAAACGAAGGGAAATCCTTGAGGATGACATGAAAAGTTTGAAGAAGGATTTTTCCAAATGCAAGAAGGAATGCAATGCCGCTCAGACCAAACTGAAGAAACTATCGGACCAAGTGTCCGATACTTATCAGATCTTGCTTAGTAAGTTTTTGCTGTCGACTAACTTCATGCCTTTGCTTTATTATATCATACTCGGGATTTACTGATACGTTCTTTCTTTTGTTACAACTGTAGGTGCCAACCTTGCGGCCCCAGAGGAGGACGCCGCTGTCAAGGCTAGAACCCTAAAAACCGTGCTCCGGACTTTCTTTGCCGGCACAAAATTCATACTGGATGCCGTGAAGTGGCCTACGGAAGTATATCCGGGTGAAGAAAATCTCATTCAAGCCTGCTCCACTGTGCCTGGCTGGATTGAAATCTGGAAACGTTCATCCTGCCGGATTGGAATGACCCGGGCTTTCACCCTGGCCAAGGCTTTCTTTCCGAAGCTTGACCCGGCAAAGGTAATATCCGGGTTTCCCGAATTCAAGGCTGACGGTTCCAAATTTACACCCAAGGATTTCAAGGCCATACAAACCGCAGTGCGCCCCTCAGCTACCACCTTGGCCGATAGTTTGGATCTGAACACGATTATGAGTGCATATGACGCTGATGGCAAAGTTCTTACGGAGGAAGCACCCCCGCCCTTTGATATCTTGGAGAAATGGGCTGCTGATTCGGCTAGGAAGAGGGAGGCGACTGCGAAGAGAGAGGCCGAATTAGGATCAGGTCCGTCTGCCTCTACACCAGCCGTCCCTCCGCCTGCCCGCCCTGACGCATTGAGTCCGGGTAAGGATGCCGAGAAGGCTAAGCAGCGAGCCCAGGAGGCCGAATAGGGCAATACCATCATAATACTTTGTTTACGTGATGCTTTGTACTCAAACTTTTATGCTTTTGATGGTGCGCCTGTGCACCCCTGATACTGATGTCGTAACTTGTAACGCACTTTTAGTCTGTGATATACTTTGCGGCTTTCCTGGCCTTTTGATAATCGTATTGCTTGTCTATTCTTTGAGCTTTTTCTCGATACCCGCCTCTCTATTTTGACTCCCTTCATAAGACTCGGTTTTCCGAATACCAGGAGCTTTGATAAGTGGACTTTTTAAGTCCCCAAGACCCGGATGGTGAGGTCTTTCGAACTTCGATAGCCGAGTAGTTTGTTTCTGTTTCGAAGTCCCCAGTCCCCATGACCCAAAGTCCGAGTCATGGGGGGGTGGCCTTTCTCAGAGAACAAATTGTTTTTTACCGAGTCGCAAGCCTGAACCATTCCGTGTAGGTACTGAAGTTATGCTTGATAGTTGTTGAGTTTCCGGCTATTAGCCTTGTACTCTGCATAAACTTATGGTTTAGATGACCCTTTTGACTATCTTGTACTGTAAGCCGGCTTTCGCGTGGATACCATGTTGTTACATCCATACGAGAACAGGGTCAGGCCAGTCCCATTGGGCTTCATGGCTGATTGTAATCGTAAGCGAACGAATCATGCCACTTTAGTGCGAGTCACATCGAGCTTAAGTAAGAAAAGTCAAGAAAATTTGGCTCCTTTGTCCAGTTATAAGATTGCAGCCGTACTCGTTTGCGAATAATCGGCCCTTATAACTTATAGGCATCAAGGCCGGGTCTTTTGGGTTTATAGCTGGGCTACTTGGACAACCAGCCCCCGAGACCTATATATACTCAACTTTCTTAATGATACTGAATTATTGATGTCACATGGATACTGCTTACTTGTAATCAGGCTGTAATGATATAGGACTTGATAACCATCTCTTTATTGATACTAGAAATTTTGGATCAGCAGGCCGCCTCATTAAAAACCTTCCAGTCCCCTTAGGTACCCTGGGTAGGAAAAGAGCGCGTCTGAAACCTGCCGCCCGTTACATTGTTTAGTTCTTCATGGGCACCGGTCCCAGGCTGTCTTGACCGACGCACATTCTCCACATGTTGGATTTTCTCATGACGAGTACCGGGTTTACTAACCAACCCGGGTAAGGCGTTTCCATGACCTGGCTGGTTGTGAGCGGTCGTGCAGCTTCTTCTTCTATGGCAGATTGTTTGGAGGAGTCATCCTTGATAAAAGCCACCATTTTAGCGTCTTGCGTTACCTTGGATTTTGTTCTTTCGCCTTCAGTACTCGGCCTTTTTGATGTGGCTCTACCCTCCGGGTCTGCTTGAGACCGGTAATGCTTGAGTTCTTCTTTTCTACAGGCCTGCTCGGCCATTGCTGCATCTCCTTCGTCGCATTCAGCTGCTATGTCTCGATTTCCATGTATGGTAATGGTCTTCTTGGGACCCGGGATTTTTAGCTGTAGATATACGTAACACGGCCTAGCCATGAATTTGGCATAAGCCGGCCTTCCAAATAACGCGTGATAAGGGCTGCGCAATTTGACTACCTCAAAGGTAAGCCACTCAACTCGATAGTTGTCCTTTGACTCCCCAAAGGCTACCTCCAATGCGATTTTTCCCTCGGGGCACGCTGAATGACCCGGCACTATTCCATGAAAAACTGTTGAGCTTTTTTGTAGCTGAGACTCCTTGAGGCCCATGCGTAGGAAGGTTTCCCAATATAGTATATTGATGCTGCTTCCACCATCCATCAAAACCTTTTTCAGCTCATACCCATTGACTTGCGGTGCGACTACTAATGCCAAGACTCCCGGGTGCTCCACTCTTTCTGGGTGATCCCTTCTGCTCCATGTTACCTCCTGTTCTGACCATCTCAAGTATCTCGGGACAGCTGACGAAACTGAGTTGACCGCTTGCTTCAGTATCTTTTTGTCCTTGTTAGAGCCTCCTGTGGTATGCACATGATATTGACCCAATTGTTTGGGGTTAGCCTGAAAACCTCCTGCTCCCCCTTGGTTATTACCTTGATTTCCAGCCGCCGGGTTACCAGCCGGGGGTGGGCCATTGCCCGGGTTTCCCCTGGACCCGGTCCTCCTCCCCGTCCTGCGCCTCGCATGGCTCTGTTCACTTCCTCGTTCTTCCATCTTTGCAAGTCGGCGCACTGTTCCAGGGAGTGGTTAGCCGGCCTGCCGTTCCTGCTGTGCTTTGGGCATGCCATCCTGAATATGTCCCAATTGTTACCCGGCCTTGGCGGTCCTTGATAATTTCCTCCATTGTGATTACCTCCGTTGAAATTTCCTTCTGCTCTGGGCCTTGAAGATCCGGCCTCTGTGTTGGCGACAAACTCGGAGCCCCCTTCAAACGGGCGCTTGTTCTGGCTATTTCCGTTATTACCTGGTGCTGATCCATTGCCCGTTCTTCCATTATTACTTGCGTTTGCTTTTACCTTCCTGTCATCAACTTCCTCTTCTGTAGTATCCGTCGAGGCGTGTTTGTTGCACGCATCCATCAACTCTCCCATTGTAACTTCCGACGCATTTCGACTAGACTTCATGCGAGTTAATTTTTGCACTAAAGGTATATACTTGCATGTTTTTGCCATGGCCTGTAATGCATCCTTGGGCCGAATATCCGTGGAAGAGTGAAGTATCTCCATAACTCGGCGCACCCAACTGCGCGCCGATTCTCCCTTCTTTTGTACGCATCGCTCTAGATCGTCAATAGTGAACAATTTCCTGCACGTCCCATGAAAGTGCTTGACAAACGCGGTCTTCAATTCCTCCCAGGACTTAATCGACCCTTCCGGCAAGTTGGTGAACCACAACTTTGCTGCTCCTTCTGACATCATTAAGTACATGAACTTGGCTTGGAGATTCTCGGACGCGTTGCGAATCGACATTGCCATCTCGTAACTGCTTAGCCATGTTTCTGGATCCATAGTTGGTTCATAGTTCACTACTTTTCCTGGTTCTTTGAATTTTTCCGGGTAAGGTTCCGCTCTGATATTGTCCGAGAGACACTTGGGTCCCGCTAGAGTGGTTGAGGCCGGTCTTGCTCTAGAAACGTGTGATACCGCGGGGGGCGCGGCTGGGCGCGATGCTGCGGGAAGTCCATGCGCTACAGACCCGGCCGCGGCCCTCCGTGCTCTGGAACTGTCCACGACAGCCTGTGCTGCTGATGCTGCCTGAATGCGGGGAGGAGGCGGCATTTGCTGCTGCTCTTCCCTCCGCCGTGCTGAACTTGTTTGGATATTCCCTTGCTGTTGGCTGACGTATGGCGTCCCGTGCATACCGCTTCTATGATCCGGATAATTGGCTTGCTGTGCCACCGCAGTGTGCAACAGATCGATGGCTTGCCGAGTCTTCTCTGCATGGGGCGACTCTCCCACAGGGATTTGATTTAACGCGAGTGTCGCCGCATACACATTGTCCATGGGGTTATTGTAGTGACCGGCTGGTGTGCGGAATCGTGATGGTGGCGGTGGTGGTAGATCGTTGCCGGTTGTGATTCTGGTCTGTGGTGGTTGTAACCCGGTCCGTTCATTTGCCGGATGTGTCCCTGCTGTCGCAGGTTGGGGTGCGGTTCCCGGGTTCACCACTGGTATCGACTGATCCTGAGGTGTGATGAATAAATTAGCCGGATTAATAACCCCGCCCGTTGCTGGTAATCTGGTTCGATGCCTTTGATGTACTCTAGACGTTTCCTCTCGGAGCCGGGTTTCCAGCGCATCCAGCTCACGCTGCCGCGTGGCCATCCCTTGCCTTTCTGCTTCTACCTGCCTTCTTTGCTGTTCCAGCGCGACGAGCCACATCCAGATCCCTGACACGCTCCGCTGCGTTTTCCGGAGTGATAACCGTTGCAAGAACTGTGGGATCTAGGATCAGATTATTCTCGAATAAGGCCGGGTGGCGCGGGTTCGAAGGACCCGCCCCTGGTGCCCGGTTTCCCAGGAATCCGAACGTGTTTGCATGCAACTCCTCATCTGCTGCTCGGCTGGTTACTGATGCCGACTCTCCATCAACCCGGGCCAAAACCGGGTCTCCGTTGGCCGCGCCCTGCTGCTGGGCCACTGCCTGAGCCGCCCCGACTGATGCCGCGGTTGCGTTTCCTTGGTTGAGATTGGCCGCAGGAGCCGCATAGACTACAACTCGGCGTATGATATCCGGTGTAAATTCATGCTGTTCTTCCTCGCCGTTCTCCTCCTCATACCGGTTTTCCAGCAGATCCAGGATAGACCCGGTATCATCTTCTCTTTCGACCCGGTCTCGCAGGGTCCATGCCGGCTCCTCCGGCTGTTCCCACTCTGCAACGGGTTCTTCTGCCGGGTGTGTTGTTCCAATCGATTCTTCATCATCTGATCGAATGGAAGTGGCTTCTCCTGGCACGGGATCAGATCCAATATTGTCAGGGATCGAATTGGAAGTACATACCATACCAATGAAGACGCTGATCCGGCCGATTGTCACGACGGATCCGGATTCGAGGTGATCCGACTCGGGCCCCCAGCCGGAATCGTCCACCATCTTCTCTCCTTCGTGGTCGACGTAGATCTCGCCGATGACTAGATTCTCCATATTCTTCCGAGCTTCTCCCGTGATGTAAACACCTTTGGACGCAGGCCCCACGGTGGGCGCCAACTGTCGTGGGATTATCACGGGAGACGTTACCGGGGGTAACTGATCTTGGGGCAAGACGACACAGGCATTTGGGAGAGGGTTTAGCTCAGAAGAAAACATGGTGGAATTCGATCTGGTAGCCGGCAATCAAAGTCTCCGAGTCTCCGATCTTGATATAATAACTCAACTCTGGGATTACACTAGATGCTCGATATCAGGTGATATTGCTAGGGTTCTTAGATCTCTGCCTAAACTAGACCTGGGGGTCGGTTTATAAAGCACCCGTACCCCCTGGCTTATTCTCCAAGGCGCATCCTGGGTCCTATCCGGACACGGCGCACAAACCCTAACTTTCTTCTACCATAACCCACAATCCGGGTCACTGGGCCTACAAGCTTGGGCCTTCACAGGTTTCCTTATCCTTAGCCGGATCCTGCACAGCGTCCTTTGGGCCGGGTTACTCCTTGGAGTTTGGCCTACCGGGTTATCATCCCCCCATCAGCAGGTAAAAGGTGACATGAGATTTGGATAAGTACCTTCATCGTCCTCAGCCGGCTCTTCCTCCTCTTCCGGGTCTCTGGAGGGGGGGGGGGGGAGGTGTCAATTCTCCAGAAGAGATCATCAGCCTAAAATCAAAAAGATGAAAGTAAGAATTAAAAGCTACGTCTGGTCAAAGTATGGAAAAGGATTGTGAGTATCGAATCTTACCGCTGGAGCCGGGTTTTCTCGAGTGAATGGGGGTAACCCGGTAATGTTCCTTATCACCTCCAACTTTTCCGGCAAGAAACTCTTGATGGTTTTGTTGGTATCGTAGGTCGCAAAGTTCTTGGTGGAGTATCGGAGCGCATCTGTGGTGTGCCCCGAGTACTCGCACATTAACTTGTTATGGATAGAGTTGGGCTGGATTCGGAAATCAACCCACGTCTTCACCAAGTTGAGCCCAAGAAGGCCTTGGGCCGAGAGAACGGCTAGCTTAGCCAGCAAAGGCTGGATGGCCTCCCTGTCCGATTCAGGGGCAAAGGCATTGAAAGACTCGGAGATATCTAAGAGACCTTCCGAGTAACCCGGCAATCTCCTCTCGCCGGGTGATGAGGTGTCTCGGCAATAGAAGAAGGAGAGTTGCCAATGCTTAACATGAGAGTTTAAGTTAAGAGTCGGCATAGGGGAGTCCTTGCGGCGCTGGATGGAAACCCCGCCGCAGGTCAAGAGCGCCCCGTCACCGCTTTCGCGGCACGGTTTGCATTGGAAAAGTTCTAGGAAAAGAGCCAAATTTGGTGGAATGCACAAATAAGACTCGCAAAGGACGATGAAGTGGGTTATGTTCAATATAGAGTTAGGTCCTATATCGAACACCTGGAGGCCGTAATGGTTAAGGATCTCCCGAAAGAAAGGGTGACCCGGAGGACGGAATCCCCGGGTCACGTGTTCTACGAAGCAGATTACCTCGTTATCAGTGGGTGTGGGTCGGGTCTCGTCACCCGGCGCCCTCCAGTGGATGTCCTTCTGGGAAGGGAGAACTCCCAGCTCGGCCAGCCCTTCTAGCTTGGCCTTCGTAGTTGTGGATCTTCCCCAGTTGGCAGATATGGCCTGGGTTGTTTTCGCCTGAGCCGGCTGCTTTCCTTGTCTCTTAGGAGCCATGGGGTCAACCTGCGCAACACCCGGAAAAAAGACACAGGAAATGAGACTCAGAAATAGTGGGTTATCCGAGTATATGCTTGGAGTATCAAGAAAGAGAGAAAAGCTGAGAAATTATCCGGGTATCATGCCACAGAGTAGAGGTTGAGCATTATCCGGGTATCAAGTACAGCTATGGAGATCGTTGGTCACTTACGTATTGAAATGAGTTTGGGGAAGACGGATGGTTTCCCATGTATCTACTGCAGGCAGAATAACCGAAAAAGGAGGATTTTCCGGGTGTCAATGACAGGCGCGGAAAATCTTGGCGGATTGGATCTAGATTGAAAAAATTGCGAACGATATTACGGAGAAATTGATGATTGAATGATGGGAGAACGGAGTGTGATCATCAATTAAGGTATTGGAAGAATTAGCAAGCCTCTAAACGGCTTAAACCGCCGCCGCGAGAAAAGTGGCTCGCGAGTTAACCTAGATCCAATCTAGAGTAAATCGAGAAATTGCAAGGGTGAATCAGTGAATACAAGGGACTTACTTGAGAAGATTGGGGTGGCGCACGGTGTGGTGAGTAGCGCTGTTCGAATGTCCCTTCGTAACTCCCTGTTGGCACAGATGAGGGCGCGGCGGCGGAGTTTGGCGGCAGCGCGGGGCGGCTCGAAGACGAATGTAACCGGCGGCGGTCGTACTCCGGCGGCGGGCTTGAGGTTTTTGTGGCGGTGTTGCGTGGGCACGAGAGGTGAGGAAGATTAGGGGATTGGAATGAACCGTTGGGGTCCAAGTTATCCTCTGGGCTCTATTTATAAGGAGTGGGCGGATGAAACTGTCCCAACGGGCGGGATCCGGAAAATTTGGGTGATGGCTATCCGCGCGGATTTTACGAGATATGCTTCAAGTATTGAGCGGGATAGCCCGACGAAAGAGAGAAGGAAATCCTCTCCGTGGTATCAGGATCAATTATCGAGAAAAGTATAGAGTTTTGTCGTTTTTATTAAAAATTAGATCTGGAAAGTTAAGCAAAGCATCTAGGGAAGCGCCGGGTTGTTATATGGCCACCTTGGAGTTAGGCCTAGCTATTTATCAAAGCACTTTAACCCGGCCTTCGTACACTTGTGCATTTGATATGTTTGCAGGGAATAGCCAGCGCTTCGAGGGTGAATCCACGAAGCCCAAGCTATTATGGGGACTACTGATGGAGGGATAATTACCCGGTAGGCCAACTCCAAGGTGTAACCCGGCCCAAAGGACGCTGCGCATAATCCGGCTAAGGATAAAGAAACTTCTGGAAGGCCCAAGTTAGTAGGCCTCGTAACCCGGATTGTGGGTTATGGTAAAGGAGAACTAGGGTTTGTAAGCGGTGTCCGGGTAGGATTCAGGCTACGCCTTGGAGGGCAAGCCAGGGGGGTACGGGTGCTTTATAAACCGACCCCTAGGTCTATTTTATGCAGATCCAAGTCCTAGCAATATTGCTCAATATCGAGTATCCAGTGTAATACGAGAGTTAAGCTATTATCTTACGATAGGAGACTCGGCGACTTGATTGCCGGTTACCAGATCGATTATTTGTCATGTTTTCCTCTGAGTAAAACCCTCTCCCAAACGCCTGTGTCGTCTTGCCCCAAGATAAGTTACCCCCGGTAACGTCTGCCGTGATCATCCCACGACAGGTACCTTGAATACCTGGCAGCTCCCAAGCGGACAACAGCAAGCGTTGCTGAGAATCCAGAGGAGCCACTGCAGAATGTACTAACCTATTTGGAGTTCCTCAAGCAGCTGTTGCAAACAAAAAGTGACAAGAGTTGTATGTGGAAAGGGATGCTTCAACAAATCCCTGGTGCCGAGTTACCACCTGTAGTTGAATCTCCTGAGACTACTTATGATACTGATAGCCAATCAAGATCCTTGTCAGCCATGTCTGCCAATACTGTGGAAAGTCAACACATGCACTCCTCTGCAGTGCACATAATGGAGGTGGACAAGGACCCTGATTTGGCTAATGAATCTATGCCACCTGTCATTGCTATCTCTGTACCTCATGTGAATGCTCCATCATCCTTCACTCCAGCTCAGCCTGCACCCTTGAGGAGCAGTGCCATGATACTTGCTTCTGGTAGAGCCAATGAGTCTATCCTCAAAAGGGCTACTCAATCCATTGCATCAAGGGATGAAGGTAAGACTGCATGTTCTAATTCTTTTTTTGTGCTAGCTGATAATGATGTTTTAGACAAAGCTCTCGAATTAGGAATCGATCCGGATTCTATTTATTTGGAAACTGTTGATTTGCTTCTTAGCTGGGAAGTGGCTAGGGCCAACTTGTTGAATAAAAAATAACTTCTCTCTGTTTCTAATCCTGTGAATCCTGTTGCACCAACTCACCCCGAGGGAGCTCCTCCTCTATGTTTACCTCCTATTGAGGAGGATAATAGGGAATCCTTCTCAGATAGTGATGAAACTCCTTTCACTCCTGTTATTTCTCGAAGGACCTCGAAGAGACTAAAACAAAAATCAAAAGCTAAGACTAATTCTTCTTAGGGGGTGCCCCTTGGTGGCGCCAGATCCCCCAGTAGGGTCCATACAAACCACCCTCAGAGTGGCATTGTAGATGGATGTAACGCCCGGGGTTTTTCCCCAACTAGAATTTGTGTGTTTTTTTTCTTCTCGCACCGTCATGCATCATGCCATCATGTCATCTGCATTATAAAACTCACCAAACATTTAAAATTTTGTCAATCCTATTTTTCATGAAAACTGAGTTGAGTTTGTGGCTCTAAAACTTAATTTTGTTTTCTTAGTGCCTAAAGCAATTTCTGGAAAAATATTAAAACAAATCAAGAGAAGAAAAAAAAATGTTTTTAAGGAGGAGAGAGAAGCCCAACCGGCCCAGGAAGCCCACCCACCTAATCCAGCCCACCTCCACCCTCCTTTCTTCCTCGTACGGACATAGGAGAAGGAGCAGGTGGCTCCCGTGACCACCTCCTGATCCCCTCTCCCCCTCACCTGCCGCCCCCCGATAAAGCCACCTCTTGGCCAGCACACGAACCCTAGCTTCCCTCCCTCTTGACCTCCTTTCCGCCGCCATCAGGTATGTTTTCCCCTCCACCCCTGCTTCTTCATCAAAAACTCCATGAACGAAAGCTAAGGAGCTCGTCACCCCGCCTCCACAGAGTACCGATCGCCTAGCCGATCTTGGGAACAGAACCGTGGAGTCTTCATCGTCGTCCTCTTCCCCTTGGCCGAACCCGGGAGGAACCAGGAGCATGCCGCCATCCTCTTCTTCCTCTCCGGCCGGCGATCTTCTCCGGCGAAATCCCGGTGATCCGTACCTCCTCGAGCCACTCCGTCGCGCCACAAGGACCCAAGGTGAGCCTCAGCCTCTGGGACGTGTTCCCCTACCCCCCCTTGCTCTGTGTGCCCGCCTTCGAGCGGCAATCACCGTGTCGCCCTCTGCAGGACGTCGTCCTCATTGTTTTGTCCCCGTCCAACTCTCTGAATCGTTGTTGTTCGTAACAAATTCAGTTAACTTCGTCATGTAGCCTCTTATTCAGACGGATCTGTACCTATTCACAAGCAGCGCACTAGCCCACTGGTAGCACCCCCGTGCGCACACCCAGCAGCCCCGGGTTCGATTCCCCTTAGGCACAAAGCCACCTCCTTTTTTCTCAGCCTTTTTCTTTTTTTCTCTCGAATTTCAGAAAAGCAGATCCGAGGCCTTAATTGTAAAATCAATAACAAATTGAATAATGATCCAATTTCAATGATTCAAATTGCTATGGATTCAAAATCTTGTGCTCCTTCTGTTAATGTCAAAGTTGCAGCATGTTTCTGTAATAATTTCTGCACTAAATAATTAAATACAGAAAATGCAATTAAAAGTTGAAACTTTGGAATTTCATAACTTGAGTTATATTCATCCATATTGAGCAAACTTGATCTCTAAATTTTTTTATTAACAAACTCTACGCATTGGTAGTTTATTTGGTCACAATTGAATTAAATTTGAACATGTTTCCCTCTGTTTACTAAAAAGGGTAGAATAAAAATGGTTATGGAAAAATGCATAATAAATTCAATAATGATCCAAAAATTATGTTTAATAGCTCAAAATGTTCAGTGAAACATTTGCTACATGTTTTCAACCTTTTCAATACATTTTGTTTACTGTTTTTCCTACTTAAAAGTGGTGCAATAATTCAATGCTTTAATTAAACCTTTTAAATTGCAAAATTCATAACTTGGGCAATTCAAATCCAATTCCAACATGTAAAATATGTTTTCCATGCAAAATTGAATAAGCTTTCCAAATATAAAATTTGTTTTCTGTTTTGAATAATTTAAATTGCCGAAAACAACTATTTCTTAATTAATGCATTTAAAATTGTCAATTTAATAACCTGCTCATCTAAAATCCAAATTCAACAAATGAAATATGTATTCCATCTAAAATCTTGTGTTCTTTCCAAATATACATTTTGTTATCTGTTTTGAACAATTAAAATGGGTGAAAACAATAAATGTTTGTGTAACTCACTTAAGAAGCCAAATTTCATAACTTAATAAATAAATTTCCAAACTTGGTAAACAACATATCAAACTGAAGCTATTGTTGTTTTCTTATTGTTTTCATCATCCATGCATCATTCTAATCAACATTCACATGATGGTTATTTGTAGATCATTTAATTCAACATTAATTCATGGGCTTTTCCATATTCAATCCAATTTGCATATGGGCCCATTTAAATATGTTTACCATGTCAACTAGTTTATCTTTGATGCACCCTTAAACTTGTCATCCATCCATATCTTGATCATGCTGGATCTTTTGCCGTAGAAGTAATTGTTGCATCCGGTGTTTCTGTTAGCTCTTTGCTTATTCGCGGATAGGACGTTGAGATGATGTGAGCAACGACAAGTTCTGCGGATGTACCTCTACTTGCTGGATTCCAGGCAAGTATACTTACTTGCTACCCGTGTTGCCTTTCCTCACTTGTTACCGATTCTTTCCGTTGTCTTTATTATAGCCTTATGATTCGATGCTTGTGTCTCGATCCTATCATATGTTTACCTTGCAGCCATGATATAGCCTTTCCTTCCACTTCCTATTAACCGTTGCTTGTTTACCTTGTTGGCCCTCGTGTCGTAGTTGCATGCTTATTGTTGTTTGCGCTCAGGTCTTGTTGTCCTTTTTCATATTACCTGTTTAGTTGATAGTTGGGTTTCAACTTAATCAACAACATGTTAATGCTTGGGGTAATAATAATTTGATGATAAGGCACTGGCAGGAGGCCCGGCGTGGTTTTGAGGCCTGCTAGTGTCGAACTTAATTAGGAAAAGGGTCTTGTCTACTGATCCATGATGAGCGCACTAACCGCATGTGGGAAGCGAGTATGGGCGCCCCCCTCAACTTGATTCGATTCGCATCTCGTCCAAATCGCCACACTTAGTTCGGGCTTTCCATTTGATGCATGCATATGCAGGTGCGAGCCCTTGGCGCCAGGGTGGAACTTTTGTAGTCGGCATTTAGGGCGGCGTGGTCTTCCAGTGCTATGAGGGTCCCCCTTTTCTTCGTGGGGGCTCGATTAGCTGCGCACGCACAGCACGTGGTTCTTTGGGCTTGATGCGAAGAAGAGTTGGGTTGTGTTGAGTACCTTGCTTGGTGGGTTGATCCTCCGTCTGGCGGGATATTCTTACGTGTACGTCCAAATTGGTGCATCCCTGCAGGGTTAAATCTTCTCGAGAAGCCGTGTTGTCCGCGGTTATGGATGACTTGGTGAAAGTGCTGGCTAACAAGTACTCAGACAACTTACACCTAACGATAATAACTTGACTAGTAATATAGATTACCTCCACCATAAGAATGATGTCACTCTAATCAACAGTGTGAGTTTCCTTGGGTTGCTTCCTTAGTAGGGGGTAACATTGGATGGGTATTGTTTGGTGAGTAGTTGTAGTTGGTTATGATACGCTCTCTTATCCCTCTCTAATAGCCGGAAGTTGTAGCGCGTCTCTCTAGTTGTTAGTGCTGCCCGCTGCCGCTTCTTTGCAATAATCCCTTCTTTCCGTTGTACCCAAAGTATTTGTATCTTGTGATGATCGGTTACGCTCGTATCTTGTGAGTATGACTTGCCAGTACTTAACCGTACTGACCCACGACTCCGTTCGTGGCTGCATATTCCACATTGCAGTCAACAGGTTTGGAGTCTGTCGCACCCGGACTTCTATAGGATACTCACCGGGCCGTTGAATAGTAGTTGATTGGATTACGGGGCCTACCTGCACCCGCACCTCTTACGAGTAGGCCAACACATATAGTGTGACAACCAATCTCTACTATCCACCGTCGGTGTAAACCATCCCATAGAGATCAGGATACTACCATTGACGTACTTCATACCATACACACATGGTACGTCAACGGCGTTTAACAAAATGATAGCACAACAGATCTCTAAGACACAAAGAAATAGAAATAAGTTGCAAATGGCTCTCACTAGAGCAGAGATAGCAAATACAATCATCCAGAGGACACATGTCCCAACAATTCATCATTACATCACAGCGGAAATATCCAAAGTGTCTGAGTACAGACAAGATCCAAATAGGCCTAAGAGGACGGAAATGAAAGGAAAACAGAGCCCATCCACGAAGTCTCGGATCCTGCCCGGGTCCGCTATCTACTCGTCAACAGCGTCGTCATACTCCACGTAGTAGCCACCATGGGGATCCTAGGAAACGTAGTCTGCAGAACACGCAGCCCCATTGGGATCAGTACAGACAAGTACTGGCAAGCAAGACTCACAAGATACCAAGGTGTACCCGGCAACACCAAGTACAGATGCTTTAGGTTCAACGGAAGAATAGGTGATACAAAAGCACGGCAGCGGGCTGCAGTAACCAACTGCAGAGACACGCTACAACATCCGGCTAACAGAAAGAGATAAGATCGCATATCGTAACCAACTATTACTAACCACCAAGCAAACCCATCCAATGTTACCCCCTACTAAGGAAGCAACCCAAGGATAACTCACACAGTTGGATTAATGATGTTCAACTTATTGTGTCAATAGTCCTATTACTAGTCAAAATTAGCATTAGTTAGGTGTAAGTTGTTCTGAGTACTTGTTAGCCAGCACTTTCACCAAGTCATCCATAACCGCGGACAACACGGCTTCTCGAGAAGATTTAACCCTGCAGGGATGCACCAATTTGGCCGTACACGTAAGAATAACCCGCCAGATGGAACGGCCATTCCACCAAGCGGGGCACTCAACACAACTCAACTCTTCTTCGCATCAAGCCCAAAGCACCACGTGCTGTGCGTGCGCGGCTAATCGAGCCCCCACGAAGAAAAGGGGGACCCTCATAGCACTGGAAGACACGCCGCCCTAAATGCCGACTACAAAAAGTCCACCCTGGCCTCGGGTTCGCACTTGCATATGCATGCATCAAATGGAAAGCCCGAAATAAGTGTGGCGATTTGGACGAGATGAGAATCGAATCAAATTGAGGGGCGCGCCCATACACGCTTCCCACATGCGGTTAGTGCGCTCATCATGGATCAGTAGACAAGACCCTTTTCCTAATTAGGGTCGACACTAGCAGGCCTCAAAACCACGCCGGGCCTCCTGCCGGTGCCTTATCATCAAATTGTTATTACCCATAACATTAACAGGTTGTTGTTTAAACATCGAGCCCATAGAACATAATAAAATATGGTAAAAGAAGTAACGGACATCAGACTCGAGCACAAGCAACCCTAAGCATGCTAGTAAGACACAGGCAACAAGCAACGGGGTTATGGGTGTGGAGGTGAGGCAATATCAGGGTTAAAGGATAACATGTGGTAGGATCGGGACACAAGCAACGATTCATAAGGCTACCATAAATAGACAACGGAAAGTATCGGTATCCAGTGTGGAACAGGACACAATGGTTCATGTGAGTGAATACTTGCCTGCAAACTCAGTAGCCTGGTACTGAGCTAACTCCTCAGAAGTAGTGTCGTAAACCTCGTCTGTCTCAACGCCGTCGTCTATTCGAGAAGAAGCAAACAAACAATCGAAGAGAGACGAACAATCAATAACATGGCATAATGCACAAACATGGGATGATGCATGAAAATTTAATTGATGCATCAAGGATAAGCTAATGGACATGGTAACATAATTAAATGGGCTCATATGCAATTTGGATTGCATATGGAAAGCCCATGACTTAAGGTGGAATTAAATGATCTACAACTAATCATCATGTGAAACTGGATTAGCATGATGCATGGATGCTGTTAACAAAGAGGAAACAACAATAGCTTTAATTTGATATGTTGTTTACCAAGTTTGGAATTTTATTTATTAAGTTATGGAAATTTGGTTTCTTAAATGAGTTACACAAGCATTTGTTGTTTTCACCAATTTTATTTGTTCAAAATAGATCACAAAGTTCATATTTGGAAAGAACACAAAATTTTAGGTGGAATACATGTTTCATTTGTTGAGAAAGGAATTAAAATGAATTAATTATGAATTAAACAAGTTTAAAAAGATTTAAATCAAGTATTAATATTAATTGAATTTTATTTGTTCAAAACATTAAATAAAATTCATATTTGAAAATATTACATTTTTCTGGTTTGAAAACATATTTTATATGTCCCAAAAGAATTTAATTTGACCAAGTTATGAATTTAGCAATTTTAAATGATTTAAACAAGGTTTAAATTATTTAACCAATTTTAATTATCCAAAACATGAAACAAAGTTTATATTTGGAAAGAGGGTTTAATTTAGCATGGAAAACATATTTAATATGTGACATTTGAATTAATATTGAATTAGTTATAAAATTAACCAAATTTGAAATGATTTGTTTGAATTTGAATTTTGGAAACATTTGAAATGTTCTAAACAGAAAACAAATGATTTTATCAGATAGAGAGTTAAATTTGGTTCAGGATACATATTTTGTATATATTATTTGGAGTTGAAATTCAAAAGATATTTGCATTTGGAATTTAGGGACTATTCTGTAATTAACAAGGACTGGAATTAAAAAGAAAAGGGCCAGAATTATTTTACACCTCGCAGTGGCCTAGCCTGGGCCACTGACGAGGGGGGCCCTGGGCCACAGTGGCCTGCGTGGCAGCACGCGTGGCAACCACTGCCTATGGCAGGTGGCCCCCTGCCTGCCCGCGTGGCAGATGGCAAAAAATTGGGGATTAAATCCCGCGGAGGCAGGGATCGAACCCTGGCCTCGGGTGCGAGCGCGTAGTTGCTGTGCCACTGCGGTACGATGCTGGTTGGTGACAGAAGGGACCGCGCGGGGGGGGGGGGGGGGTTTAAGGTTCAGATAGCGGTGATGTTTAACTGAACTGCAAAAAAATTCAGCTTTCTGAACATTGTCGACAGCGGCCGAAGGTGGACGCCGGCGACGGTCGTTGCTGCGGCTCATGGTGCTGCGCTGCTGCTCGTGTGCGTGCGTTTGGCGTCGTGATGCAGAGAAGGAAGGCAAGAGGGAGGAGAGGTGCTGCTCACCGAGGGAAAACGGAGGAAGGGGCTCGGTGCAGGAGATGGATGGCGACGGGGAAGAGGATGGCGGCAGCGCTCCGGCTGCTCCCTGGTCCCGTGGCGGTGTCGAGGAGGAAGAGGTAGCCGAGGGGATTTCGTTCCCGTGGCTAGCCAGCGAGGAGGAGGGCCAACGCGGCGGCGATCACCGGAGGTACAGTGGCGGTGGTGCGGTGGGTTCAGAGGTGGTGACATAAAGAGAGGAGCACAGGGAGGAAGGAGAAGGGGAAATTGGCGGCGGCGGCGAGGGAGAGAGAGGTGGAGGAGCTAGGGCACGGTGGTGGAGCTCTCGGGCTCGATATAAAGGGGAGGAGGAGGAGCTGATGGCCGTTCCTCCCCTCTGCTGCCGACGTGGGCACCCCCGATGGGGTGCCATACAGAGGTAGGAGGGGAGGGGGGGTACCAGGCCGTGGGTTAGGTGGGCTGGGCCTGCTGCCTCTCCCTCTGCGTTTCTTTTTATTTTTTCTTTCTTTCTTCTTTTTTTTGCAGATTTGAAAAAGGAAAGAAATGAAAGGGTTTTAGGGGTTAGAAAATTTAGGAAAAATTTGTATAGGTTAATTATGATAAAAGCACAACTATGGAACTGTTTGTTTTCAAATTTTTGAATATTTGGTTGCTGTTTGTATTTTAGTTGAATTTGATATTAAATGAAATATTTAAACTTAAGCAAGTTAATGGTTTGATCTCTCAAGTTTAATGGAAACAAAATGATGTTTTGATTTGGAATTTTCATTTTAAAATTGTGACAGCACAAGTATGAAACAAATACTTGAATATTGTTTGAATTTCAAATGGGAAAACAAGGGAAAACAGATGGAAACAATTGGAAAACAAATGCAATGATGATGTCATGATGCAAAACAATGATAAAACAAGAAATAAACATTCTAGGGGTTGTTTTCATACTTGGGATGTTACAGAGTCTGACGACGTTAGCTTGGGAATCCCTCCGGCTTGGCCTGGGCAGGGATTGTACGCCATCGGTTATCTTCAGGACTCTTAGTCCAATTTGTATCTTGTCCGTAGTCGGACACTATGTTATTTCTTCCACTGTTATTTGGATCTTTGTATTGTATCAGTTGTATTCTTGACTCGTTTGAGTCGTCTTGTATAAATCTCTTCCGTTGTTGTGGATTATTCGTGAACTGTTGTAATGTTATCACAGGTGGCAACCTGGAATCGGTTATTATGCGGATTTGGCGGAAATGCTGAACTCTGCATAGTGCCCGATCTCGGGGCGTCACAATGGACCCAGGGTCATGACAAAATCAAAAATATTATTATGATAGGTGTTTTTTTGAACTGTAGAGGGGTGGGCAAGAAAGGTTTTTCCACCAACATGATTGATCTGATCAAGGAGTTTGATTTTGACTTCATTGGTTTGCAAGAAACCATGAAAGCTGTAGTGGGTCCTGAGGTTTGGAGGAAGTTTGATCCTGGTAATATTTACCTTTGGTTCTGGTCTCCCTCTGTTGGTAGATCTGGGGGCATCCTCTGTGGTGTTAAATCCTCTAGATTTGATATCATTAATGCCTCTGTTGATAGATTCTTTGTTAAAGAAGATGTGTTGGATAAGACAATCAATAAGAAAGTTACTCTCATGGTTGTTTATGGTGCAGCACAGGATAAGGACAAGACTGATTTTCTGGCTGCTTTTGCTAATGCTTGCTCCCTTTTGACTCTCCCCTCTCTCATTGGTGGTGATTTTAATATTTTGCGTTTCGCTTTTGAGAAAAACAAACCTGGGGGAGGGGGTTCTAAATTTTCAGATGTTTTTAGTTCTGTCATTAAGACTTATTCGCTTAGGGAGGTGGACATGTCTGGTGGTTTGTACACTTGGACTAATAATCAAAATAATCCCACTCTGGAAAAGTTAGACAGGGTACTCATGTCTTCTGATTGGGAAAATATTTTTCCTCTAACTGATGTTAGGAGAAATCCTAGAGTCATCTCAGACCATAATCCTTTGATTGTGGATACTGGTGAGGTAATGACTCCTAAAAACAAGGAGTTTAGGTTTATGAAATCTTGGACCTCCCACCCTGAGTTCTTGGAAAGGGTTCCGAAAGCCGCGACTGATACTGTTCCGTGTGTGGATAGTGTCTCAGTCATCCAAAACAAGTTGAAACGTGTAAAAAATAGCCTGAAGGGGTGGGGTGCAAATATCAGAGGTGATGCTGTCAAATTAAGGAAGGAATTATCTGAGGAGCTGAACAACCTGGAGCTGCAGGAAGAACAGGGCAACCTGTCAGTAGAACAATGTGAACGCCCCGAGATCGGGCATTATGCAGATTTCAGCATTTCCGCCAAAATCCACATAATAACCGATTCCAGGTTGCCACTTGTGATAAAATTACAACAGTTCACGAATAATCCACAACAACAACAGAAGAGATGTATACAAGACGACTCAAACGAGTCAAGGATACAACTGATACAATACAAAGATCCAAATAACAGCGGAAGAAACAACATAGTGTCCGACTACGGACAAGATACAAATTGGACTAAGAGTCCTGAAGATAACCGATGGCGTCCAATCCCTGCCCAGGCAAAGCCGGAGGGATTCCCAAGCTAACGTCGTCAGACTTCAAACCTGTTGACTGCAATGTTGAATATGTAGCCACGAAATGGATTCGTGGGTCAGTACGGTTAAGTACTGGCAAGTCATACTCACGAGATACCAGTGTAACCAATCATCACAAGATACAAATACTTTGGGTACAACGGAAAGGAAGGGATTATTGCAAAGAAGCGACAGCTGGCTGCACTAACTAACTACTGAGACGCGCTACAACATCCGGCTAAAAGAAAGGGATAAGATAGCGTATCAGAACCAACTAAAACTACTCACCAAACAATACCCATCCAATGTTACCCCCTACTAAGGAAGCAACCCAAGGAAACTCACACTGTTGATTAAGGTGACATTCATTTTTATGGTGGAGGTAATCTATATTACTAGTCAGGTTATCATCGTTAAGTGTAAGTTGTCTGAGTACTTGTTAGCCAGCACTTTCACCAAGTCATCCATAACCGGGGACAACACGGCTTCTCGAGAAGATTTAACCCTGCAGGGATGCACCAATTTGGCCGTACACGTAAGAATGACCCGCCAGATGGAAAGGCCCTTCCACCAAGCGAGGGACTCAACACAATCCAACTCTTCTTCGCATCAAGCCCAAAGAACCCCGCGCAATGGAGCGCACGGCTAATCAAGCCCCACGAAGAAAAGGGGACCCTCATAGCACTCTAAGAACGTGTCTCCCTAAATGCCGACTACAAAAGTTCCACCCTGGCGCCAAGGGTTCGCACCTGCCTATGCATGCGGCAAATGGAAAAACCGAACTAAATGAGGCGATTTGGACGAGATGCGAATCGAATCAAAGTTACGGGGGGCGCCCATACTCGCTTCCCACATGCGGTTAGCGCGCTCATCATGGATCGGAGGACAAGACCCTTTTCCTAATTAAGTTCGACACTAGCAGGCCTCAAAACCACGCCGGGCCTCCTGCCGGTGCCTTATCATCAAATTATTATTACCCAAACATTAACATGTTGTTGATTGAGTTGAAACCCAACTGTCAACTAAACAGGTGATATGAAAAAGGACAACAGGACCTGAGCGCAAACAAACCTAAGCATGCAACTACGACACGAGGGCCAACAAGATAAACAAACAACAGGTAATAGGAAGTGGAAGGAAGGCTATATCATGGCTGCAAGGTAAACATATGATAGGATCGAGACACAAGCATCGAATCATAAGGCTAGCATAAGAACAACGGAAAGAATCGGTAACAAGTGATGAAAGGCAGCCATAGGCAGCAAGTGAGTATACTTGCCTGGAATCCAGCAAGTAGAGGTACATCCGAAGAACTTGTCGTTGCTCACATCATCTCAGCGTCCTATCCGCGAAGAAGCAACGAACTAGAACAAACACCGGATGCAACAATTACTACTACGGCAAAAGATCCAGCATGATCCTATTTTATATGCATGACAAGTTTAAGGATGCATCAAAGATAAACTAGTTGACATGGTAAACATATTTCAATGGGCCCATATGCAATTTGGATTGCATATGGAAAATCCCATGAATTAATGTTGAATTAAATGATCTATAAATAACCATCATGTGGAAGTTTATTAGAATGATGCATGGATGATGAAAACAATAAGAAAACAACAATAGCTTCAGTTTGGTATGTTGTTTACCAAGTTTGGAATTTTATTTATTAAGTTATGAACTTTGGCATTTTAAATGATTTAAACAAACATTTGTTGTTTTCACAAATTTTAAATGTTCAACACAGATAACAAAAATTATATTTGGAAAGAACACAAAATTTTAGATGGAATACATATTTCATTTGTTGAATTTGGATTTTAGATGAGCAAGTTATTAAATTGACAATTTTAAATGCATTAAATAAGAAATAGTTGTTTTCAGCAATTTAATTTATTCAAAATAGAAAACAAAGTTTATATTTGGAAAGATTATTCAATTTTGCATGGAAACCATATTTTACATGTTGGAAAACCATTTTAAATGATTTAGTTAAGCATATTAACAATTTAAATGCATTAACTAAGAGGTGAAAGAATTATTCAATTTAAAGGTTGTAAACCAGAACACAAAGTTGATATTCAAGTGTGGCATTTAATTTTGGATGTAATTCATGTTTTGAGTATTTAATTTGGAGCAACCATGTGAAAGGTATTAATGATGCCATTTAGTTAATCATTTTAAGGATTATTAAATGACCTTAAATTTAATTGTCCAAATTGCAGAACTAAGGGGATAGCCAGAAAGTTCATTGAATTTTGAGTGAAAAACATATTTTATATTTTTATTTTGAGTTCTTTTTGCAATTTTTAGGGGAAAAAGAAAAACAGGGACCAAACTGTGATTTACAGGGACTTATAATGAAAAAGAAACCACAGGGAGGCCCTGGAATGTTTCTCACATAGGGTACCTTGGCCTGTGTCACTGCCGTGCGGGGCCAGGTGCTACGGTGGCGTGTGGGAAGTGAGGTGGCAACAGGGCTCGCTGACGGGTGGGACCAGGGCTGTGCGCGGAAAAAGGAGGAAAAAGGGTGGCTTTATTCGGCCCGAGGGGGATTCGACCTCGCGCGCTCGGGCTGCGCACGGAGAGAACCAACCACTGGGGTAGCTGTGCGAGTTGTGATAGGATCTATGCGTGACAGAATAAGATGCAACACCGCGCGTTTTAACTGAACCAAACTGAACCTCGATCGGAACAACGACATGGTTCTGAAACGGCGCGACGGCGGCGACCGTGGCAGCGCTGCTCTATGGTAGGCTCACAGAGCAGGAGGGGAGGACGGGGGAAGAGGCCGGTAGGTCGGGGCTCACCATGGGGAAGCTCGGAGGCGAGGGCGGAGGGTCGTGGACGTGGAGAAGACGGGGATGGCGGCGAAGATCGCCGCGCGCCCGGGAGGAAAACATCGACGGCGGGGGGGCTATGAAGATTCCCGGGGCTGGCCGAGGGAACGGAGGCGCAGAGGGCACCTCCCCGGTGCCATTCCCGGCCTTGGCGTGGACTGGCGAGGCCCTCAACGGCGGCGCCAAGCACGGCAACGTCGGCCCCGGAGGTGTTCTTCTCGGCGTCAGGAAAAGTGCCACAGACAGAACAGAAAAAGATCAATGGCAGAAGGGGAGATCGACGGGGAGGAGGAAGAGAGGAAGTGGCGGCGCAGAAGATGGAGTAGGGCTAGGGTTTGGGAAGGAGGGGGCAGAGGCTGGGTAGAAAAGGAGGGCGAGAGGGGGAGCTCGGTTGTCTCTTTCTGTCAGCGATGGCGTCATCGCTTGTACGGAGGTGGGGGAAGGAGGCCTTGGGCCAAAAGGTAGGAGGAGAAGGGGGTATGGGCTGGATGGTTGGGCCTCTGGCCAGGCTGCCTCTCCCTTTTTTTTTGTTTTTTGTTTTCTGTTTACACAATTTTTTTTTGTAGGAAAGAAAGAGAGAGAAAAAGAAAGAGGTTTTAGGTGTTTTCATTTTATGAATTAATTTTTATTGAATTACAAAATAGTAAAGTCAAAGCATGTTAACATTAATTTCAAAAATTTGAAGTGTCAATTTGTTTTGAATTTTCTATTTGAATTTCAAATAGGGTTTCATTTAATACCAATGTGAAAACCAACCCATTTTTATTATTCCCAACTCCCAAAATGATTTGTTTGCAATTTCAATGGGAACCATTTGAGCATGTTTGAAAGTTTAAATTTGTTTGAATTTTCCAGAAATGTTTTGAAGCAAAGTGTAATGCAAAATGCATGATGCAATGCAAGAAAAAGAAAAACAACCAAATCCTATTTGGGGGAAATCCGCCGGGTGTTACAGACGACACCACTAACAAGGGATTGCGCCCTCGCAATCCACCCACTAACCCGGGAGGGGAAAGAAGTTCGACTAACGATTCTTCATGCGTTCAGTTGATCTCCTCGACACCACTAACAAGGGCTTCTCGAAACCACTAACAAGAGATTTTTGCTCGGGTTGATGACGATGTTCTTCCACCAGGAATCTACCGATGATCGAACCTATTAGGTTAAAGGCTCAGAAAACGTCCACCCACGTAAGATCCTACAACTTTTAAAGATTGAGAGGGATAGAGACTCCAAAACAACTAAGATGGTAGGGGAAATAGAATAGAGATAAGGAGAAAACAAGAATCCTATTGAGAGGTTTCCAAAATAGTTTAACAGAGATAGTTTTTGACACTCTAGAAACAACGACCGTTAGCGAGGTTATCGTACAGGCTTTACGGACCCGTTGCTTCGATAACCATTCGTATCGAAACAACATCGGGAATCGGAACCATGCTCTGATACCATTTGTGAACGCCCCGAGATCGGGCACTATGCAGATTTCAGCATTTCCGCCAAAATCCACATAATAACCGATTCCAGGTTGCCACTTGTGATAACATTACAACAGTTCAGGAATAATCCATAACAACAACAGAAGAGATGTATGCAAGACGACTCAAACGAGTCAAGGATACAACTGATACAATTCAAAGATCCAAATAACAGCGGAAGAAACAACATAGTGTCCGACTATGGACAAGATACAAATTGGACTAAGAGTCCTGAAGATAACCGATGGCGTCCAATCCCTGCCCATGCCAAGCCGGAGGGATTCCCAAGCTAACGTCGTCAGACTTCAAACCTGTTGACTGCAATGTTGAATATGCAGCCACGAAATGGATTTGTGGGTCAGTACGGTTAAGTACTAGCAAGTCATACTCACAAGATACCAGCGTAACCAATCATCACAAGATACAAATACTTTGGGTACAACGGAAAGGAAGGGATTATTGCAAAGAAGCGGCAACTGGCTGCACTAGCTAACTACAGAGACGCGCTACAACATCCGGCTAAAAGAAAGGGATAAGATAGCGTATCAGAACCAACTAAAACTACTCACCAAACAATACCCATCCAATGTTACCCCCTACTAAGGAAGCAACCCAAGGAAACTCACACTGTTGATTAAGGTGACATTCATTTTTATGGTGGAGGTAATCTATATTACTAGTCAGGTTATCATCGTTAAGTGTAAGTTGTCTGAGTACTTGTTAGCCAGCACTTTCACCAAGTCATCCATAACCGCGGACAACACGGCTTCTCGAGAAGATTTAACCCTGCAGTGATGCACCAATTTGGCCGTACACGTAAGAATGACCCACCAGATGGAAATGCCCTTCCACCAAGCGAGGCACTCAACACAACCCAACTCTTCGTCGCATCAAGCCCAAAGAACCCCGCGCAATTGAGCGCACGGCTAATCAAGCCCCACGAAGAAAAGGGGACCCTCATAGCACTCTAAGAACGTGTCTCCCTAAATGCCGACTACAAAAGTTCCACCCTGGCGCCAAGGGTTCGCACCTGCATATGCATGCGGCAAATGGAAAACTCGAACTAAATGAGGCGATTTGGACGAGATGCGAATCGAATCAAAGTTGCGGGGGGCGCCCATACTCGCTTCCCACATGCGGTTAGCGCGCTCATCATGGATCGGAGGACAAGACCCTTTTCCTAATTAAGTTCGACACTAGAAGGCCTCAAAACCACGCCGGGCCTCCTGCTGGTGCCTTATCATCAAATTATTATTACCCAAACATTAACATGTTGTTGATTGAGTTGAAACCCAACTGTCAACTAAACATGTGATATGAAAAAGGACAACAGGACCTGAGCGCAAACAAACCTAAGCATGCAACTACGACACGAGGGCCAACAAGATAAACAAACAACATGTAATAGGAAGTGGAAGGAAGGCTATATCATGGCTGCAAGGTAAACATATGATAGGATCGAGACACAAGCATCGAATCATAAGGCTAGCATAAGAACAACGGAAAGAATCGGTAACAAGTGACGAAAGGCAGCCATAGCAGCAAGTGAGTATACTTGCCTGGAATCCAGCAAGTAGAGGTACATCCGAAGAACTTGTCGTTGCTCACATCATCTCAGCGTCCTGTCTGCGAAGAAGCAACGAACTAGAACAAACACCGGATGCAACAATTACTACTACGGCAAAAGATCCAGCATGATCCTATTTTATATGCATGACAAGTTTAAGGATGCATCAAAGATAAACTAGTTGACATGGTAAACATATTTAAATGGGCCCATATGCAATTTGGATTGCATATGGAAAATCCCATGAATTGATGTTGAATTAAATGATCTATAAATAACCATCATGTGGAAGTTGATTAGAATGATGCATGGATGATGAAAACAATAATAAAACAACAATAGCTTCAGTTTGGTATGTTGTTTACCAAGTTTGGAATTTTATTTATTAAGTTATGAACTTTGGCATTTTAAATGATTTAAACAAACATTTGTTGTTTTCAAAAATTTTAAATGTTCAACACAGATAACAAAATTTATATTTGTAAAGAACACAAAATTTTAGATGGAATACATATTTCATTTGTTGAATTTGGATTTTAGATGAGCAAGTTATTAAATTGACAATTTTAAATGCATTAAATAAGAAATAGTTGTTTTCAGCAATTTAATTTATTCAAAATAGAAAACAAAGTTTATATTTGGAAAGATTATTCAATTTTGCATGGAAACCATATTTTACATGTTGGAAAACCATTTTAAATGATTTAGTTAAGCATATTACCAATTTAAATGCATTAACTAAGAGGTGAAACAATTATTCAATTTAAAGGTTGCAAACCAGAACACAAAGTTGATATTCAAGTGTGTCATTTAATTTTGGATGGAATTCATGTTTTGAGTATTTAATTTGGAGCAACCATGTGAAAGTTATTAATTATGCCATTTAGTTAATCATTTTAAGGATTATTAAATGACCTTAAATTTAATTGTCCAAATTGCAGAACTAAGGGGATAACCAGAAAGTTCATTGAATTTTGACTGAAAAACATATTTTACATTTTTATTTTGAGTTCTTTTTGCAATTTTTAGGGGCAAAAGAAAAACAGGGACTAAACTGTGATTTACAGGGACTTATAATGAAAAAGAAACCACAGGGAGGCCATGGAATGTTTCTCACACAGGGTACCTTGGCCTGTGTCACTGTCGTGCGGGGTCAGGTGCCACGGTGGCGTGTGGGAAGTGAGGTGGCAACGGGGCTCGCTGACGGGTGGGTCCAGGGCTGTGCGCGGAAAAAGGAGGAAAAAGGGTGGCTTTATTCGGCCCGAGGGGGATTCGACCTCGCGCGCTCGGGCTGCGCACGGAGAGAACCAACCACTGGTGCAGCTGTGCGAGTTGTCATAGGATCTATGCGTGACAGAATAAGAGGCAACACCGCGCGTTTTAACTGAACCTAACTGAACCAAACCGAACCTCGATCGGAACAGCGACATGGTTCAGAAACGGCGCGACGGCGGCGACCGTGGCAGTGCTGCTCGACGGCAGGCTCACAGAGCAGGAGGGGAGGACGGGGGAAGAGGCCGGTAGGTCGGGGCTCACCGTGGGGAAGCTCGGAGGCGAGGACGGAGGGTCGTGGACGCGGAGAAGACGGGGATGGCGGCGACGATCGCCGCGCGCCCGGAAGGAAAACATCGACGGTGGGGGGGGGGGGCTACGAAGCTTCCCGGGGCTGGCCGAGGGAACGGAGGCGCAGAGGGCACCTCCCCGGTGCCATTCCCGGCCTTGGCGTGGACTGGCGAGGCCCTCAACGGCGACGCCAAGCACGGCAACCTCGGCCCCGGAGGTGTTCTTCTTGGCGTCAGGAAAAGTGCCACAGACAGAACATAAAAAGATCAATGGCAGAAGGGGAGATCGACGGGGAGGAGGAAGAGAGGAAGTGGCGGCGCAGAAGATGGAGTAGGGCTAGGGTTTGGGAAGGAGGGGGCAGAGGCTGGGTAGAAAAGGAGGGGGAGAGGGGGAGCTCGGTTGTCTCTTTCTGTCAGCGATGGCGTCATCGCTTGTACGGAGGTGGGGGAAGGAGGCCTTGGGCCGAAAGGTAGGAGGAGAAGGGGGTATGGGCTGGATGGTTGGGCCTCTGGCCTGGCTGCCTCCCCCTTTCTTTTTGTTTTTTTTTGTTTTCTGTTTACACACATTTTTTGTAGGAAAGAAAGAGAGAGAAAAAGAAAGAGGTTTTAGGGGTTTTCATTTTATGAATTAATTTTTATTGAATTACAAAACAGTAAAGTCAAAGCATGTTAACATTAATTTCAAAAATTTGAAGTGCCAATTTGTTTTGAACTTGCTATTTGAATTTCAAATAGGGTTTCATTTAATACCAATGTGAAAACCAACCCATTTTTATTATTCCCAACTCCCAAAATGATTTGTTTGCAATTTTAATGGGAACCATTTGAGCATGTTTGAAAGTTTAAATTTGTTTGAATTTTCCAGAAATGTTTTGAAGCAAAGTGCAATGCAAAATGCATGATGTAATGCAAGAAAAAGAAAAAAAAACCAAATCCTATTTGGGGGAAATCCGCCGGGTGTTACAAACAATTTGAGAGGAAATGTTGTATTCAGAGTGAACTGTTTAGGCTCTGTGATGAGGAAGACAAATTCTGGCATGAGAGATCTAGTGAAAAATGGCTGTTGCAAGGGGATTCGAATTCTGCGTTCTTCCAAAAAGTTGCCAATGGAAGGAAGAGGAAAACCACAATGTACTCCCTGGTTAATGGGGATCAGTGTGTGCAGGGGACCGAGGAGCTACTTGTCCATGCAACTTCTTATTACAAAAATCTGTTTGGTCCCGGGGAAGGCAACCTCATGAGGTTCTCTGTTGGCATTTGGGGGGCAGATGAAATGCTCTCTGCCACTGATAATGCTGATCTTGACTCTGCATTTACTGAGAAAGAGATTAAAACAGCTATTGATTCTATGGTCAGGAATAAAGCTCCTGGACCTGATGAGATTCCTATTGAGTTCTTTCAGGTTTCATGGAATATTGTTAAAGCTGATATTGTACAGTTGTTCAATGATTGGTATGTTGGAAAGCTTGGTCTATACAGACTTTACTTTGGCATGATCATTTTGTTGCAGAAATCTCCTGATGCAGATTGCCTCCAAAAGTACAGACCTATCTATTTGTTACAGGTTCTGTATAAAATTATTACTAAGGTGGCCACCCTCAGGATGGAGCCTTACATGGATAAGTTGATTTCCAAATGTCAGACTGCTTTCATCAAGGGCAGAAACATCATGGATGGCATTATGTCTCTCCATGAAATTTTGCATGAGGCTAAAAGAAAGAAGCAACAGGGAGTGGTCTTTAAAATAGACTTTGAGAAGGCCTATGACAAGGTAGACTGGGCCTACCTGATGCGCTGTGTCTCCTTAAAAGGTTTTAGTACACTCTGGAGAAGATTGATTGAAGAGATCATCAAGGATGGGACTTTGTGTGTTAAGATCAACAATGCTAGGGGCAGAGATTTTGGCAGTCATAGGGGAGTTAGGCAAGGGGACCCCTTCTCTCCTTTCATGTTCAACCTTCCTGCTGAAGGGCTGGCCAAGCTTATTCAACAGGCTCAGAGTAATGGTTTGATTTGTGGTCTGGTGCCCCACTTGGTTACTGGAGGGGTTGCCATCTTTCAGTATGTTGATGACACTCTATTAACGGTTCAGGATGAGATTAATCAGGTCAGGCAACTCAAGATGATACTTTACCTTTTTGAGGCAATGTCTGGACTCAAGATCAACTTCATGAAATGTGAACTATTCATGGTTATGGAAGACTCTATCAAAAGTGTCCTGTACTCTGACATGTTGAACTGTCAGATTGGTCATTGGCCAATGAAATACCTGGAGGTTCCTGTGTGTGGTTCCAGGATCTTGGTGGCTGATTTGAGACCTCTTGTGGAGAAATTGAGCAGGAGGTTGGAAGGCTGGGTTGGTAACAACTCCTCTATTGGTGGGAGGCTGATTCTGATCCAGTCATCACTAAGTAGTATTCCTATCTATCACATGTCCATGTACCTGCTCCCTGCCACATGTTTGGAGCAGATGACCAAGATCATTAGGAGATTCTTTTGTCAAGGGGCCAGCACTAAAAAGAAATACCATCTTGTTTGGTGGAATATAATCAACAAACCCAAGAGAAAAGGGGGTTTAGGCACTAAGGACTTAAAACTTTTCAACATCAGCCTCTTGTGCAAATGGTGGTGGAGACTGGAAATGGAGGAAGGCTTGTGGCAAACCTTGGTGAAGCACAAGTATGGGATTACACATGGCATCTGGAGAGTTGGGGTGAGACAACAGGACTCCCCTGTGTGGAAGGACCTACTGAAAGTCAAACAATGGTACATGCAGTGTAGATCAATGATGGTCGTTGGGGGGAATGAAACAGACTTTTGGCACGATCAATGGTGCGGCCCAACACCCTTTTGTGATTGATTTCCAGACCTGTTCCAAGTTTGCACGCTTCAGGTGTGTACTGTGAAGGAGATGGCTGACAGGAATTGGCAAATGGAGTTTAGGAGATGGATGGATGTACAAATGCAGCAACAAGCATCAGTTCTGCGTAGCTTATTTATGACATGACAGTGGCTTTGGGGGAGGGACCTGATAAACCCAAGTGGAAACTTACCTAATATGGAAAGTTCTCAGTCAAATCAATGTACAATAAGCTGTCCTCCTGTAATGTGGACAGATCCTTCCACTACTAGGGAAAAGTTTACCCGTGACGCACCAGTTTTCTTATCCGTGACGCACCTGGGCGCGTCACGGCTATCACGCCACGCCTATGGGTTTAGCCGTGACGCACCTAGATGGTGCGCCGCGCCTATTTATACCCGTGACGCACGGGTGTGGTGCGCCGCGGCTACTGCTAGGCGCGTCACGCCTAACCTCTCAGGTGCGTCACGGGTACCCTTTTTGGTGTGTCACAGCTATACTATGCTGTATTTTTTTAAAATACGCAGTACCGTATTTATACAGGTATATACAGCTCAAATATAGAAGAATATCAGTAGACAAAATGTATCAAAACAGTTATCTGACAAACAAATTATATATCATAATTGATCATAACATAATCACAGCAAATTGACAAAAATAAGTATGCAATTGACAGCAAAATGACAGAATAAAGTTTCATAACAGAAATATTCTCGAACAATAGTCTCGATCATCACCACATAGTTCAACAAATATTACATAGTCTCGAAAACAACCATACTACTAATAAATCCAGGAGTTAGTCAGATGGAGATGATTTTTTTGTTCTAATTTGAACAAACTCGTCATCTATCTAGCGGGCTGATGTAGTTGATGACCATCATCATGTCCAAGTTGGGGATGTCACTATTCCTCATGGTGATCAGAATAGCTCGGCCAGCCTCCATACCAACTCTTGCGGAATGGAACTGCCTCAATGCTTGAGAGTTGAGGATGACGCGACCATCAGCATTATCCCTGGTGAACGGAACTGCGCTGACATTTCCTGATTCTCCACGGCGTACTCCAATGGTACGTTTATGCTCCATGCAAGCACTGTCCGCTACCGCCATAGGTATTTTCTAGAACACACAATTCCAAGAAAGAATAAAAGCACAATGTCACATACCGGCCACATTATAACATAAGCAACTATAGGAATAAGAAAGTGTTAAGAAACATACCATGACATGTCCATTGGAGATATTAGTGTTGGTGATGCGATGCACGAAAGGGACCCCGATGTAGCTATCTATCTGGGCTAGTTTCTGAAGGACACGGTCCTTCTCAAGCTCGCTAAGATTGGCTCTTTGAGCAACCACCACATGTTTCCATGGGTCCTCCTCGTCCATATAATCCTCATTCCCAATTTCCTCCTCACTTTCCTCCTCACTCCCGCCATCCACCTGTATACTCTCGCTAGCCCCGCTCGCAATCTCGCCCATATATAGAAGTACGATACGAGGTTGCGGTCCTGCCATAGAGAAGTGAATGAGATCACCTCCGCTTAAATTATAGGTGGCGATGTTAGACACCAATTGTTCCCCGTAGAAGTAGGTCTTCTTTCTTTCTTTCTTCACTCGAATTTTGTAAGTGGTCCCGTGAACATCGAAATCCATGATATTGCCTACTGACTCGTTGAACTCTTCCCGAATATTGCATCGTACAATCTAAAAAAGAAATATAAAAGAATCTTTTGTTAAGAAACATACCAATCTAAACTGGATAGTAAAATGAAAGAACACAAGTTGCAAGTTAACATAAAAAGAATCGTTTGTTAATTACCAAAGAATCAAGGTGACCGTCGTTCAGCTGAATCATAAAAGAATACCCGGTGAATTGTCCTTGGGCACATAGGGAACAACATACTTTGCAAGCCATGTTCTATTAAATTAAGAAAGTAGACAT
Organism: Alopecurus myosuroides; assembly: GCA_028641055.1. Classification (NCBI taxonomy): domain Eukaryota; kingdom Viridiplantae; phylum Streptophyta; class Magnoliopsida; order Poales; family Poaceae; genus Alopecurus; species Alopecurus myosuroides. Next base: position 5,976,557 of record CM054058.1, on the reverse strand, counting down.
AGAGGTATAAAGCATCAGGTATAAAGCATCAGGTACAAAGCATCAGGTATAAAGCATCAGGTGTTAGAAGAAAGCAACATTTTACTTGTGACAACTAGCTGAACAAAATACATGAGGAAATGACTGAAGCTAATGCAGTAGTGACATAAAATACAAATCAATTGGAGTTGCAGTGGTGCACCTTTTTTTTTGGCCCTTTGTGCACATACTAGTAGACTGCACTGTCCATGTAGCGAGATAAAAAAAATTCCATATGTTTGGTGACAGAGTAGTGCAAGGTTACAGCGATCATCGGCTCATCACAAGTGCTTTGGTTTATTATATTTTTCAGAATGGTTACACAACTTCTCTCCTTAATTTGACAAGATATTTTACTTAGAGGCATCAACACGCATTTCTCACTTTCACAATTGCCTTCATGTGTGGATAATTTGTTACCTTACAGCAGAATATATATAGTTGGGTCTTATCAGTGCACATTGCTGAGCATTGTTTGTTAAGCTGGTTGAGCATCTTGAAGAGAAGGATGCCACTCTTCAGTACGCAAGAGGGGTCTCCTCATGCTGTTGTCACTAAGTTTATTAAATTTTCTCGCGTTGTCGGTCACTTAAGGGTGATCTTGGTTTCAACTCCCAGTTTCTTGCATCATCAGCTGCTATGTGCTATGCTCAGGAAGCCGTCACAGAAGATGAGAATGGGCAGATGTTTGTCAATCAGATTCATTACCTCATTTAATTGGATGTCGTCTATCGGAGATTATGATCACGCTATAATTGTGTCGGTATAAGGCTTACTGATATGAAGGAGTTTGCGCTGTTGGTGCTTTACTCTCTGCTCACATGTCCACCCCTTCCCCTCTCTACTGCTGCGATATCTTCTTCCCCTCTCTCACCAGTGTTGGTTGGGACAAAAGAACCCAAAGTACACCCCACCCCATCCCATCCACTTCATCAATTGTCCTCTGCTCACTTGTTTCGATCAGCCCAAATAATTCAGACAAAAAAAGATCTGATTTTTATCCCCCTGCAAGACTCGATCGACACACAGTCTGCAGCATTTGGATCAACAACATGAAGCCACTAGCTTGGCAGAATTCAGTTAAATTGAGCAGAGGAATGACTGATGACATGGAACCGTGATCTTGGTGGATGCTACATGGAGAGACAGCACCGATGCATGTACAACACATCAAGAACATGAAGGAATCGGAGTTTACATCAACAAGCAAAATTCCTACAAGCCATCCAGGGGTGGGATCGAGGAGAAGGGGAGGGAGGGGACTAGGGGCCGGCGCACCTTTGTTCGTCGGGCTTCGAGGTCGATGGAGACGGGACGACGACGACGCAGTCGATGTAGACTACAGAGGTCAATGGAGACGACGACGGCGCAGTGGTCGACGTCTCATGGACCTGGTCCTGCGCCTGCTCCTCCTCCTCCTAGGTCGATGTAGAGGGGAGGTGGTGGGCGGCGACTAGAGGTAGGGAAGAGGCTAGGGCTAATGGGGCAGCGGTGCGGCGCGGTTCAATCGGATCGAGATTGGAAGAGCTAGATGAGATGGGTAAGAGAGGAGAACGGCCGCCTCATGCTTATACAAGGGGATAACCGTGACGCACCGCAGAGAGGTGCGCCACGCCTATCTCACATAGCCGTGACGCACCAGCGGCTCGGTGCGTCGTGGGTATGCCTCGGAGGCTCGCCACCGCGGCCCCACACATAGGCGCGACGAGCCATCTGTTTGGTGCGCCGCGGGTAAGGCTATAGGCGCGACGCACCAAACCGCGGTGCGCCACGGCTATTAGGCGTGACGCGCCGTATTGTAGGTGCGTCACGGGTATCATCACTCCTATAGCTGTTTTCCTAGTAGTGTTCTCTCAGCTATGGACAGCCAAGATCCATCTGAAGATTAAAGTGTGGCTCTGGCTGATCTGGCACAATTCTATTGACACCAAGGATAACATGAAGAAAAGGAATTGGAAAGGGGACTTCTCTTGCAGCTTTTTTTTCTGCGTTTGAAACAATTCATCATCTTTTCTTCGTCCGCCCCGTTGCTGGTTACATGTGGAGTGTTATCTTCTCGGTTTTTGGGGCTTTGAACAGACATGTCAACTTTACTCAATACTTTTAGTGGATCTCTTCTTATTTTCCAGCACGTTTGAATCTGCATGTTGTTGGGATTGCTGCCTTTTGCTGGGCAATTTGGAAAACTAGGAATAATGCATGTTTTAATAGAAAATTCATCTCAGCCCCTGTTGAGTTGATTTGTTACTTTTGTGCATTTCTTCGTTACTGGGCAGGCCTTCAAATTGCAGAGGGAGACAAGACTCAGCTGGAGACAGGTGCCAGGATCATTCAAGATGCTGCTCTGGAACAACATGCCCGCAGCCAAGCCCGAAGGAACAGGATGATTGAAGCTGGTGCTACCTCAGAACAAGAAGTTGATGTCGTTGGATGATGGTGCTTCCGTCCCCCCGTGTGATCTCGAGCAGCTTTTGCGAAACAGAAAAGTAACTTCAGTTGTTTTTACTGCCTGCGTGCAGCTAGTTTGTGTGTTGTTAAAACTCCTGGCCGTTGTGCCGTGCCGTTTAAACTCTACTTGCTTGTTTTGCTTGGATTACAGAGATTTAAGGGGGTCACCCCCTTCCTTCCTTGGAGCGGAGGGTTGGCCTGTTTCCTTCGCCTCTGCCCAGGCCGCTTTTGTTTTTCTTTTCTCTCTTGGGTTTTTAAAACAACATCTATTCTGTTTCCGCTTCGGTTAATGGAACCCGGCTCTCGTCGTTTGTAAAAAAAAATTGACATGGCAGTTTCCTCCGTGCATTTGAGCGTGCCCAACCCACAGGAACCCTCGCTGCACTTTCTCGAGCATCTTCTAGATCTTCTTAGGGGGCGCAGGAACCAGTAGCTGGTGCATAGGAATCGCGCCCAGCACGGACTTGACGAAAGAAAGACACCCAGCCTTGTCCATGAGGTGAGCCTTCTAGCTAGAATTTTCCACGGAGAAAATCAAGATAGCATAGATTTTCAACTGGAGTGTGAAGCTGCACAAAACTCTTCTGCTGGGGTCAGAGCACCAAAGGCAATGGATTTTGTCGGTGCAGATGCCATGAAACCATTAGCTATGTAAGGTGTAATAAAGTTATTTCTTATTCTATCATAATATGGTAGTTTTGGTTGAGGAAGGAAATTGTCAAGATGCATGACTCGAGCATAACCAAATCAGAAAACATTTAAAAAATGCTAAAATTTTACGGTGATGAACATATAAATTTTTACGAAATACATACCAAATTTGGAGGTAAAAATATTTTTTTGGGACTAAATGCAAAAAGTCTATCCATAGTGTACACAAGCTTCTTTTTGCACTGTTATAAGCACGAAAATTGTACTACTACTTTCGAACACCAATCACTTTATACTAAACAAAATCTCTCCAAGAGATATATCAACGAAACAAGAGATTACTTAGCATAACTCTACTAAAACTAACAACTCTGAATAAGAGATGCATGCAAAACAGGAGCTAAAAGGATTTGAAGCAGCTAGAAGAAAAACTAAGAATACGAGCACGGAAGAAAACGAGTATTCATATGAAAAAACGGAGCGTGTCACTCTCCCACACAAATAATGCTGGGTTCCAAAAATATTTACTGCATCAACGAAACAAAATAAAACAAAGCAAAAAAACAAACAAATAGGCGCTCCAAGTAAAGTGCATATGATGTAACCGAATAAAAATATAGTTTCACCAGAAGTGACCTGATAAATTGATGAAGAAAGCTTAGACGGTCTTCTTGGAATTTTCTGGGATGAACCACGTCGGCATCCCCAGGCTTTGGCTTTTCACTAACCATATTATATCACCCTTTTCTCTTGACCTTTGAAAACTTGCTTCACACCAAATTCAATGTAATTCACATTAGAGGGTTGGTGCACAATTAAAAATTCACATGTTCTCCTTAGACACAAGTATTATTAATACTTTTTAAACATTAGCTACAGCAACTCATGTTTTGTGGAGAAAAGAAATTGACTGAACATAGTAAAAGAGAGAATGCAAGTAAAAATGCAGAATCTGTCAAAACCAGAACAATTGTAAAGAAGAATTTTTTTGGGGCACTTACGTTGCTCAAATAAAAAAAGTAAAGCTACAGAAAGTTTCTGAATTAGCTACAGAAAGTTTCTAAATTAGCTACAGAGATTTGCAAGCCATTTTGATCTTTCTGTGATTTTATGCAATTCTATACGGTGGACAGCAGAAATCTATTTCCTACGCAGGAATCCAAATCTAACCTCAATTTTCACTAGAGACTTTACTTGGTACAACAAATGCGAGAAAATAAATATATAAAGAAGTTGCTACAGAATTAAACAACACCTTGACTCAAAGAAAATAGACAAAAAAACAAAGCGAAAATAAAACCATGGCTTATCTCCCAAGAAATGCTTTTCTTTAACGCCTTTTAACTAGGCCCAGAAAATTAGAATCAAATATTTTCAAGTGAAGAAGAATCCAAATTAATAATTTCCTAGAAAACACCACTTGTAGCAATTGGTACTTTTGGTTCCCCTGAAGATAATTCAACATGCAAATCACTAGTTTTATCAATTTTAATCACATTAGGAGGTTTTGGCTTAGGCACCTTGGGGACATACATGAATTTTTTCTCTTCTCCCATAGAAGTGTTTTCCCTCTTAAACTTAAGAGAAGAAAAAGTTAAACCTAAAGTTTCCATAGTATCCTCTAATTTACCAATCCTAATATTTTGATTATCATGGGTATTGCTAGTCTCTAAAACATGACTTTTGATGGTTGCTGCGAACAAATTGTGATGTGAGCATGTTTCTTTTTTCCCATTTCATGTGAGATATTAATACATATGGATATATAATCCTTTTTTTTTGTGTACGATGGTAATAAAATGGTCTAGATCTTAATGAAAATATGTAAATCTTAAGGCGCTCTAGAAGTGCATGCATGACCTTCGAGCAATTTATAAACAATTTTGAAACTTCTTTGCGGAAGGACATGATGTTCGCATTGCTAACAAAATGTCCGATCTATCTTCTTGCATGCTTATCAGTTGTGGACGTGTAGCTTTCTTTCGGTTGCTAATGTGATATCACAATGTTCAGGGTTTCATCCGTTTTGTTTATTTATTGGGCTCGATCTCCCCCAGCTGAAATAAGTTGCTCAACCTCGTATACCAAATTTTCACACCGGCGTGTTAGTATTTAGCATATTCAAGGTTATCAAATTCTTATATCAACACTTCTCGTGTTGCTTTGTCAAAAATGTTTCACAAATGGAGGAGGTTATGGAGCTATATTACAGGAAAATAATGTAAACTATATTGCACACCGAGATCGGAATAACAAATGGCCAACGAAGGAATTGGTGTGACCTATTTCGACTTCATCTCTAAATATTTCGAGCTATCTGTTCATGCAATGCTATGCAATTTTATCTAAACTTATGGTGTGGTATTTATCGAGGGTGTTGCGTTCTATGCTTGACCATTGGTGGTCTGAACTGTTAGAAGCCAATCTAGCACTATATAAATGTCTCCGAAGACAGATGGAAGCGTAAGAGCCGTGGATATTATGTGTAATCTCCTTTTTCTTGGATATAGGTTTCCATGTTCTATCTGATAAGATCATTGTGCAATGAAGAAATTAAATCACGTCAACGCCACTGTCAAGCTTGTTTAAAATTTCAAACACGAACTTGCAACACTGGTAGAAAATAGGCCTATAGTCCTGGTTCGCCAGGGCCAGTAGTCCCGACCGAGCAACCGGGACTAGCTATGCGCGACTAAAGACCCCCCTATAGTCGCGCCGATTACGAACCGGGACTAAAGGCCCGTCCACGTGGGCCGGTGGCGGAGCCGGGGGGCGGAGGACCTTTAGTCCCGGTTGGCAACATGAACCGGGACTAGACTTTATTTCGTAATTTTTTTTAATTCATTTGGGTTTCTAATTATTTTTCACACCAATTTTTCTCTCCTTTTTTTTCACTCCCTTTTTTTTCTTCAGAATTTGTATTATTTGCTTAGTGTCTAACTACAATTATCTCTAGTCAAATTACTTACTCATACTCATGGTCAAACTTCCCGCTCGGTCACCCATCCTCCTACTACTCTAGCACTAGCACGCTTAACTTCCGAGTTCCATACCGTCCCGCATCCAACTGTTTCGCACGCATGTATGTGATAGTAGTATCATATCAATCTTATTAACATGTTGGTCGATGCCACATTTCTTTATTGTTTGAATTTCAAATAAATCTTTTAATAAACAAAAGTAATGATGTAATTAATAATTTTGAATAAATAAATAAACATTAACTTTTAAATTTGTATTATTTCTAAAAATACAAATAATATATCAAAAAATTAAGAAAAATAGAACTAATTAATTTTAAAATCTTAAAAATACAAATAATATATAAAAAAATTAATAAAAATAATACTAATTCATTTTAAAATCTTAAAAATACAAATAATATATCAAAAAATTAAGAAAATAATACTAATTCATTTTAAAATCTTAAAAATACAAATAATATATCAAAAAATTAAGAAACATAATACCAACTCATTTTAAAATCTTAAAAAGACCAGTAGGATCTTCTATTATTTTTAGAATGAGTTGAAAAATGTATTTTGAAATAAATCCAACTGGAATAGTATAGCTAGGAATTAATATAAAAATAATATCCATTACACTTTGCAACACTTTGCAAATTTTTCCAAGTCATTTAAAACTAGGAAAAAAATGTATTTTGAAATAAATCCAACTGGATGAGTTTGGTATTGACTAGATATATGTTTTCCTGGCTTAGATTAATTTTTGGTGAACAGATATATAGAAACTGTAGTTTTTCTGTTTTGTTTTGTTGATGTGTTTTTGTTTGTTTTCTTGATGTGTTTTTGTTTTTGCTTGTTTTGAAACGTGTGTTTGACATAATACGAGTAGAGACATCACAATCATGAATAGAACACAATCATATCACATTCATAACATAGAGTCTTACGATCACACATAACACAAACATAAGTCTCACAATACTAAGATATCCATTACATACTAAGATATCCATTACATGCATATATCGAACACATACATCTATGGCTCCGTCGAGTAGATGCGGAACAACTCGTAGAAGACGTATGCATCTATGGCTGCATACTTGACGTTGGTCCAGTCCAGTGGGGTCTTCTCCCAATACCAGTGATTCCTCGAGGGGAAATGAGACTTCATGGTTTCGTAGCCATCGTGGATGAAGGAAGTTGCCATCGAAGCCATCCCGGTCTTGGGCCCGGGCAACTCATCGAAATGGATAAGGTCCTGAAGATCAATGTAGTGATCTTCAGGTATCACAATACCCAAGCGCATCAACTTCTGACGGTTTTGAGTGATGTCAACGCTGCAAAAGTCATACCCCTTGTTGACAAGAAAATCAACAAGTGCCGGAGAATGCTTTGAACTATTGCAACAACAAAAATTTGATACGTGTTAGATATGTTGCAACACATGTATTCTTCAGATGCAACAAACAAATCGAAGATGCAAGATTGTACGTGTGCATTACCTTGACCATTGGAAGACCAAAAAGGCCTCCTTGAATGCAATCTGGATGACAGCAACATCCCGTTGATCCGACGTATACTCTAAATCAAGCCCGAAGAACCGGTGTTCATCGGGAGAGGAGAAATAGAGATTGGTCAAATGCGCAAGAGCACCGGGGAGCCTCTCGCTCACACGTCGAGACGCTTGCCGCATGGTGTGGGCACACCATATCTCTTCCAAACTTCAGCCATGGTGCTTGGTGGAGGAAGATCGAAGAGAGGGAAGAGAAGAGAAGAGAGAAGAAGAACAGAGACTCGGACGCGCACTGTAGCAATGGCGCCCTTCTGCCTCTCGCTCGCGAAATAAAACCGCCGCGCGGGAGGCGAGCAGTTTGTATCTTTAGTTCCGGATGGCCAGGACAACCGGGACTAAAGACTGGGGAGGCCAGCGGACTGGACCATTAGTCCCGGGTGGCGAGGCCAACCGGAATTAATGCCCTCCACGCGCCTCAACGCGCTTCCCAACCCGCGACGCATGACCTTCTGTCGCGGGTCTCCTCCCGACCCGGGACTAAAGGCCCTTTAGTCACGGTGCGTGATGTTTAGGGACTGATGGGGGCGTATGGAAGGCCTTTTTTCTACTAGTGCAAGTGCGAGATTTATCAAGTTAAACTTACTTACGAGGGAATACTATTTATTGATGGTATGGTGGTTTAGTTCTACCTTTATCCACAAAAATAATTAAACTATTTAGCTTACTTAAAATATTATCTGACGCACTTATTAATATTTAATATTTGTTTGATGTAAAAACTAGCTATACATTTTATTTGCCCGTGGCAACGCACGAGCACTAAACTAGTCCATTTTTTTTTGAAGAAATGGCAAAAGCTTTGCCTTTTATATATATATAGTAGGAGCAAACAGGTAGGACAAGGCCTAAAAAAAAGAAAAAAAGATACAAGTCGATCCACACCGGCCCCGAGGCCGCGCCCCACACGGGTCGACGACCAAGCTGCCCAAACAGCCAAGGTCGACACCAAAACTCCTCAACGCAACACGGCGGAGGTGAGAGTCCGGAGCCGCCGCTCCGATGACCACGCCGACTCCAGAGCCGCGCACCGCACGGGTCGACGACCAAGACGCCCTAGCGTCCAAAGCCGACACCAAGACCTCGACGCCTCGGAGAGGGGGCGAAGTATTCGGAGCCGTCGCTCCGACATCCTCGCCAGCCCCAAGGCTGCGCCCCAAACGAGCCGGCGGCCACGACGCCCAAGCGACCAAAGTCGACGCTCCATCCCTCAACGCAGCATGGCGGAGGTGAGAAAGCCCGGAGCCGCCGCTCCGGCATCCACGCCGACCCCAGGGCCGCGCACCCCCAAGCCGAAGACGAAAACACGCCGCCGCCAACCACCATCATCCCTCAGGTCCCTCTGGTCAGCGGAACATCCAAGACGAGGCCCCAAGAGGCAAACGACGCATGAGCGCCGCCCTCGCCCGATCCCTAGGATCCGGGGTTTCCCCCGGAGAACCCGGTGTGGAGAAGCGAGAACATCACCTCGACGACGCCTCCAAGAAGGATGCGGCGCCCGAAGGCGTCGCCGTCGTCGACCCCGGCCGACAGCCCAGGCTAAGCTTTCGCCCGACGATGTGACACAACCCCACCACCGCCTGTGGGGGACTGACCAGCCCACCATCTCTGCGTGCCGCACCCCCCGCGCCGCCTCAAGCCGCGGCTGGCAGCACGCCGACCATGGCCCACCCGCAGTCGCAAGCTCCGGGGCCGCCGCCCCGGCTTCCTCTTCCCGACCGGCACCACCAAAACAATCCGACCACCTCCCCCGAGTTGGGGTCCGGAAACCGTCCATCCCGTGCCCGGAGCACAGCACCACGCGGAGGCACCGGCCGTAGACGGCGGCTCCTCCCAGCACCATGCCGACATGAGAATCAAGACCCGCCTCCACGGCGTCCACCGGACGCAGTGCCACCCCCGCCGCAGCCACTACCTCCGCAGCAACCCTCTGCGCCCCCCCCCCCCCCCCCCCCCCCCCCCCCCCGAACCACCCGTCCCCACGCCAACCTCCACCGGCCGCCGGCACAGCCGGCACGCTCCCAGCCCGCCCGGCAACAGCGGGACGGCGGCCACATAATTATTTGTTAGACGGAGCGAGTATTTTAATCCGGCAACTCCATTTGTTATGATTTGGGCCCAACGTGGGCTGCAAGTGTACACGTACAGTGGCCCGAAAACGTACATATCCACGACGATCCGCAGCAAACACATATCTATGCTGCTATTCCACATCACGATCCAGCCGCCATGGACGGGAGGGTGTGGTCCGACCTCCCGGCGGACGTCCTCCACGAGATCTCCAGCCGCATCTGTGCGCCGGCTGAATTCGTCTACTTCCACCTCGTATGCAAGCCATGGCGTGGCAGCCGCGACCCGCTGTCCCGGAGGACGACGACGACCCAGTTCCTTCCATGGCTCCTCGCGCCGCCGGATGTCAACGAATCCACTCAACCCAGATTCAGATGCATCTTCTCCAACTCCAGCTTCCATGTGACGCCGCCACGGGCGGTGGCGGCTCAGAACTGGGTATCCAGCTCCGACGGCACCCAAGTCCGGTACCTCACCGTCGAACATCTCCGCCCTACCCTCCACGACCCTTTCACCGGAGAACTCAACGACCTGCCTCTCTTTCCGGACGACATCATCGGGTGGGAGGAGGAAAATCCCCATGGCGTCATCTACGGTGACGGCACCACCTTCCTATACAACATCTGGTACGTGGGCGACGATGGACACACGGTTAGGTTCAGGGCAGCCGTCCTCCGCCCGGGCAGCAGCGTGTGGACGGTTGTTGAGAGGACCCTTCAGGCACCCAAGCGAGGTGCGTTCTGTGCCGCGTACCACGGCGGCGAGATCATGCTCACCGTCGAGGCTAGGCTATGGCGCATTGTCACCCCGGAGTGTCCCGATCAAGCGAGGGATGTGCTTGTCCCGAGGCCGCCTTTTCCATGGTGGAATAGACAATCCTACTCGCGCGAGCACAGCTACGTCTTGGAGAATCGCGGCGAGGTACTTTGGGCATCGGTCAATATCTGCACTTACAATTATAGTTGTCATCAGAAAGTAGAACGCGACTTCTCGATGACGGTGCACGTACTAGAGGTGGATGCCACATCACCGGAAAATAAGACGCGGTGGGTGGAGAAAGATGCTCGTAGCCTGGCTGACATTGTGCTGTTCCTTGGAACACCCAATAGTTTCGCCGTGGACGCTTCAAGGCTTGGCGGCCGACACGGTGGGTATGCCTTCTTCGTCTACCACGACAATGAAGCTATGCCGATTGAAAAGGTTGGTGTGTTCAGCTACAACCTCGTCTCCAACAAGGCCAACTTTCTTGAACGGCTACCTCGAGGATGGAATGATGGGAGGTGTACGTGGCATGTCATTCAGCCTGCTATTGCTCCAATTCAGGTAAAAGGTAGTTTTTGTTTTAAATTTAAAGTCTTCTGGTAACATGTTATTCATTGATTTTATTATACTGCATGAAAAGTTGGACTCTACATAAGAATCCAAAGTTGATTTAGTGCTAGTAGTATAATATTAAGTAATTTTTGGTATCAGGAATTAAAGAAGGCTAAAGAAGTGAATCAACAGAGCCTGCAACAGACAACTCTAGTGATGGATCCAACATTCCGCATTCACCTAAGGAGATTCTATGAGGCTCCTTTCGCAGTGACGGTACGTAATCTTCCACTCATGGTGAAGAGCTCTCAGCTAAAACTCTTCTTGAGTGAACATGGTAAAGTGTCTAAGGCCGATGTGCTCTATTACAATAAGACAAAACACTCGCAAGGTATTGCCCTCGTAACCATGTCTACATTGCACGCAAATCAAGAAGATGCTCTAGATGCCCTCAACGAATTGTATTTGGATGGATACAACCTTGACGTTAGGGTAAAGAAGGGGCGACAAAGGTTAAAGGGGCAATGTCGGTATTGCCAGAGAACAATTTAGTTACATATACAGTTCCATCCTGTTGGCTCTATCTATAGTGGTTTGTAATAAGTCTTAAGTTGCACAGCATGTTACTTCTACATGTATCCCAAAATTTATTATGTAGGGTGACACACAGAAATGAAAGTGAAAAGAATTTAAATTGTGTTTTCTATTTGCATGTGGTAGATTAAAGGCGCTTGGATGCTGATACACTATTACGTTATAAGGATGATAGTTATAATTCAGCGAACACATCACACGGTCTTTTTGGAATGAACTGAAAAACATGCATATATATTGAACGGATCGGAAAACTGATACTTCTATTATTAGCTAAAGGTAGCTAGTCTTGAAAGTATATAAAAAATCATACTTCTATTATTAGCTAGCCATGGACATTTTATCGGACAGAACATATCCAATCTTTAGACACATGCCTGAGACAATAATCTGAGGGTTTGTTTGGTTGTTGTGGAAGAAAAACCCAGGCCACTAAAGCAGTAAGGGAAACTTTCCTTGCCAAACGGGATCCCATCCCACCACGTGGAATTTCTCCCACACATGGGAAAGTACCCATTTCAGCAGCAAGGGGAAGGGGACGGATTCCAAAACCCCACATTACAAATCGAGAATGCATCATAATAAAGAAGCATCACACGTCAGATTTTTTTTTTCATCAAAATCCTCAATTCCAAATTATGAATTATACCATTTTCTCTAAATTAACCCTGGAAATCCAGGAATATAAAAAAATCCAGAAATCTGACCTGAATAACTATCAGTATAACAAAATACACGGACATTTTATATGCATACACCAGGTCATACAGATAAGCCAACAGGAAAGATAAATACAGTGCGTCATGAAAAAAGGTTTAATACAGTGTGCCAGTTGTGTATTTACAGTATGAATGGCAATTATGGTTAAAAGTCTATCATGAATAAGTATTTCGTCGCCGCCCAGATGCTGCTCTTCGCCCAACACGCCGCATCCTTCCTTGTTTCTGGTCACCCAAGACCTCTCCACCCAGGCGCTGATCCTCTCCACCCCAGGCGCTCGTGCTCGGCATCACCTTGCCTGGGAGTACACTATAAGTATATATATGTCACTGAATTGCTATGAATATTTGATATGAAAATCTTGTTGAGTACTAAACTGCTACTGATCAGGCACTTATTATCTGTCTAAGCTAACACTCCTAGGTTGCAGGACACATTGAACTGTCTAGTAGACTAGTACAACATGATAAGCTAACATTTCAGCAAACCAAAAGATTGCACGATTGTAGTAGTAATTCCCTTTTTCTGCTGAAAAGTTCGACAAACAGAATATAGCTATTTGAATATACTACTGATATAAACAGAATATCAGTAGCACTGGAGTAATATTCAGACTAAACTGATAAAACAGGGATAAATTGATAATTTTTTGCTTTACTCCATCTTTGCAGTAGTATAATTTGCACACCTATCTGTTGGCTAGTGCAAGTTAGGAGTAGGTAATAGGTCAGGCTGACACACACATCTGATATATAGTCCAGATCACACTTCAGACTTAAGCAGTACTCGAGATCACACATCAGATTTGGGAGTAATATAGATAATAATCACACAGCAGATCCGACTGTCGGAGAAAAAAAAACCCATTTTTATCTTGACCTCGCTGTCATAGGCAGCGGTAGCTAGGCAAGCAAGGGGGAAGCATGGACGCGAGAGGAAGATGGCGGCAGCGAGGGAGAGGGCGCCCACGATATGAGGGCATAATCCCCCGCATGGGTTTAGAAACCAGGGATATATTCTCCTTGCAACCAAATTAGCCCTTAACTAATTTCTCCAACACATACCTGATGTTGTAGAAGCATAACAATAATTGTTAACTCATCTTGAAGCTTCTAGAAGAAATAGATGTTGGAGTTACCTATCAAATAGGAGCTAATTTTCTACATGGATCATTTATTTATTCGATCAGAACACTGTTTTTTCCCTATATGTCGAAAACAAAAAGACATCAAGAAACTTGATAAACAAACATAGCAGGATGACTGCTACATTGCGTGGAAACAAAACTTGGAATACAAGAAAGGGATATGTGTTAGAGCGGTAGATGATCGTTGCCAATGAAGAAAAAAGACGTTATATTGAGAGGTATTAACAGTGCGGATCAAAGACAAACACTAGAATCTACTTTGGCAATTCTTTGAAGCTACCAATCAAAAGAAAGCTGGTTTTCTGTTTTTACTAGTCAAAACACAGACGAGAGATTTATTATAAGATATCAATACAAGTAGGAAAGTGGAACAGAGGAAATTGCTCTAGAGTTGTTAGTCTACACGACCTACAATGGACTACATAATCCGACGTTCTAGAACAAAATCAAATACGAAAGATGAAGAGATTAAACTGAACGGAGCATTGTGGAGGCTAGATCTGAATATGCTCCTTTGTATTTCATTCAAGGAATGAAGGTTTGTGTACGGATTTTAGATACTAATTCATGTTTTACTCAGTCTAAATTCAAAAGGAATATTTACATCAGAATGTCAAAGTGGGTAGCGGAACCGTACCCTGTCAGGGTCGGGATACGTGTTGATATAAGGCAGGAACAGCCCCTGCCTTGACTTACAAGAAATACATCCAAGTTGGTATACTATACCGTACTCATCCGTATAGAAAAAATAACACATGTGACAATGTTTAACAACCCCCTTAATCTAAACCTGAAGCAAGGTTTAGATTACGCCTAAACTCATGAAGCTTCTTAACTGGAAGAGTTTTAGTGAATCCATCTGCAACTTGATCCTTACTGGAAATAAATCTGATGTCTAGTCTTTTATTTGCTACTCTCTCTCGAACAAAGTGAATATCAATCTCAATATGTTTTGTTCGTGCATGAAATACTAGATTTGCTGAAAGATAAGTGGCACCAAGGTTATCACAACATAGATAGGGTTTCTCATGTAATTTGATTCCGAGCTCACCAAGAAGTGCTTCTACCCATAATAATTCTGATGTGGCATTGGATAAAGCTTTGCATTCAGCTTCTGTACTGGAACGAGAAACTGTGGCTTGTATCCTAGAACTTCGTAACACCAGATTTGGCCCTACAAAAATTGCAAAGCCTCTAGTGGAGCGTCTGTCATCAAGGCAACCAGCCTAATCTGCATCGTAAAAGGCATTCAACAATGTAGAAGAAGTTTGAAATGTGATACCAAGTGAAATTGTGCCTTTCACATATCTTAAGATCCATTTGACAGCCTCCCAATGAACACTAGTAGGATCATGAACATATTGGCATACTTTATTCATAAAGAATGACAAGTTTGGTCTTGTAAGAGTCAAGTATTGCAAAGCACCAACGATGTTGCGATACCTAGTATTATCTTCTGGTCCAATAGGATCTCCTTCACCGAGAGAGAGACGGTCGGATGAAGAGAGTGGTGTTGAAGCTGCCTTACACTCCTGCATATTAACTTTATCAAGCAATTCTGAGGCATATTTACCTTTTGTCAAGAGAAATCCTTCTTGTACCTTTTTAACGTCAATACCAAGAAAGAAATGAAGATCTCCAAGATCTTTAATGGCAAAGTTTTTATTATGATCTCTAAGAAGAACTGATGTGGCATGATCTGAAGAACTGCTCACAATAATTTCATCAACATATATCAAAATGAACATAGTAACATTTGGCTTATGAAGAAGAAATAAAGATGTGTCTTCCTTGGATGGCACAAAACCAATATCAATTAACTTAGAACCGAGCCGAGAAAACCATGCCCGAGGAGCCTGTTTCATACCATATATGGCTTTATCAAGCTTGCAAATATAATTTGGAAATTTGGGATCTTCAAATCCTGGTGGTTCCTTCATATAAACTTCTTCTTCACGGACACCATGTAAGGCATTTTTGACATCTAACTGACGCAATTTACATCCTCTAGAAACTGATACAGACAATACAGTTCTGATGGGGGCAGTTTTAACAACTGGACTAAATATGTCTTCATAGTCAATGCCATATCTTTGTTTAAATCCTTTAGCAACTAGTCGTACTTTATACCGTACTCATCTGTATAGACTCATATTAAACCTATACGGATGATTACGGTATAGTATACATCCGAAGAGGAGCACAATGATCAAAATTTCACCGAGAATGATGAAGAAATGAGTTCACATGAAGATGTTGAAAATTCGGGATAAAACGACGACTCTGGCACTGGATTCGCTGGTAGATGCTGATTCTGACGCTGATCCCAGCGTCACCGATCCCGAAGATGATTCTGGCCTCCCCTCTACGTCAGGTACTGGAGCGTGATAAACGTATACCTAATTTCTGATGTTCCATGTTGTTTTCTTATAGTTTCCCACATGTTTTCTATACACTTTATGTCATTTTTACACATTTTCCGGGACTAACCTATTAACAAGATGCCACAGAGCGAGTTCCCTGTTTTTTGTTGTTTTTAGTTTCATAAAAGTTGTTCTGGAAATATTCTCGGAATTGGAAAATTCGAAAGCTAGAAGTCCTAAAAATTCCGGAAGCTTCCAGAAGTTTCGAAGAGCCCCGGAGGGGACCCACAGGGTGGCCACACCATGGGGTGGCGCATGTCCCCTTGGCCGCACCACCTAGGGGTGTGGGCCCACTGGCCACCTCCCGGTATCGCCCTTTCATCCATATATACTCCCCGATGAATAAACCCTAGGAGAATCGACCTTTTCCACAAAATACATCCGTAGCTCCGCCGCCGCCAACGACAAGTTTCGGGGGACAGATCTCTGTTCTGACACCCTGCCGGGACGGGGAAGTGCCCCCGGAAGCCATCTCCATCGACTCCACCGCCATCTCCATCGATGTTGCTGTCTCCTATGATGAGGAGGGAGTAGTTCTCCCCCGAGGCTGAGGGCTCTACTGGTAGCTATGTGGTTCATCTCTCTCTCCCATGGTGTGATCTGTATGTGATCATGATCTTTGTAATCTAGTTGAATGATTTGATCTTCATATGTTATGCTACTCAAGTGGTTTTGTTGTCTCCGTAAACAATTTGATCACGGTGTAAAGGTGATAGTGTGTGCACCGCGTGGTTTAGCATGATATTTATATCTTGTCTTGAAAGATGAACCTATAAAATTGTGGCGTCTGTTTAGTACTAATCTACGGCACTCAAGGTGATAGTGTGGGGTGCCCTAGACAGGGAATATAGACTTGGGTTCTGTTACAGCCCTACGCAATGATTAGTGTTTGTTATTCGACCGGAGAGTGGTTCGGAGTAGCATAGTGAAGAAATGATATTTATGCATTCAATTATGTTTTCATTGTTGAGAGTGTCCTCTAGGGAAAGTAGGAGCCCTAGGTCTTATTTCCATGCATTGAAACACCATTTTCCGCCTGTTCTGCTACATGTTTACTTGCTGCCATATTTATTTCAGATTGTTATTATCACTTATTATCATCCATAATACTTGCATTTTACTCTCTCTTCGCCGAACTAGTGCACCTATATACCTGACAAGTATATTGGGTGTGTTGGGGACACAAGAGACTTCTTTTATCTTGATTGCAGGGTTGAGGGATATCTTTGACCTCTACCTCCCCGAGTTCGATATACCTTGGGTAATCCACTTAAGGGAAACTTGTTGTTGTTCTTCAAGCCTGTGCACTTGGAGGCCCAACACTGTCTACAAGAATAGAAGCGTGCGTAGACATCAAGATCTTTTCTGGCGCCGTTGCCGGGGAGGTAAGGTAAAACGTACTCACATCCTCGGGTGTGAGTGCTCGAAGTTATTTCCTTTAGATTCTGCAATTATATCATTTTTTTTCTTGTTTTCACTAGTTAGGCTTATTTTTACTCGCTTTTTATTTTTATTTTTACTAGTAGTCTTAATGGAAAACAACAAAAATATGATAGAACTTTATAGTATTTATCTTGAATTAGGACATGATGCTTCTGAAGAGAAAATTAAAAAACCTATGGAAGTTTTTTTGCATAATAGTGATAGCAATGTTATTAGCATTAATTATTTGGATGACATTATTTCTAGTACTATGGGAAATTCTAAGCTTGGGGAAGTTAGTTTTATAAACTTTTTAGTTTTCCAGCTTTAGAGGAAATAATTTGCTCTGAAGATACTTTATCTCCCATATGCGATAAACCTAATGATGCTTGTGATATTTTAAATCCTCCTACTGAAAGCATTCCTTTTAAAATACCCAAGAAAATTGTTGAACTTGCCATGGATAACCGTTATTTTTGAGATGGAACTGTCCATCCTAGTGATCATTTACACTTTATGCATGAATTATGCGAGTTATTCAAGTGTGCAGGTATCTCAACGGACCAAGTTAAGTGGAGGCTATTCCCCTTGTCACTTGAGGACAAAGCAAGGAAGTGGTATAAACTACTAGATGATCCTCACCATTTGGAGTGGAAGGAACTTGAATCTCTCTTTTACTCTAAATTTTATCCTTGTCATGAACTATATTTAGATAGGAATTACATTTAGAATTTTTTGGCCTCATGATGGAGAAAGCATTGCCCAAGCTTGGGGGAGACTGAAAACGTTAATACTCAAATGTCCTAACCATGAGCTTCCTGAGGAAATAATTGTTACTAATTTTGCTGAAATAGGCTTTCGCCCCGCTATATTAATATAGCAAACCACCGATACAACCATCACGATGTTGGGGCAGCAGCGAACAAACGCCCAAAAGAAAAAGAACAAAAAAAGAGAACAAATGGAGACATAGGCGGTAAGACTAAACGAGGAGAATCCATGACCGCCGCGCCCACCGGAGAATTACCACCACACTCCTGGTGTTGAATCGTCGAGTGCCAAGCAACCCCTTCAAGAAGGGAACATGTTGCTGCCCGGACCAGCGATTGGTCCTAGGGTTTCTCCCGGCATACAGAGGGAGGTGAATGGGGGTATCCACGACGCCCTTCAGGAAGGTTTGATGCCACCCGAAGGCGGCATCGCGTCGATGCCGGACGACCCGACAAGGATTTCTCCCGAAAAAACCCAATTCACAACCCCCGGGCGATCCAACACACGAGCCCCACAAGAGCAAAGCCTAGCCACCCAACCTCGCCTCCCACCAACTTGCGCCGCTACGCTCACTAGTCCGCCAGCGTCGTCTCACCGAAGATACCGCCACGAAGTGTGACGCCCCGAGATCGGACACTATGCAGATTTCAGCATTCCCGCCAAATCCGCATAATAACCGATTCCAGGTTGCCACTTATGATAACATTACAATAGTTCACGAATATTCCACAATTCCAACAGAAACAGATAGATACAAGATGACTCAAACGAGCCAGGGGTACAACTGATACAATACAAAGATCCAAATAACAGCGGAAGAAACAACATATCGTCCGTCTACGGACAAGATACAAATTGGACTAAGAGTCCTGAAGATAACCGAGAGCGTCCAATCCCTGCCCAGGCCAAGCCGGAGGGATCCCCAAGCTAACGTCGTCAGACTTCAAACCTGTTGACTGCAATGTTGAATATGCAGCCACGAAGGAGATTCGTGGGTCAGTACGGTTAAGTACTGGCAAGGGGGATAAAACCCATACTCACAAGTTACCGGCGTAGCCAGTCATCACAAGATACAATTACTTTAGGACCAACGGAAAGGAAGGGGTTATTGCAAATAAGCGACAGCAGGCTGCACTAACCAACTAAAGAGAGATACTACCACTTCCGGCTAACAGAAAGAAGATAAGATCGAGTGTTGTAACCAACTGAAAGATAACTTCAAACAAACCCATCCTGGATCTCGCCCCTTATCCGAAGAAGCAATCCGAGGATAACTTACACAGTTGGATTAATGATGGTTCAGATTATTGTGTCAATAAGCCTATTACTAGTCAAGTTGTTAATCATTGGGTGAAAGATTGTTAATCATTAGGTTTAAGTTGTCCTGAGTACTTGTTAGCCAGTACTTTCACCAAGTAATCCATAACCGCGGAAAACACGGCTTCTCGAGAAGATTATCCCTGCAGGGTTGCACCAATTTGGCCGTACACGCAAGAATAACCCGCCAGATGGGATGCCTCCCACCAAGCGGGGTACTCTACACAACTCAACTCTTCTTCGCATCAAGCCCAAAGCACCACGTGCTGTGCGTGCGCGGCTAATCGAGCCCCACGAAGAAAAGGGGACCCTCATAGCACTGGAAGACCACGCCGCCCTAAATGCCGACTACAAAAGTTCCACCCTGGCGCCAAGGGTTCGTACCTGCATATGCGTGCAGCAAATGGAAAGCCCGAACTAAATGTGGCGATTTGGACGAGATGCGAATCGAGTCAAGTTGAGGGGGGCGCCCATACTCGCTTCCCACATGCGGGTAGTGCGCTCATCATGGATCAGTAGACAAGACCCTTTTCCTATTAGGGTCGACACTAGCAGGCCTCAAAACCACAAAGGGCCTCCTGCCGGTGCCTTATCATCAAATTTATTATTAAACAATAACAGTAGCATGATTGATTGATTAAACATCGAGCCCCCAGAACATAATAGAGTAGTAACAGAAGGTAACGGGTAACAGACTCGAGCAAAACAACCCTAAGCAGGATAGTAAGACACGGGCAACAAGCAATGGTTATAGGTATGGAGATGAGGAAATATCAAGGTTAAGGGATTCATGTGATGGGTTCGTAACGGAAACAACTACTACTAAGGATAGCAGAAAAGAATCAACGGAAAGAATCGGTAACAAGTGATGAAAAGGCAGCCATATGGCAGCAAGTGAGTATACTTGCCTGAGATCCCGCAAGGTAGCAGAACTTGTCGTTGCTCACATCATCTCAATGTCCTATCCGGGAAGAAGCAATGAACCTCGAACAAACACCGGATGCAGCAATTACTACTACGGCAAAAGATCCAGCATGATCAAGATATGGATGCATGACAAGTTTAAAGATGCATCAAGGTAAACTAGTTGACAAGATAAACATATTTAAATGGACCCATATGCAATGTGAGTTGCATATGGATGCACATGTTAAGGTTGAAGCAATGATCCACAATTAGTTAACATGTGTAAGTGGTTTAACATAATGCATGCATGATGATAACAAGAAGTAAACAACATTAGATGCAAAGGAAAAGGAAATTACCAAGTGTGGGATTTTATTTGTCAAGTTAAGAATTTTTGGTTCCTTATTGATGTCACACAAGTAATTGTTGTTTCCATCAAGTTAAAGGGGGGTCAAAACAAATAACAAAGTTTATATTTGAAAAGGTTATGTTTTTCTGGTTGGAAAACATATTTTGCATGTTTAAAAAGAATTAAATTTGAGCAAGTTATGATTTTAGCAATTTTAATTGAATTAAACAAGATTTAAATTGTTTAGGCAATTTTAATTATTCAAAACAGGAAACAAAAATTATATTTGCAAAGGTGAGATGAAATGATATGGAAAACATATTTTATTTCCATTTATTGGATTAATAATGAAATAGTTATGGAATTTAGAAATTTGCATTTGAATTATTTAAGTTTGAATTTTAAATGCATTTGGAGTTTCCAAAACAGTACACAAATGGAATAATTGGAAAGAGTATTTAATTTCGAACAGAAAACATATAAAACTTTTATTTATTGGAGTTATGAATTAAAAGTTATTAAAGTTTTAGTTTTAGGGTTTAATTCTGTAATTTAAAAGAATTTGTTTTTGAAACAGAAACGTTGGAAACCTTTGTTACCGTGCTGCACTCTACACACCGCCACTGCCCCGTGGGGCCTAGCCAGCGTGGCGCTGCGCGCGCGCGCGTGGCAGCCAGGGCCACTGACTGGTGGCCCCTGCCTGTCAGCCACGCGGAGGAAAAAAGGTTGGGTTTTAATCGCTTCCGCGAGGATTCGAACCCGCGCCTGCGCGCAAGGTTCAGAGAGAGCGTTACCACTGCGGTGGATTCAGTTCGATGTTAGGGTACGCGACGCGGTCAAGTTATCATTCAGATCCAACATTAACTGAACTTTAACTGAACCGCGCCACCCTGAACCTGACAGAGAAACAGAGCAGTTGCTCGCCGGCGGGGAAACACGCGGCCGTGCTCGTGTTCGATGTGTGGTGGCGATGACGACGCGCACAGCTACGCGCTGACGCAACAGAGGGAGAGGGAGGATGCCACGGTGAGCTCACCAACGGAGTCGTCGATGCAGAGGCTCGACGTGGACGTGGTCGACGCCGGCGACAGAAACGGCGATGGCGGCGCGCATCCAGGCCACCTGGATCTCCTGGAGGGTGTCCACCAGCTCGAGGTAGGCACGGCGGCTTCGTTCCCGCGATCAGCGACGCAGGAGGTGCACGGGAACGGCGGATACCCTCGACGATTCAGACAAGAAAACTCCGGTGGCGGCGGGACGATGACGGCGGCGGAGTTCCAGGAGGTTTCCGGGGTATCCAGGGTATCCAGAAGGAAGAGGAGGAAGTGGTGAGTTGGTCTCGGGGGCTAGGAGGTGTGGTAGGGCGCGGCAGTGGTGGTGCTTGCCGGAGTTTCAGACGACGGCGTCGGATGGAGCAGTGACAGAGGTGGACGAACTCGTCGGGGAGAGAGAGCTAGGCGGCGGCGCGAAGGGAGAACATGGGTACCTAGGGCTAGGGTAGCTGGCGCGGAACCCTAGGGGTACTTATAGGGGTGCAGGCGAATTGGTGGCCGTCGAGGTGGAACAGCGGCGACGTGGCACCGGTGAGATTCGCGCCGTACGCGAGGACGAAGATGAAACAGAAGCGTGAACCGGTACGCAGGCCGGGGGAAGGTAAGTGGGCTGGCTGCGCGCGCGGGGAATAGAAGAAATAGTCGGGCTGGGCCAGGATAGGTTAGCTGCCGCTCGTTTCCTTTTCTTTTTGTTATTTGCTTTTTCTGTTTTTTTTTGTAGCAAATAGAATTGGAAGAAAAAGATGGTTTGTAGGTTAATAAAATATTAGAAAAATTAGTTTAAGCTTATTAGATTAATAGCAAACAAATGCTAGCTTTTGTTTTCACAAAGTTTTCAAAAATTATTGCTGTTTAGGAATTAAAGCAAAATTGAAGGGATTTTAATATTACTTAAACATTAGGAAAACCAAGCATTTTAATAGGGTGACCCCTATGGTTAATTTGATTAAAAATTAGTTGATTGGCTTGTTAAAGTTTATAAATTCAAAAGTGGTTATGTTTGATGCATTTGATTTGAAAATGAAGGTGGTTTAATTAATTGATTGAAAATAGTTGTTTGATTAAACCCAACAACTTAATGAGTGATTTGATTTAAATTTTTGAATTAGCCATTAGGGTTTTTTTAACAAAAGGGGAAATTTATTAACAGGCAATTGGATTAAAACAATTTTCAAACTATTGAAGAACAAATGAGTGGTTTAGTTTGCAAGTTTGAAATTGGAAATTTTGAGCAAGGGTGAAAGTTTAAATTGTTTTGAAATTTTCAGTGGTGATGCAAACATGGTGCAATGCAATGTGATGCATATGATGCAAGCAAAACAAACAGGTAACACCCCAGGTGTTACACGAAGTCTGCAAGATGGAGGCGAGGGATAGCTCACATGGGGAGAATGGCACCACGACTGCGCGGGAGGGAACTGCCTCCACCTCCGAGACGGAGCCGACCGGACGCGGCCGCCGGCACACTAGTCGCAGTTAGGTCCGGCCGCTGCCAGTCCCGCTAGGGTCCGGCTGCTGCCAGTCCCAATAGTGTCCAGCCGGGCCTGGTATTGGCCCGTGAAGCCTGCAGCCACGCTGCAGCAAGGGCAGCCACCGGCGCCACCCACCCCTGCAAGATCACCGCCACTTCCAGGTACAGCCCATGAGGCCTACCAGGCAAGCCGACCCTCCCGGATCCAGATGGGCCCCTCGGAGCCCAGATCTGGCCATGAGGCCCTGCCCGCGCCGTCCTCGCAGGCTCCCGTCGCCCCGCCGTGCCGGACTATCCCCGCGCACCACAGAAGCGCCGCCGCGCCGACGTCACCCGGCAGACGCCGGACCACCGCCGCCCTATGAGCACCGCCGCCGGGAGGGAAGACCCCGACCCCTCTCTAGCCGCAGGGAATGGCAGACCGCCGCCGCCGGCGCCAGCCAGGCCAAGCCCAGCGGCCACAGCCGGTGGCGGCGACGAGGGAAGGCGGGGAGGAGAGGGCCTGGGCTTGGGGGAAGGTGGCCGCGCGCCGCCGCCTCAGGGGGCGACGGGGGCGCGGAGGATGGGGAGGGGAGGAGGAGGGGCGGCGCGGGCCGGCCGGCGGTGGCGGCGGCTAGGGTTAGGGGACTCGGGGGGAGAGAGGGTTGGGCTCCTCACCCCTCCCACCGCTCTCACGACCCTTCGATTTACCGCTAGAGTAATAACAGCCAATGGTATCCCAGCCTTGTTACTAATTTTTATGCAAGGCTTTCAGTACATTGGAAGGATTATCTGGACGTCTGTTCAGAGGGTTATTTTTGTAGTAATAAGGTTGAAGCTAAGTGGGATCTTCTTGAGGGGATTCGAATTAATAGTGAATATTGGAATAACAACAAAGGTAAAGAGTCAGGTATAAACTATGAGTATGATTGCATTAAGACTTTTGCTGAAACTACTGATTTTCATGGGCTTAATGCTAAATATGGTCTTGATCCTCAAATAGCTGTTGGTTGGTATAGATCCTTTGCTTCTTATCTTAATATTCCTAAAGAAAATTGGGACATATATCATGAACCTTTTAAAGACACTTGCATGGAAAATGAAATTGTTATTGATGATTGCAATAAACATGCTCAAACTTCTGAAAGCACTATTTCTTATAAGCATGTTAATTTTTGTGGAGCACTTAGACCTTGTGAAAAGAATAAAATTGAAGAATAATATTGTATCCATCATAGGAATGAAAAAACTAGAATGTGGATTAGGGCTCTAGATGATCCTGGTGAAAATTTTGTGCCCTCTATCCTTTTATTTGTGAACTTTTCTATAAAGTGGGTCATTTTAATTTCCAATGCTCAGGCCATGATACTAGCCTTTCGAATCCTATGAGTATTGCAAGTTTGTATTGTGATGACATGATCACCCCTAATGAGCATGATGAACTTACATTATTTTTGGGGTGTGAAGAGTTATGAAGAAAAACTTCTTTGATAGATATGAGTGCTTTTGATATGAATAGTGTTTTGCATGGATGTCATCTTTATTGTGTTGATAATTGCCATGCAAATACTTACATACAAAATATTATAAAAGAGGAGACTTTACCAAAATATTATAGGACTAATATGTGTTTTGTTCTTATTAATGAAGAGGAGAAATCCTCCAAAGTTCTTTCTATTGTTTCTGATAATAAACCAGGGTATGTGGAGAAGCTCCCTTTTAAGCCTCTCCATCCTAAAGAGGGGAAGAAGAGGAGGAAGAAGAAGAGGAGGAGTAAAAAGAGAGAGGTAATGGTATCTCTCCCTAAGAATGTTGATCATATTACAACTTTTGCTGATGAATCTGAACTCCATTATTTTCCCATGCCTATTATTAATGAAAGTGATCATGATTGGGAGAAACACACTATTTTTTATATTGAAAATTTGTTTGGTACCGATTCTGAAAATGGTGATAATAATTGTTGTACTATTAGTACCACCCATGTTCCCTCCAATGATGATATAGAAATCTCTAAACTTGTGGATGATGTGTTTGAAAATCCCTTTGCTATTAATGATTATATGCTTGATACATCTCCTCCTAGTAAAAATGGTGATATTTTACAAATGAACGCATTTTGGAAGACAACTATTTTATTGCTTGTGATGATACTATGCCTCCAATATATGATGGTTGCAATGATGAATATGACATTTTTAGTCCACCTACTATTGAGGAGAAAATTAATTATGATTTCAATATGCCTCCAGTTTTTGATAATTATTATTAAGAAAGTTATAACATAGACTATAATTACAATCATCCACATGAAACTTTCCATAATTATGTTGGGATTACCCAAAAAAATCTCTTTAATATGCAACTTGTCTATCATGGTCAATTTATTTATGATAATCCTACTCCCGTTGTTATTAATAAGAATGACTATGCTTATGTGGAGAGTATTAATTCTTTTATGGATGTGGCTCATGATAAGAATGTTTCTTGTGATATTTATATTGTTAATTTTATTCATGATGCTACTGAAATTTATTATGAGAGAGGGAAACATGGTTTTATGCATCTCAACAATATTAAGTTTCTCTCTTCGTGTTCAAATTTTTGAAATTGCCCTTGTTTTGCTTTCCTATGCTTGTTGCTTTGTGTTTTCATGACTTGCTTTTTTACAAGATTATTTTTCATAGGAAGTGGGTTAGACTTAAATGTGTTTTACATTTGCTTCTTGAAGCTCTCTTTTGATTCAATTCAGATTTTTCATGTGAGCATCTTCTCAAATTATCATGCATAGCTAAAAGGCGTTAAAGAAAATCGCAACCGGGAGACAACCCACTTTATTTATCTGTTTCCTTTGTTTTATTTGATGTTCTTTGAACCTGGGTGTTGTCTATTTCCTTAGCAACCCCGCTGTATATTTTTTTTTTATGTTTTTCTTGAGCCTAGTAAAGCCTCTAGTGGAAAGATGACACTATATTTCGGATTTCTGTGCAGGAAACAGATTTCTGCTGCCCACTGTTAATTACGTATAAAATCACAAAAACTTCATAAGTACCTGAGATTGTTTGTGCTTAATCCTGGGCTATATACGCAACTTTTCTTAGTTGACCACTTTTTTATTTGAGCAACAGAAGATTTTCTAAAAAATCGATCTTTACCTGCTGTTCTGTTTTGACAGATTTCTGCCAATTATTACATTTGCATCTTAATCTCTTTCTTTTGGTGTTGTTTTGAGAAAAAGAGTTTTAAAAGAAGTTGTGAAAGTATATAATGTGTTTTTGAGTGCTAGGCTTGTGTTTAAACTGAACCATTTTAGTTTATTATTTCGATTGCACTAACGTTGGTAATGAAAAGTGTGAGAATTTTGGTGTGAAGGAAGTTTTCAAGGGTCAAGAGAAGAGGATGATATGATGTGATCAAAAAGAGTGAAAATTCTAAGCTTGGGGATGCCCCGGTGGTACATCCCTGAAAATTCCAAGAATACTCAAGCGTCTAAGCTTGGGGATGCCCAAGACATCCCCTTCTTCATCAACAATTTATCAGGTCACTTCTAGTGAAACTATATTTTTAATCATTCACATATTATGTGCTTTACTTGGAGCATATTTTATCTTTATTTTCAGTCTGTTTAGTTTTATTTGCTGTAATAAATAGTTGGATCCTATCATACTTGTGTGGGCGAGAGACACACTCCGTTTTCATTGCTTAGAACACTCTAGTTTTCATTCTAATTGTTCTGTGAGTGTTCACTTTTTGCTAGTACTGCGTTTAGCCTTTGTTTTCATGCATCTCTTATTACGATCTGTTAGTTTTAGTAGTGTTATGTGAGTAGTATCATGTTTTCTTGCTATATCATGTAGAGTATTTTTGTTAAAACATATGTTGTATGGTGCTTGTTGGGAAAATAAACTGCTGCTTGAGATACAATTTATAATAGTGCAAGTAGAAGCATGTATAGACTGTGGCTAGAACTTTTTCATGCCATGCTAAATACTCCCTCCGTAACGAAATGTAAGATGTTTTAACATTTCTTAGACAAAGCGAATCTAGACATGTTTTAGTGTAAGATGCATATGAATCTATACACTAAAGCATGTCTATATACGTTTTGTCTAGAAAAAGCTAAAACATCTTATATTGTGATACGGAGGGAGTATTATTTTTGTTTTAAAGCCTTGTGGTTATTGAGTAGCATGAATAGTCTTAAAAGGCAGATAGTGTTTAATATGTCTTGAAAGATTCATGAATTCTTCTTGTCATAGTAAAGCGTCAATATATGGTATTCTCTTTCAAATGTTTTATTTGGTTGACTTGGCGCATGCTCACACCATGTTTATGACTACAAACCAGTCACGAATAGCCTACATGACCATTTAGTTTTTGAACTTGTGATACCGCTTATGCTTTAATTAATGATGCTTATGCATGCTCTCTTGATTTGTCGCTCCCAGTCTTTTGCTAGCCTCCACCTGTACTGAGTATGAGCTCTACTCGTGCATCCAAACTGCTTAAACCAAAATTTTCCCATTGTGTACACCATACCTACCTACATGTGGTATTTAACTGCCACTCCAAGTAAATTGCTCATGTGTTACCTTTAAAACCTTCAAAATTATTCTTGTTTTGTGTTCTTGTTTTTTCTCATGAGGACGTCAATAGAGAATCTTTATCTCACTTGTTGATTGGATTTCACACACTAGACTAGTGGCTTCATCCCCTTATCCAAATGATAGAAGATATGGCAGCGGGGTGCCCAGCCCCAAATTAATACAAACAAATTCTCTTCACTATTTTTGCCCCTCATTTATCAGTCAAAGCATAATTGTGTAAACAAAAGAGAAAGAGGGATGACCTTCTACACCAGTTGCGTCCTTCACCATGCGAGCCGCTCTTGTGAATCCAAGTGGCTTCACTATTGTCTGTTTACCATTCGTTGACATTAGCATACACCCCTCCTAAAATATAGACATTCCTCCATAAATGTCAAACTTTTAATATCTCTGTTTAATAAAATAAAAAAGCTGCAGCACACGAGTGATCCCTGCTTTCCTCTGCGAAGGGCCTTTCTTTTACTTTTATATTGAGTCTCCATCCTCTAACTTTATGCAGAGTTGGGAGGGCATTTTTGCCATTCTGAGTTCTATGTGCATTTGTCCCATAAACATCAATAATTACTTTATGATGTGATATCATTTGTTCTTAAATTATTTGTTCTAGTATTCCTCCTGAACTTTGAAAGTGTCATGGCATTTATGATTTGCCCCACTCTTAAGGACTATCAAACTATCACTTTGATATGCTTTCTCTATACCTGAAACAAACGTTTATCTTTCTTTGTATCATTATCCATGATCCTTTATTTAAGATACTCTTCGTGATGCAAATTGATTGCTATTCTTTATTATTAAAGTTCTATTTATCATGTTTGTGTTTAAAGTTCTATGATCTGAGCGTACATATGTTTATACATTATAATGATCAAGTTTATAATAGAAGCATGTCACCTCAGAAATTATTTTGTTTTATCGTTTACCTACTCGAGGACGAGTAGGAACTAAGCTTGGGGATGCTTGATACGTCATAAACGTATACCTAATTTCTGATGTTCCATGTTGTTTTCTTATTGTTTCCGACATGTTTTCTATAAACTTTATGTCATTTACACGTTTTCCGGGACTAACCTATTAACAAGAAGCCACAGAGCTAGTTCCCTGTTTTCTGTTGTTTTTAGTTTCAGAAAATTTTTCTGGAAATATTCTTGGAATTGGAAAATTTGAAAGCCAAAAGTCCTAAAAGTCTCGGAAGCTTCCAGAAGTCCTGAAGAGCCCCGGAGGGGGCTCACAAGGTGGCCACACCATGGTGTAGCGCCGGTCCCCCTGGCCGCGCCACCTAGGGGTGTGGGCCCCCTGGCCACCTCCCGACATCTCCCTTTCACCCATATATACTCCCCGATGCATAAACCCTAGGAGAATCGACCTTTTCCACAAAATACATCCGTAGCTCCGCCGCCTCCACCGACAAGTTTTGGGGGACAGATCTCTGTTCTGGCACCCTGTCGGGACGGGAAAGTGCCCCCGGAAGCCATCTCCATCGACTACACCGCCATCTCCATCGCCGTTGTTGTCTCCTATATGAGGAGGCAGTAGTTCTCCCCCGAGGCTAAGGGCTCTACCGGTAGCTACGTGGTTCATCTCTCTCTCTCCCATGGTGTGATCTATATGTGATCATGAGCTTTGTAATCTAGTTGAATATGTAGATTTGATCTTCATATGTTATGTTACTCAAGTGGTTTTGTTATCTCCGTAAACAATTTGATCACGGTGTAAAGGTGATAGTGTGTGCACTGCGTGGTTTAGCATGATATTTATATCTTGTGTTGGAAGATTAACCTAAGAAATTGTGGCGTTTGTTTAGTACTAATCTAGGGCGCTCAAGGTGATAGTGTGGGGTGCCCTAGAGAGGGAATATACACTTGAGGATTGTTGTTACAGCCCTACGTAATTATTAGTGTTCGTTATTCAACCGGAGAGTGGTTCAGAGTAGCATAGTGAAGAAATAATATTTATGCATTCAATTATGTTTTCATTGTTCAGAGTGTCCTCTAGTGAAAGTAGCAGCCCTAGGCCTTATTTCCAAGCATTGACACACCGTTTTCCGCCTGTTCTGCTACATGTTTGTTTGCTGCCATATTTATTTCAGATTGTTATTATCACTAATTATCATCCATAATACTTGCATTTTACTCTCTCTTCGCCGAACTAGTGCACCTATATACTTGACAAGTATATTGGGTGTGTTGGGGACACAAGAGACTTCTTGAATCTTGATTGCGGGGTTGGTTGAGAGGGATATCTTTGACCTCTACCTCCTTGAGTTCGATAAACCTTGGGTAATCCACTTAAGATAAACCTTGGGTAAGCCACTGCCGGCGGCGGCGACGGGGGAGAAGCTCGGAGGGGTGGCCGACCAGAGGAGAGAGGGGGTCGCGCCTCGGGGGGGGGGGGGGCGACGAGCGCGTGGAGACGCGAGGTGGGGAGGGAGGGAGGGAGGGGCGTTTCGCCGGCCGGCGAGGGGCTAGGGTTAGGGTGGGGAGGAGTCCGCCGCGGGTTAGGGGGTAAATTATGCTAGGGGACTCTTCGTTTTCCCTGCGGACCAAACAAGCCCTGAAGAACCTCTGCTACATGCATGTCCTTTTAATAACAATACAAAAGAATACGAAGAAGAGGGACAAGAGGGACCCATGAGGCTGAACAAACCCAATGCAACGGGTAAGACGAAAAATATCACACGACTCATTGAGGGACATGTATTCCTGGTCCCATGAGGAAAAAAGGCGATCCTTTCGTCGATGTTCCTCTGGCAAAGTGTTCAGTGTTAAGCGCTTGGGGTGTTCGGAAAATCAAGTGCAAAGCAATAGTAGGCGAATGGGTCATTGAAGAAGAAATCGTACTCACTCCGTCTTAAATTAATTTTTTGCCACAAAGATAGACAAAAGTGTATGTATATGGACATAATTTAGTGTTAGATACATCAAATTTTGTCCATCTTTGTGGCGATTAATTTTAGACAGAGGTAGTACAATTTAGCCTTGTTGGAGAGTAACTGTATATAATTACTACTCCCTGCGATCCCACAGATGTATCGCCACCCACAGTTTCATTTGCTGGCCATGGGGTAGCCGAAGAGGGTGGCCATATCATTGATGCATTCGAGGGAACTAGAGGACCATGTCGTCCGGGAGATAGATTGCCATTGCCTCCCCAATCTTTCTCCACTCGATCAAATATATGTTTGGTTGGTGGCTGAAAAGAGCAGATCTATTTGTGATTGAGTCTCCTTGCAGCCCCGGTATATGTATGTGTTAGTGTTGATGCGTATACACTACTCCCTCGGTATAAAAATATAATATGTTTTAGCGTTTTCTAGATAATTTGTATCTAAATATATTTTTGTGTGTAAATTCATGCGTATCTTCTACTAAAACATTGGAAAATTCTTATTTTAGGTCACGCGCTCGCTGCACGATTGCTGCTAGCTATTTAGGCTATGAGCATGCTAGCTAGGCCCAATTAGCACTAATTTAGTTATCTTAGCCTAGTTTTCGTGTGAGAGCATATCCCAGCAGCTCAGGAACGGGCAACCATATATACTCTAAGTGTGTTCGACATTTCTGTCAACGTTGTGTACGTTTTTAAAAACTGTAACAAACTCACACATATTTTGGCAAGAAAATACAAGCGGCAAGATGTTGCAATGTTTTTCTCAACGATTTTTCTAAAAAAGCCATGTGTTTTTTAGAATCATTTTGAATGATGCGTTAATGTGCTCCTCCAATTTTTTTTTTTACTACTGTTTTATTTTTGTGTTGAAATACGTGATGACTTTTGTTCTAACTGAATCTACGACATGACAGTGGTTGCTTACCAACTTTTTATTTATTGTGAATACATAATTTTTGTTGCAATAGATGTTGATTTTTATTGAAACAGTTGATATTTTTTGTTGGAAAAAGAATCTTCAAGAATAATAGGTCACTTTTTAAATTTTAAAAATACGTGTTTTTTGTTGTAATAGGTTTTTACTTTTGTTAAAATTGGTGATGATTTTTGTTGCAAATCTATCTGCAGCAAAATATATGTTTTTTAAGTTAAAAATATTATATTATGCTAGCAAGCCGCCTCATTAAAAAAATCCAGTCCTCTTAGATACCATGGTAAGGAAAAGAGTGCGTCTGAAACTTGCTACAACACCATCAAACAATAGTTACATCGTTCAGGAGTGTTTGTAAGAGGAAGCTAGGGGGTTCATCGACCCAATTACAATAAGTTTTTGACGTGAAGAAATTCCTAGCTATATGATGGGTAGCCATATTTTTCTCTGTCATACAATGTTGAAAGTAAACTCTTCCAACGGTTCCACTCATGGCGACAATGTTAGAATAAATCGTTGATGCCTCATTCTAGATTCTGCTTTTCCCCGAACACATGTCAATTACCTCGGTATGATCTGATTCCACTTCAATTATATCATGTCCCAACTCATTAGCTAATTTTAAACCATGGAGCATAGCAATTGCTAGTGATGCCCTATGATGGAAAGATTGAAGGTGTACTTGCTCCTGACGTAATTACTCCGTCAATGTCAACAGGGTAACTGAAGGGGGAGGTTCAGAAAAAACATGCTCGGCCTGAGAAGGACCATCTTCACGCCCTGCAGATGTAGCACCTTCATTCTGCTCATCAACAAGGTTGTCAGAAGGGAGTGGCTGGGAATTATCTTGATCACCATCATTATGAGTGTCAGCTGGAGTATCTAGAGATTGACCTCCTTCACTCTGAGAGTCATTGATTTGGTGAGTTTCAGACTCAGAAGTAGTTGCTTCGTCAGGTTCTGTATCAGAAACCGTGTCTTAAGAAGTGGCTTCTTCAGTTCCAGTCTCGGAATCGTTTAGTTGCTCAGCCTCATTATCACTTTGAACTTCCTCGTGTTCCCTTTTAGCACGGATCCGAATCAGAGCTAACGTTATCCAACTCCGGCAAATCAGAAAGCATTTCAGAGTCATCCTGGAGCGCGACAAAAATAGTATTTCTTCAAGCAGTGGATGAACGTGTAGCCCTCGGAGCAAGAGATGACCGTGTAGCCCTAGGAACCATAGGCGGTGGAGGCGCACGTGCAACCTTAGGGGCGGGACTAGGCGGAGGGGGCGCACGTGCAACCTTAGGAGCAGGAGATGCTCGTGAAACACCCAAAACATGAGCACTTGAGATAGGGGCACTCGAGCTAGCATCAGATAGAATATTTTTTGCAACATGACCAAACTGATTTGCCATTTCAGCTCTCGCTTTCCCATGGAACTTCGTCCAGCCACCGACAAGGGAGCCCATTAATCCAACAATGCCAGAAGCAAAGGAGCGATAAGGTTAGAAACCTCTTCCTTATCCTGCAGAAAATAAAAAGCAAAAATCAATACATAAGCAGAAGTAAAAGTGATAACCAAATGATTAAATAAACAAAAAAGACATGTCATTATAAAAAAGTATGGACATAGCTAGAATACCTCGTTTGTGCAAGACGTATCAACGCATGTGTCCAACCACTTATTAAAGCCTCCAGCACCACCAAAAAGAGCAAAGTTCAGACCAAACTCAAGTTTAAGCTGTTGGAAAATAATTACAACATATAGTTACCCAACCAAAATGTGAAACGTTATTCACAAGGAAAATAGAAATTTACCCTACATAAATATTAATGGTTATGCACCAGATGAAACAAAAAAAGAAATTACCCACATGAAAAATAAAAAAGTTACCTCAAGTTTTCCATATGACTTCCCATCAGTTTTCAAATCAGCCAATAGAACATCATCAATATTCTTTTTGGACCAGATGTTACAAGAAAAAGGACCATCCGGAAAATTGGGGCCCAACCCACTCACATCAAGAGAGTCAACGTACGATAACTATTAGAGAGAAAAATGAAGAATAAAAAACATATAAACTAAGACAAAGTCAAAACTACGAAACACATGCACAAGTTACGGTCGCAAGAAAAAATTGGTCATGCCTACAAGTGACAGATACATTCCTGAGAATATTTGCCAATACAAAGCTCAGCGTGCAAACGGTCAGCGACAAACTAGCACAAATTGTACTTAGTAAAATTGCCAACGTCAGCCTGCGTAAATTAGAAAAGGAAATAAAGAACATGTTATAAAAGAGAATAATAACAATAAATCTAATACTAAAAAGCATAGAATGTGGACAGAAGAACCAAAAAAAACTATCCACAAATCTATGTGATGCACCTAAGCTAGAGTTACCCATGAAGATAGATAAGAGTTACCCAAGAACAAAAATAGAAGTTATCCATACAATATATTGAAAATAACCCCTAAGAAAAAAAACATGGTATCACAAAAGAAACATATCAGAAAGGACAACAAAAAATACTCACCATCATAGGGTAACACCTGTTGCTAACATGATTCTTCGTTGTAGGCGATGGAACAGTCGAAACAACATACATCAACCATAGCTGCTTAAATGCCAAATCACCTTCTGTCAAACCTTTCAGAATCTCGAAAACTCGAGTGGTAGAGGTTGCACTGCCTTCCACAGGGAAAAGTTCAAGGGAAAGCAAAGCCTCAATTCCCGCAGTGACAACATAGACGAAAGGCTCGGGACCACGAGGTAAGCCAAGAGTGTGGTAAACTTAATGTGCATTCAAACGTATTATTCCTCGCCCAGGAATAACAAACTCACGGGAATCTTTGTCATATCTCTCTGCGAACCACTTGATGAAACCATATTGTAATTTGCTGCACTTGATGTCAAGGAAACTACCAAGATCCATATCAATCACTGCATCTTTCTGTTTTTGTGTGAAGAACGTGTATAGTTTGGTAATGGCAATTGGGGAAGCCTTGTTCCGCATACGTTTGTTGCCCTTTGCTACACTGTCCTCATCAAAAACAACAACAACCTTCCGCTTCTTCAACACATTACCACCAGCAGCACTGTGACTCTGAACAATTGCACCGTTGATAACACAATGTTTTTTCATCATTGTAACTCCCTGCAAACACAATAAAAGAGGTTGCACTGCTAACTATCGGGAAAAATGCAAGACAAGAAGATCTAAAACGTGACCAAAGCTTGCCCTGATAAACCCATCCTGGATCTCGCCCCTTATCCGAAGAAGCAATCCGAGGATAACTTACACAGTTGGATTAATGATGGTTCAGATTATTGTGTCAATAAGCCTATTACTAGTCAAGTTGTTAATCATTGGGTGAAAGATTGTTAATCATTAGGTTTAAGTTGTCCTGAGTACTTGTTAGCCAGTACTTTCACCAAGTAATCCATAACCGCGGAAAACACGGCTTCTCGAGAAGATTATCCCTGCAGGGTTGCACCAATTTGGCCGTACACGCAAGAATAACCCGCCAGATGGGATGCCTCCCACCAAGCGGGGTACTCTACACAACTCAACTCTTCTTCGCATCAAGCCCAAAGCACCACGTGCTGTGCGTGCGCGGCTAATCGAGCCCCACGAAGAAAAGGGGACCCTCATAGCACTGGAAGACCACGCCGCCCTAAATGCCGACTACAAAAGTTCCACCCTGGCGCCAAGGGTTCGTACCTGCATATGCGTGCAGCAAATGGAAAGCCCGAACTAAATGTGGCGATTTGGACGAGATGCGAATCGAGTCAAGTTGAGGGGGGCGCCCATACTCGCTTCCCACATGCGGGTAGTGCGCTCATCATGGATCAGTAGACAAGACCCTTTTCCTATTAGGGTCGACACTAGCAGGCCTCAAAACCACAAAGGGCCTCCTGCCGGTGCCTTATCATCAAATTTATTATTAAAAAATAACAGTAGCATGATTGATTGATTAAACATCGAGCCCCCAGAACATAATAGAGTAGTAACAGAAGGTAACGGGTAACAGACTCGAGCAAAACAACCCTAAGCAGGATAGTAAGACACGGGCAACAAGCAATGGTTATAGGTATGGAGATGAGGCAATATCAAGGTTAAGGGATTCATGTGATGGGTTCGTAACGGAAACAACTACTACTAAGGATAGCAGAAAAGAATCAACGGAAAGAATCGGTAACAAGTGATGAAAAGGCAGCCATATGGCAGCAAGTGAGTATACTTGCCTGAGATCCCGCAAGGTAGCAGAACTTGTCGTTGCTCACATCATCTCAACGTCCTATCCGGGAAGAAGCAATGAACCTCGAACAAACACCGGATGCAGCAATTACTACTACGGCAAAAGATCCAGCATGATCAAGATATGGATGCATGACAAGTTTAAAGATGCATCAAGGTAAACTAGTTGACAAGATAAACATATTTAAATGGACCCATATGCAATGTGAGTTGCATATGGATGCACATGTTAAGGTTGAAGCAATGATCCACAATTAGTTAACATGTGTAAGTGGTTTAACATAATGCATGCATGATGATAACAAGAAGTAAACAACATTAGATGCAAAGGAAAAGGAAATTACCAAGTGTGGGATTTTATTTGTCAAGTTAAGAATTTTTGGTTCCTTATTGATGTCACACAAGTAATTGTTGTTTCCATCAAGTTAAAGGGGGGTCAAAACAAATAACAAAGTTTATATTTGAAAAGGTTATGTTTTTCTGGTTGGAAAACATATTTTGCATGTTTAAAAAGAATTAAATTTGAGCAAGTTATGATTTTAGCAATTTTAATTGAATTAAACAAGATTTAAATTGTTTAGGCAATTTTAATTATTCAAAACAGGAAACAAAAATTATATTTGCAAAGGTGAGATGAAATGATATGGAAAACATATTTTATTTGCATTTATTGGATTAATAATGAAATAGTTATGGAATTTAGAAATTTGCATTTGAATTATTTAAGTTTGAATTTTAAATGCATTTGGAGTTTCCAAAACAGTACACAAATGGAATAATTGGAAAGAGTATTTAATTTGGAACAGAAAACATATAAAACTTTTATTTATTGGAGTTATGAATTAAAAGTTATTAAAGTTTTAGTTTTAGGGTTTAATTCTGTAATTTAAAAGAATTTGTTTTTGAAACAGAAACGTTGGAAACCTTTGTTACCGTGCTGCACTCTACACACCGCCACTGCCCCGTGGGGCCTAGCCAGCGTGGCGCTGCGCGCGCGCGCGTGGCAGCCAGGGCCACTGACTGGTGGCCCCTGCCTGTCAGCCACGCGGAGGAAAAAAGGTTGGGTTTTAATCGCTTCCGCGAGGATTCGAACCCGCGCCTGCGCGCAAGGTTCAGAGAGAGCGTTACCACTGCGGTGGATTCAGTTCGATGTTAGGGTACGCGACGCGGTCAGGTTATCATTCAGATCCAACATTAACTGAACTTTAACTGAACCGCGCCACCCTGAACCTGACAGAGAAACAGAGCAGTTGCTCGCCGGCGGGGAAACACGCGGCCGTGCTCGTGTTCGATGTGTGGTGGCGATGACGACGCGCACAGCTACGCGCTGACGCAACAGAGGGAGAGGGAGGATGCCACGGTGAGCTCACCAACGGAGTCGTCGATGCAGAGGCTCGACGTGGACGTGGTCGACGCCGGCCACAGAAACGGCGATGGCGGCGCGCATCCATGCCACCTGGATCTCCTGGAGGGTGTCCACCAGCTCGAGGTAGGCACGGAGGCTTCGTTCCCGCGATCAGCGACGCAGGAGGTGCACGGGAACGGCGGATACCCTCGACGATTCAGACAAGAAAACTCCGGTGGCGGCGGGACGATGACGGCGGCGGAGTTCCAGGAGGTTTCCGGGGTATCCAGGGTATCCAGAAGGAAGAGGAGGAAGTGGTGAGTTGGTCTCGGGGGCTAGGAGGTGTGGTAGGGCGCGGCAGTGGTGGTGCTTGCCGGAGTTTCAGACGACGGCGTCGGATGGAGCAGTGAGAGAGGTGGACGAACTCGTCGGGGAGAGAGAGCTAGGCGGCGGCGCGAAGGGAGAACATGGGTACCTAGGGCTAGGGTAGCTGGCGCGGAACCCTAGGGGTACTTATAGGGGTGCAGGCGAATTGGTGGCCGTCGAGGTGGAACAGCGGCGACGTGGCACCGGTGAGATTCGCGCCGTACGCGAGGACGAAGATGAAACAGAAGCGTGAACCGGTACGCAGGCCGGGGGAAGGTAAGTGGGCTGGCTGTGCGCGCGGGGAATAGAAGAAATAGGTGGGATGGGCCAGGATAGGTTAGCTGCCGCTCGTTTCCTTTTCTTTTTGTTATTTGCTTTTTCTGTTTTTTTTTGTAGCAAATAGAATTGGAAGAAAAAGATGGTTTGTAGGTTAATAAAATATTAGAAAAATTAGTTTAAGCTTATTAGATTAATAGCAAACAAATGCTAGCTTTTGTTTTCACAAAGTTTTCAAAAATTATTGCTGTTTAGGAATTAAAGCAAAATTGAAGGGATTTTAATATTACTTAAACACTAGGAAAACCAAGCATTTTAATAGGGTGACCCCTATGGTTAATTTGATTAAAAATTAGTTGATTGGCTTGTTAAAGTTTATAAATTCAAAAGTGGTTATGTTTGATGCATTTGATTTGAAAATGAAGGTGGTTTAATTAATTGATTGAAAATAGTTGTTTGATTAAACCCAACAACTTAATGAGTGATTTGATTTAAATTTTTGAATTAGCCATTAGGGTTTTTTTAACAAAAGGGGAAATTTATTAACAGGCAATTGGATTAAAACAATTTTCAAACTATTGAAGAACAAATGAGTGGTTTAGTTTGCAAGTTTGAAATTGGAAATTTTGAGCAAGGGTGAAAGTTTAAATTGTTTTGAAATTTTCAGTGGTGATGCAAACATGGTGCAATGCAATGTGATGCATATGATGCAAGCAAAACAAACAGGTAACACCCCAGGTGTTACACGAAGTCTGCAAGATGGAGGCGAGGGATAGCTCACATGGGGAGAATGGCACCACGACTGCGCGGGAGGGAACTGCCTCCACCTCCGAGACGGAGCCGACCGGACGCGGCCGCCGGCACACTAGTCGCAGTTAGGTCCGGCCGCTGCCAGTCCCGCTAGGGTCCGGCTGCTGCCAGTCCCAATAGTGTCCAGCCGGGCCTGGTATTGGCCCGTGAAGCCTGCAGCCACGCTGCAGGAAGGGCAGCCACCGGCGCCACCCACCCCTGCAAGATCACCGCCACTTCCAGGTACAGCCCATGAGGCCTACCAGGCAAGCCGACCCTCCCGGATCCAGATGGGCCCCTCGGAGCCCAGATCTGGGCCATGAGGCCCTGCCCGCGCCGTCCTCGCAGGCTCCCGTCGCCCCACCGTGCCGGACTGTCCCCGCGCACCACAGAAGCGCCGCCGCGCCGACATCACCCGGCAGACGCCGGACCACCGCCGCCCTATGAGCACCGCCGCCGGGAGGGAAGACCCCGACCCCTCTCTAGCCGCAGGGAATGGCAGACCGCCGCCGCCGGCGCCAGCCAGGCCAAGCCCAGCGGCCACAGCCGGTGGCGGCGACGAGGGAAGGCGGGGAGGAGAGGGCCTGGGCTTGGGGGAAGGTGGCCGCGCGCCGCCGCCTCAGGGGGCGACGGGGGCGCGGAGGATGGGGAGGGGAGGAGGAGGGGCGGCGCGGGCCGGCCGGCGGCGGCGGCGGCTAGGGTTAGGGGACTCGGGGGGAGAGAGGGTTGGGCTCCTCACCCCTCCCACCGCTCTCACGACCCTTCGATTTACCGCTAGAGTAATAACAGCCAATGGTATCCCAGCCTTGTTACTAATTTTTATGCAAGGCTTTCAGTACATTGGAAGGATTATCTGGACGTCTGTTCAGAGGGTTATTTTTGTAGTAATAAGGTTGAAGCTAAGTGGGATCTTCTTGAGGGGATTCGAATTAATAGTGAATATTGGAATAACAACAAAGGTAAAGAGTCAGGTATAAACTATGAGTATGATTGCATTAAGACTTTTGCTGAAACTACTGATTTTCATGGGCTTAATGCTAAATATGGTCTTGATCCTCAAATAGCTGTTGGTTGGTATAGATCCTTTGCTTCTTATCTTAATATTCCTAAAGAAAATTGGGACATATATCATGAACCTTTTAAAGACACTTGCATGGAAAATGAAATTGTTATTGATGATTGCAATAAACATGCTCAAACTTCTGAAAGCACTATTTCTTATAAGCATGTTAATTTTTGTGGAGCACTTAGACCTTGTGAAAAGAATAAAATTGAAGAATAATATTGTACCAATCATAGGAATGAAAAAACTAGAATGTGGATTAGGGCTCTAGATGATCCTGGTGAAAATTTTGTGCCCTCTATCCTTTTATTTGTGAACTTTTCTATAAAGTGGGTCATTTTAATTTCCAATGCTCAGGCCATGATACTAGCCTTTCGAATCCTATGAGTATTGCAAGTTTGTATTGTGATGACATGATCACCCCTAATGAGCATGATGAACTTACATTATTTTTGGGGTGTGAAGAGTTATGAAGAAAAACTTCTTTGATAGATATGAGTGCTTTTGATATGAATAGTGTTTTGCATGGATGCCATCTTTATTGTGTTGATAATTGCCATGCAAATACTTACATACAAAATATTATAAAAGAGGAGACTTTACCAAAATATTATAGGACTAATATGTGTTTTGTTCTTATTAATGAAGAGGAGAAATCCTCCAAAGTTCTTTCTATTGTTTCTGATAATAAACCAGGGTATGTGGAGAAGCTCCCTTTTAAGCCTCTCCATCCTAAAGAGGGGAAGAAGAGGAGGAAGAAGAAGAGGAGGAGTAAAAAGAGAGAGGTAATGGTATCTCTCCCTAAGAATGTTGATCATATTACAACTTTTGCTGATGAATCTGAACTCCATTTCCCATGCCTATTATTAATGAAAGTGATCATGATTGGGAGAAACACACTATTTTTTATATTGAAAATTTGTTTGGTACCGATTCTGAAAATGGTGATAATAATTGTTGTACTATTAGTACCACCCATGTTCCCTCCAATGATGATATAGAAATCTCTAAACTTGTGGATGATGTGTTTGAAAATCCCTTTGCTATTAATGATTATATGCTTGATACATCTCCTCCTAGTAAAAATGGTGATATTTTACAAATGAACGCATTTTGGAAGACAACTATTTTATTGCTTGTGATGATACTATGCCTCCAATATATGATGGTTGCAATGATGAATATGACATTTTTAGTCCACCTACTATTGAGGAGAAAATTAATTATGATTTCAATATGCCTCCAGTTTTTGATAATTATTATTAAGAAAGTTATAACATAGACTATAATTACAATCATCCACATGAAACTTTCCATAATTATGTTGGGATTACCCAAAAAAATCTCTTTAATATGCAACTTGTCTATCATGGTCAATTTATTTATGATAATCCTACTCCCGTTGTTATTAATAAGAATGACTATGCTTATGTGGAGAGTATTAATTCTTTTATGGATGTGGCTCATGATAAGAATGTTTCTTGTGATATTTATATTGTTAATTTTATTCATGATGCTACTGAAATTTATTATGAGAGAGGGAAACATGGTTTTATGCATCTCAACAATATTAAGTTTCTCTCTTCGTGTTCAAATTTTTGAAATTGCCCTTGTTTTGCTTTCCTATGCTTGTTGCTTTGTGTTTTCATGACTTGCTTTTTTACAAGATTATTTTTCATAGGAAGTGGGTTAGACTTAAATGTGTTTTACATTTGCTTCTTGAAGCTCTCTTTTGATTCAATTCAGATTTTTCATGTGAGCATCTTCTCAAATTATCATGCATAGCTAAAAGGCGTTAAAGAAAATCGCAACCGGGAGACAACCCACTTTATTTCTCTGTTTCCTTTGTTTTATTTGGTGTTCTTTGAACCTGGGTGTTGTCTATTTCCTTAGCAACCCCGCTGTATATTTTTTTTATGTTTTTCTTGAGCCTAGTAAAGCCTCTAGTGGAAAGATGACACTATATTTCGGATTTCTGTGCAGGAAACAGATTTCTGCTGCCCACTGTTAATTACGTATAAAATCACAAAAACTTCATAAGTACCTGAGATTGTTTGTGCTTAATCCTGGGCTATATACGCAACTTTTCTTAGTTGACCACTTTTTTATTTGAGCAACAGAAGATTTTCTAAAAAATCGATCTTTACCTGCTGTTCTGTTTTGACAGATTTCTGCCAATTATTACATTTGCATCTTAATCTCTTTCTTTTGGTGTTGTTTTGAGAAAAAGAGTTTTAAAAGAAGTTGTGAAAGTATATAATGTGTTTTTGAGTGCTAGGCTTGTGTTTAAACTGAACCATTTTAGTTTATTATTTCGATTGCACTAACGTTGGTAATGAAAAGTGTGAGAATTTTGGTGTGAAGGAAGTTTTCAAGGGTCAAGAGAAGAGGATGATATGATGTGATAAAAAAGAGTGAAAATTCTAAGCTTGGGGATGCCCCGGTGGTACATCCCTGAAAATTCCAAGAATACTCAAGCGTCTAAGCTTGGGGATGCCCAAGACATCCCCTTCTTCATCAACAATTTATCAGGTCACTTCTAGTGAAACTATATTTTTAATCATTCACATATTATGTGCTTTACTTGGAGCGTATTTTATCTTTATTTTCAGTCTGTTTAGTTTTATTTGCTGTAATAAATAGTTGGATCCTATCATACTTGTGTGGGCGAGAGACACACTCCGTTTTCATTGCTTAGAACACTCTAGTTTTCATTCTAATTGTTCTGTGAGTGTTCACTTTTTGCTAGTACTGCGTTTAGCCTTTGTTTTCATGCATCTCTTATTACGATCTGTTAGTTTTAGTAGTGTTATGTGAGTAGTATCATGTTTTCTTGCTATATCATGTAGAGTATTTTTGTTAAAACATATGTTGTATGGTGCTTGTTGGGAAAATAAACTGCTGCTTGAGATACAATTTATAATAGTGCAAGTAGAAGCATGTATAGACTGTGGCTAGAACTTTTTCATGCCATGCTAAATAATCCCTCCGTAACGAAATGTAAGATGTTTTAACATTTCTTAGACAAAGCGAATCTAGACATGTTTTAGTGTAAGATGCATATGAATCTATACACTAAAGCATGTCTATATACGTTTTGTCTAGAAAAAGCTAAAACATCTTATATTGTGATACGGAGGGAGTATTATTTTTGTTTTAAAGCCTTGTGGTTATTGAGTAGCATGAATAGTCTTAAAAGGCAGATAGTGTTTAATATGTCTTGAAAGATTCATGAATTCTTCTTGTCATAGTAAAGCGTCAATATATGGTATTCTCTTTCAAATGTTTTATTTGGTTGACTTGGCGCATGCTCACACCATGTTTATGACTACAAACCAGTCACGAATAGCCTACATGACCATTTAGTTTTTGAACTTGTGATACCGCTTATGCTTTAATTAATGATGCTTATGCATGCTCTCTTGATTTGTCGCTCCCAGTCTTTTGCTAGCCTCCACCTGTACTGAGTATGAGCTCTACTCGTGCATCCAAACTGCTTAAACCAAAATTTTCCCATTGTGTACACCATACCTACCTACATGTGGTATTTAACTGCCACTCCAAGTAAATTGCTCATGTGTTACCTTTAAAACCTTCAAAATTATTCTTGTTTTGTGTTCTTGTTTTTTCTCATGAGGACGTCAATAGAGAATCTTTATCTCACTTGTTGATTGGATTTCACACACTAGACTAGTGGCTTCATCCCCTTATCCAAATGATAGAAGATATGGCAGCGGGGTGCCCAGCCCCAAATTAATACAAACAAATTCTCTTCACTATTTTTGGCCCTCATTTATCAGTCAAAGCATAATTGTGTAAACAAAAGAGAAAGAGGGATGACCTTCTACACCAGTTGCGTCCTTCACCATGCGAGCCGCTCTTGTGAATCCAAGTGGCTTCACTATTGTCTTTTTACCATTCGTTGACATTAGCATACACCCCTCCTAAAATATAGACATTCCTCCATAAATGTCAAACTTTTAATATCTCTGTTTAATAAAATAAAAAAGCTGCAGCACACGAGTGATCCCTGCTTTCCTCTGCGAAGGGCCTTTCTTTTACTTTTATATTGAGTCTCCATCCCCTAACTTTATGCAGAGTTGGGAGGGAATTTTTGCCATTTTGAGTTCTATGTGCATTTGTCCCATAAACATCAATAATTACTTTATGATGTGATATCATTTGTTCTTAAATTATTTGTTCTAGTATTCCTCCTGAACTTTGAAAGTGTCATGGCATTTATGATTTGCCCCACTCTTAAGGACTATCAAACTATCACTTTGATATGCTTTCTCTATACCTGAAACAAACGTTTATCTTTCTTTGTATCATTATCCATGATCCTTTATTTAAGATACTCTTCGTGATGCAAATTGATTGCTATTCTTTATTATTAAAGTTCTATTTATCATGTTTGTGTTTAAAGTTCTATGATCTGAGCGTACATATGTTTATACATTATAATGATCAAGTTTATAATATAAGCATGTCACCTCAGAAATTATTTTGTTTTATCGTTTACCTACTCGAGGACGAGTAGGAACTAAGCTTGGGGATGCTTGATACGTCATAAACGTATACCTAATTTATGATGTTCCATGTTGTTTTCTTATTGTTTCCGACATGTTTTCTATAAACTTTATGTCATTTACACGTTTTCCGGGACTAACCTATTAACAAGAAGCCACAGAGCTAGTTCCCTGTTTTCTGTTGTTTTTAGTTTCAGAAATTTTTTCTGGAAATATTCTCGGAATTGGAAAATTTGAAAGCCAAAAGTCCTAAAAGTCTCGGAAGCTTCCAGAAGTCCTGAAGAGCCCCGGAGGGGGCTCACAAGGTGGCCACACCATGGTGTAGCGCCGGTCCCCCTGGCCGCGCCACCTAGGGGTGTGGGCCCCCTGGCCACCTCCCGACATCTCCCTTTCACCCATATATACTCCCCGATGCATAAACCCTAGGAGAATCGACCTTTTCCACAAAATACATCCGTAGCTCCGCCGCCTCCACCGACAAGTTTTGGGGGACAGATCTCTGTTCTGGCACCCTGTCGGGACGGGAAAGTGCCCCGGGAAGCCATCTCCATCGACTACACCGCCATCTCCATCGCCGTTGTTGTCTCCTATATGAGGAGGCAGTAGTTCTCCCCCGAGGCTAAGGGCTCTACCGGTAGCTATGTGGTTCATCTCTCTCTCTCCCATGGTGTGATCTATATGTGATCATGAGCTTTGTAATCTAGTTGAATATGTAGATTTGATCTTCATATGTTATGTTACTCAAGTGGT
Source organism: Alopecurus myosuroides (assembly GCA_028641055.1). NCBI lineage: Eukaryota > Viridiplantae > Streptophyta > Magnoliopsida > Poales > Poaceae > Alopecurus > Alopecurus myosuroides. The sequence goes on along the minus strand of CM054058.1, from coordinate 5,931,573 downwards.
TTTGTTATCTCCGTAAACAATTTGATCACGGTGTAAAGGTGATAGTGTGTGCACTGCGTGGTTTAGCATGATATTTATATCTTGTGTTGGAAGATTAACCTAAGAAATTGTGGCGTTTGTTTAGTACTAATCTAGGGCGCTCAAGGTGATAGTGTGGGGTGCCCTAGAGAGGGAATATACACTTGAGGATTGTTGTTACAGCCCTACGTAATTATTAGTGTTCGTTATTCAACCGGAGAGTGGTTCAGAGTAGCATAGTGAAGAAATAATATTTATGCATTCAATTATGTTTTCATTGTTCAGAGTGTCCTCTAGTGAAAGTAGCAGCCCTAGGCCTTATTTCCAAGCATTGACACACCGTTTTCCGCCTGTTCTGCTACATGTTTGTTTGCTGCCATATTTATTTCAGATTGTTATTATCACTAATTATCATCCATAATACTTGCATTTTACTCTCTCTTCGCCGAACTAGTGCACCTATATACTTGACAAGTATATTGGGTGTGTTGGGGACACAAGAGACTTCTTGAATCTTGATTGCGGGGTTGGTTGAGAGGGATATCTTTGACCTCTACCTCCTTGAGTTCGATAAACCTTGGGTAATCCACTTAAGATAAACCTTGGGTAAGCCACTGCCGGCGGCGGCGACAGGGGAGAAGCTCGGAGGGGTGGCCGACCAGAGGAGAGAGGGGGTCGCGCCGCCTCCGCCGCGGGGGGGGGGGGGCGACGAGCGCGTGGAGACGCGAGGTGGGGAGGGAGGGAGGGAGGGGCGTTTCGCCGGCCGGCGAGGGGCTAGGGTTAGGGTGGGGAGGAGTCCGCCGCGGGCTAGGGGGTAAATTATGCTAGGGGACTCTCCGTTTTCCCTGCGGACCAAACAAGCCCTGAAGAACCTCTGCTACATGCATGTCCTTTTAATAACAATACAAAAGAATACGAAGAAGAGGGACAAGAGGGACCCATGAGGCTGAACAAACCCAATGCAACGGCTAAGACGAAAAATATCACACGACTCATTGAGGGACATGTATTCCTGGTCCCATGAGGAAAAAAGGCGATCCTTTCGTCGATGTTCCTCTGGCAAAGTGTTCAGTGTTAAGCGCTTGGGGTGTTCGGAAAATCAAGTGCAAAGCAATAGTAGGCGAATGGGTCATTGAAGAAGAAATCGTACTCACTCCGTCTTAAATTAATTTTTTGCCACAAAGATAGACAAAAGTGTATGTATATGGACATAATTTAGTGTTAGATACATAAAATTTTGTCCATCTTTGTGGCGATTAATTTTAGACAGAGGGAGTACAATTTAGCCTTGTTGGAGAGTAACTGTATATAATTACTACTCCCTGCGATCCCACAGATGTATCGCCACCCACAGTTTCATTTGCTGGCCATGGGGTAGCCGAAGAGGGTGGCCATATCATTGATGCATTCGAGGAACTAGAGGACCATGTCGTCCGGGAGATAGATTGCCATTGCCTCCCCAATCTTTCTCCACTCGATCAAATATATGTTTGGTTGGTGGCTGAAAAAGAGCAGATCTATTTGTGATTGAGTTTCCTTGCAGCCCCGGTATATGTATGTGTTAGTGTTGATGCGTATACACTACTCCCTCGGTATAAAAATATAATATGTTTTAGCGTTTTCTAGATAATTTGTATCTAAATATATTTTTGTGTGTAAATTCATGCGTATCTTCTACTAAAACATTGGAAAATTCTTATTTTAGGTCACGCGCTCGCTGCACGATTGCTGCTAGCTATTTAGGCTATGAGCATGCTAGCTAGGCCCAATTAGCACTAATTTAGTTATCTTAGCCTAGTTTTCGTGTGAGAGCATATCCCAGCAGCTCAGGAACGGGCAACCATATATACTCTAAGTGTGTTCGACATTTCTGTCAACGTTGTGTACGTTTTTAAAAACTGTAACAAACTCACACATATTTTGGCAAGAAAATACAAGCGGCAAGATGTTGCAATGTTTTTCTCAACGATTTTTCTAAAAAAGCCATGTGCTTTTTAGAATCATTTTGAATGATGCGTTAATGTGCTCCTCCAATTTTTTTTTGTTACTACTGTTTTATTTTTGTGTTGAAATACGTGATGACTTTTGTTCTAACTGAATCTACGACATGACAGTGGTTGCTTACCAACTTTTTATTTATTGTGAATACATAATTTTTGTTGCAATAGATGTTGATTTTTATTGAAACAGTTGATATTTTTTGTTGGAAAAAGAATCTTCAAGAATAATAGGTCACTTTTTAAATTTTAAAAATACGTGTTTTTTTGTTGTAATAGGTTTTTACTTTTGTTAAAATTGGTGATGATTTTTGTTGCAAATCTATCTGCAGCAAAATATATGTTTTTTAAGTTAAAAATATTATATTATGCTAGCAAGCCGCCTCATTAAAAAAATCCAGTCCTCTTAGATACCATGGTAAGGAAAAGAGTGCGTCTGAAACTTGCTACAACACCATCAAACAATAGTTACATCGTTCAGGAGTGTTTGTAAGAGGAAGCTAGGGGGTTCATCGACCCAATTACAATAAGTTTTTGACGTGAAGAAATTCCTAGCTATATGATGGGTAGCCATATTTTTCTCTGTCATACAATGTTGAAAGTAAACTCTTCCAACGGTTCCACTCATGGCGACAATGTTAGAATAAATCGTTGATGCCTCATTCTAGATTCTGCTTTTCCCCGAACACATGTTAATTACCTCGGTATGATCTGATTCCACTTCAATTATATCATGTCCCAACTCATTAGCTAATTTTAAACCATGGAGCATAGCAATTGCTAGTGATGCCCTATGATGGAAAGATTGAAGGTGTACTTGCTCCTGACGTAATTACTCCGTCAATGTCAACAGGGTAACTGAAGGGGGGGGGGTTCAGAAAAAACATGCTCGGCCTGAGAAGGACCATCTTCACGCCCTGCGGATGTAGCACTTTCATTCTGCTCATCAACAAGGTTGTCAGAAGGGAGTGGCTGGGAATTATCTTGATCACCATCATTATGAGTGTCAGCTGGAGTATCTAGAGATTGACCTCCTTCACTCTGAGAGTCATTGATTTGGTGAGTTTCAGACTCAGAAGTAGTTGCTTCGTCAGGTTCTGTATCAGAAACCGTGTCTTAAGAAGTGGCTTCTTCAGTTCCAGTCTCGGAATCGTTTAGTTGCTCAGCCTCATTATCACTTTGAACTTCCTCGTGTTCCCTTTTAGCACGGATCCGAATCAGAGCTAACGTTATCCAACTCCGGCAAATCAGAAAGCATTTCAGAGTCTTCCTGGAGCGCGACAAAAATAGTCTTTCTTCAAGCAGTGGATGAACGTGTAGCCCTCGGAGCAAGAGATGATCGTGTAGCCCTAGGAACCATAGGCGGTGGAGGCGCACGTGCAACCTTAGGGGCGGGACTAGGCGGAGGGGGCGCACGTGCAACCTTAGGAGCAGGAGATGCTCGTGAAACACCCACAACATGAGCACTTGAGCTAGGGGCACCTGAGCTAGCATCAGATAGAATATTTTTTGCAACATGACCAAACTGATTTGCCATTTCAGCTCTCGCTTTCCCATGCAACTTCGTCCAGCCACCGATAAGGGAGCCCATTAATCCAACAATGCCAGAAGCAAAGGAGAGATAAGGTTAGAAACCTCTTCCTTATCCTGCAGAAAATAAAAAGCAAAAATCAATACATAAGCAGAAGTAAAAGTGATAACCAGATGATTAAATAAACAAAAAAGACATGTCATTATAAAAAAGTATGGACATAGCTAGAATACCTTGTTTGTGCAAGACGTATCAACGCATGTGTCGAACCACTTATTAAAGCCTCCAGCACCACCAAAAAGAGAAAAGTTCAGACCAAACTCAGGTTTAATCTGTTGGAAAATAATTACAACATATCGTTACCCAACCAAAGTGCGAAACGTTATTCACAAGGAAAATAGAAATTTACCCTACATAAATATTAATGGTTATGCACCAGATGAAACAAAAACAGAAATTACCCACATGAAAAATAAAACAGTTACCTCAAGTTTTCCATATGACTTCCCATCAGTTTTCAAATCAACCAATAGAACATCATCAATATTCTTTTTGTACCAGATGTTACAAGCAAAAGGACCATCCGGAAAGTTGAGGCCCAACCCACTCACATCAAGAGAGTCAACGTACGATAACTGTTAGAGAGAAAAATGAAGAATAAAAAACATATAAACTAAGACAAAGTCAAAACTACGAAACACATGCACAAGTTACGGTCGCAAGAAAAAATTGGTCATGCCTACAAGTGACAGATACATTCCTGAGAATATTTGCCAATACAAAGCTCCGCGTGCAAACGGTTAGCGACAAACTAGCACAAATTGTACTTAGTAAAATTGCCAACGTCAGCCTGCGTAAATTAGAAAAGGAAATAAAGAACATGTTATAAAAGAGAATAATAACAATAAATCTAATACTAAAAAGCATAGAATGTGGACAGAAGAACCAAAAAAAACTATACACAAATCTATGTGATGCACCTAAGCTAGAGTTACCCATGAAGATAGATAAGAGTTACCCAAGAACAAAAATAGAAGTTATCCATACAATATATTGAAAATAACCCCTAAGAAAAAAAACATGGTATCACAAAAGAAACATATCAGAAAGGACAACAAAAAATACTCACCATCATAGGGTAACACCTGTTGCTAACATGATTCTTCGTTGTAGGCGCAAGAACAGTCGAAACAACATACATCAACCATAGTTGCTTAAATGCCAAATCACCTTCTGTCAAACCTTTCAGAATCTCGAAAACTCGAGTGGTAGAGGTTGCACTGCCTTCCACAGGGAAAAGTTCAAGGGAAAGCAAAGCCTCAATTCCCGCAGTGACAACATAGACGAAAGGCTCGGGACCACGAGGTAAGCCAAGAGTGTGGTAAACTTAATGTGCATTCAAACGTATTATTCCTCGCCCAGGAATAACAAACTCACGGGAATCTTTGTCATATCTCTCTGTGAACCACTTGATGAAACCATATTGTAATTTGCTGCACTTGATGTCAAGGAAACTACCAAGATCCATATCAATCACTGCATCTTTCTGTTTTTGTGTGAAGAACGTGTATAGTTTGGTAATGGCAATTGGGGAAGCCTTGTTCCGCATACGTTTGTTGCCCTTTGCTACACTGTCCTCATCAAAAACAACAGCAACCTTCCGCTTCTTCAACACATTACCACCAGCAGCACTGTGACTCTGAACAATTGCACCGTCGATAACACTATGTTTTTTCATCATTGTAACTCCCTGCAAACACAATAAAAGAGGTTGCACTGCTAACTATCGGGAAAAATGCAAGACAAGAAGATCTAAAACGTGACCAAAGCTTGCCCTGATAACACATAACATGACAACTAATGAATCATAAAATCATAAAACAAAAAGGACATAAACCCTGCTACTGGCAGTCCTTAATCTGAAAAAAAACAACAAACTTAAAACACAAACTACACAAAAAAAGGGAATATAGTACATCATTCAAAATACAAGTTTCAGACCGGAAAAGGCTCAATAATAACAATGCTCACAGAGAAAAAAAAAAGCCCAAATCAATTAGGGTAACTGTGTTGATTTGGCGATGATAACTACACAATAAACATATGGATAACTATAGAAGTAATAAATGTGTAACTAGTATTTAGATAGTAGGCTATCTAATATCGATTTCGCATTGATAACTATACACACACTATGGGTGACAAAAAATAGCAGGGAACTTGCGGGTTGCATGGACTCGAGGTCTTTCTGAATGACTATGTAGAAAATGTAAACAAACACACCTTAAGGCCGCTAACGCAAATCGACATGGACCGACGCAACGGCATGGTTGATGACGCCATCGAAAAACACGCAAAGTATGGACAACCAATACGCAAAAGAAAAAAAAAACACAACAATGAACAAAAACTGCCCCGATTGAGATAAGCATGTCCACCAAACAAACACACATACACCAACAAAATTAAGAAAAACAATTAACCAACAATGGTTAATGGATGAACAATGCACATGCCTAACAAGTCCTAAGTGATGTACACTAAATGAAACTACATGTTTAAGTGGAATTGATGGGGATAAAAACACAGCAACAATTTCTGACAAAAACTAGGGACATAAAATAGGACAATGTGAAATCCTAAACTACAATCGATTCTTAGTTCGAATTAAAGGGGACGGGAGCCCCTATTCACCCCCCTAGAACCGCCGGAATCCTCGGGGATGCTCAATTGCTACTTGAGCGCCGCCGGCTGAGGAATCCGCGGAGAGCCTCACCTGCTGCGCATCCTCTATCGTCGGAACCCTCAAACAACGACGACGCGGGCGAGGAAACAGTAAATCGACAGAGATGGGGGTAGATGAAGAGAGACGCGCGGCAATTGCGTCCGCGGAGACGCTCACCTGCTGATTGAGCGCCGCCGGTTGAGCATGCAGCGCAATGGACACCCCCCGCCCCGAGCATCTCGAATCCGCGGATACGGTTGGAAATCAACGGAAAATCTAATTAACCGGAACAGAGCACCTCGAATCTGAGAAAAAAGCGAGACTGACGTGCTGCCTGAGCGCCGCCGGCACAACGCGAGGGCGATGGAGACGCGTTGATTATGCAACGAGGAGGGAGAGGGCGATGGAGCAGAGGAAGCGCGAGGGAAAAGAAGCGAACCGTTACTCTCGAGAGCGAGCATGTGTGGGGGGAGGGGAATGAGCGCCGCTGTCCGTATCCCATGAGCGAAACGCCCCTGCCACGTGGCCACGAAAGTACGGCGTGGGACGGTTATTTTCTATTGACGACGAGACGATCGTGTCCGTCCGTTTGTTTGACCATCTCACGGCGAAGAGCGCGTTCTGCGCGTAAGGTAAGGTTCGGACCGTTCTAAACATAGATTTTCCGAAAATATATAGGGAAATACTACAAATCAGCCGGGGGACGCGTCGTCCTGATCCCCCGCCTCCTGGTGATGCCACCTGTCCCAGATGTGGAGCGTTCTCGTCCATTCGTTTCTTATCCCCTCCAAGCTTTCGTTCCTTTCCTTTCCTCGCTGCGCACCAGCACGCCGCTGCCTCTCCTCCATTTTTGCCGCTGCATCCTCGTACCCACCCGCCGCCTCCGCCTCTCTCCCACCATGGTTGCTGCCGCTGCGATTCACGCGTCGTCCGTATCCTTCCCCGGCGCCGGCGCTAGGACGGAGGAAGAGGATGCTCCTCGCGACGCTAGTACGGAGGAAGAGGATGCTCCCCGCGGCCAGGGGGGTGCTCCGAGCGTCGCAAGGTGCTGCTCCCAGCGCGGCGTAGTGCTGCTCCAAGGGCAAGAGATAATGCTCCCAACGGCGGAGAGGTTGCTCCCGGCGACGGGGTGGCGGGAGAGGATGCTCCCAGCGCTCCCCATGGTGGTGCTCCTTTTAGTCGCTGGGCAGTGCTCCTAGCGGCGTCGGCGGGTGCTCCCAGCGACGACGAGCGGTGCTCCCTTAGGCATCGGCCGGTGCTCCCAGCGACGGCGGGCGGTGCTCCTTAGGCGTCGGCGGATGCTCCCTTAGGCGTCGGCGGGTGCTCCCTTAGGCGTCGGCGGGTGCTCCCAGGGACGGCGAGTGGTGCTCCCAGCGACGGCGGGCGGTGCTCCCTTAGGTGTCGGCGGATGCTCCCTTAGGCGTCGGCGGATGCTCCCTTAGGCGTCGGCGGGTGCTCCCAGCGACGGCGAGTGGTGCTCCCAGCGGCTGCGAGTGGTGCTCCCTTAGGCGTCGGCCGGTGCTCCCTTAGGCATCGGCCGGTGCTCCCAGCGGGGGATGCTGCCACCGGCGACCACATATGCTCCTAGCCGAGGGGATAGTGTCGCCTGCCGGCGTTGGGCGATACTTCCAGCGGCGCGGGGGCGTTGCTCCCATGGTGCTTCCGCCGGCGGTGCTACGTGCGACCAGGTGCGTTGCTACAATAGCCGGCCGGTGCTACAGGCGGCGAGCGGTGGTGCTACAGGTCTGCCAGAGCCATGGCGGAGATGGGTGCGGGGAAGAGCACGTGCTCCAGCAGGCAGGCGAAGCCGTCGTCTCCAGCAACATCTTCGCAAGCGGCCGTTCGAGATCACGGCGGAGCGACGGGGGCTAGTTTTTCGTTCAGTCATGTGCGTGCGGCGCGAGGTTTCGTTGACTTAGGGAAAAGGACACGTGTAAGCCTCTCGAGGCGGAGGATCGGGGGTTATTATCCCCGGGGGAGCGCTCAGCGCTCCCCAAATATATACCGGACGGAAAGGTTTTCCTTTTCCCTTCCCAAACGCCACCTCACCTCTTCTTTCTTTCTAGCTTCTTCTCTTCGCACGCCGACGTCGGCGATGCGCCTCCCTCCCTTCCGCGCGACCATCCTCCGGTCTACATATACCTTCGTCAAACCATCCCCACTACTACTTCCCAACCACCTCGCCATTTCTCTCCTCGGAGAAAGTTCCTTCACACCGCCGGGCGCTCCCTTTACTCCGTAATCTGGTACGCACTGCTGCTCTCTCGACTCTACTCCAATCTCTTCCATCTTCTTGTCTTGGAGCTCCATCCGTGTTTGTTGGGTCTGTACTGTAGCTAGTGTGGTTCGGCGGATCGATTTAGATCTAGAATCAAATACTAGCGATGTCACTTCATCTAATTGATTGGGGAATTCTTCTTGCCGGTTAGTTTGTTCCAGATTCGGTACAGCGAAATGGGCCACGAGGGCGGCATCACCTCCTCTTCGGAACGCACTATTTGCTATTCCACCGATTTGTCCCCGAATTTCTTAGCTTAATTGCATTACCATCTTGTGCGCTATCTGATGGAGTCTATATTGTGCTCTGTTTTTGCACGAGACCTTGATTATACTCTGTACCCGGCCAACTCCGACATCGGGGCCGACGTCATGAAGAATAGTACACATCCAACATGTGGCTTTACTAGTGAAATGACAGACAATCAGTTTGCAGGAACAGATGATTGGTTTATGTATGTATCTGCTCATGTGTTAATGCTCTTTCTTTGATTCACTGCTCCAGACTACATGGTCGAGAAGCTCGGCATCGCGAAGAGCGTCAGCCTGGATGCATTTGTTTTGCACCTTTGTTCATGGAAGGCTGGTGTATGAAAAGCTCAAGCCTGACACAGTGCTCATGAACATCCTTCTAAGCTTACCCATCCGCAAAGTTGTATGTATCACAATGCAATTTTTTAGTATCAAAACTCAAGTATTGGAATGTAATCGTAATACTGTATCTGATGTGCTACTAGGTGTCCAATAATGGCGATAGGATCCATGCCTCGAGGGCGTTTTGTCCATTGAGACACTGAACCCAACATCGTCCAATACCGTGTAGGCAGTCGATGGAGCCGAAATCTTCGATATAATGAACCATCTGGCTGATCCACAGCCTAGGGTTGTGCTGCCGAAATTGTTGATCCTGTGCAAGCCATCGATAGACGCAATGCTGCATGCCCTCAAGCTTGCCGACATCAATCCTCTGGCAACCGTAAGCACCAAATTACTCAGTTGTCATGCTCCCGTACTCATAGGCCCCTCATGTATTTTTCTTTACTAACTGGATTAGAAACACCTGCCAGATATTCTTCGACGACAGTAGGAACATCCAAGCTGGGAAGCACATTGGAATCAAAGTTTAAAATAGCGCTATAGCGATGCTTTAGCGTTTTTAACACTATGCCGCTAAGTGCATTAGTGCGCTAAAAGGTACCAAAACCCTTAAATAGCGCGCTATAGCTGCAACATAGCATCGCTATAGTATTTTCCAAAGGTTGCCACTAAATGTCTTACCCCGCTAAATTAAACTTTTATTGGAATGCACACGCTCCTGGTAAAATCTCACGTCTAATGTCATGCAAATGTTGTTGAAGATCAAGAGTTGCTGCTAATTTGAGGGTGTTTAATCAATGCACGTGTAGGTTGGAACTTCTGAAAGAATAAAAGGTGCCGACCATGCATTGGAGAGCATCCTCAACGTAAAAGACGCATTGCCTGAACTGTGGAGGAAGCTGTGAAGGATGAGGATGTTAGGAATTCGAGCAAAGTCGGGATTGAGACATCCGTCATGGCATAGTATCCTGAACTGACTCGTTTTTTCGGGCGACTACCCATCTGACGACCTTATCAATATTAGAGACAAGTTATGCTCTGTCTGTTTGTGTGAAAGTAATTTACTAATTAGCACAAGGAAACATGTTGTAATCATTAAGAAGAACTGATGTCACTTTCTTTATACTTGTCCCCAGCTATAAGAAATAAATTCTCTTACTGTCAGTGTAATACACTACAAGTGGTAATAGAACTTCCATGCTAATGTTGAATGAGTCATTCACAATGACCAACCTGCTGTCCGACATTAAGTTTCGTCAGTACGACGTTTTCTTCAGTTTTGAACTGTGGAGGAAGCTGTGAAGGATGAGGATGTTAGGAATTAATTTATCTTTCCATGGCAATAGATCTTCTATGCTAATGTTATCTGGTGTGCTAATGTTGCTTAGAACTCATTTGTGCAATGGTGGGCATGCGCTGAGTTATGGGATGACTGGAAGTCGGTGGTGTGGTGCAAGCCATGACACGTTTGACCTTTTTTTAGAATAAAAGGAGGACACAAAAGCTGTGGCTTTACTCAGCTCTGCTTTTGTACCAAACCTGCTCTGTTTTTGTATCTGACCTGATGACACCCTCTACCCGGTGAGTTCAGCATCAGGGTCGGCGTCATGAACATCCAAGATACACACATCCATATGTGGCTTTACTGCTGAAAGGAAATACAATCAGTTTGCACTTTGCAGGAAGAGATGACTGGTTTATGTATGTATTATGCTCATGTGGTCATGCTGTTTATTTTTCCTGGTCAAGAATATATGGTCCAGAAACTCGGTATTGAAAAGAGAGCTTCAACTTGGAGCTCTGGATCCTCCTCTACAAGCAGTGCGAACGGACATTGCCAGTTTGTGGGTCAGTGCAATCTGAATAAAAAAATGCACCGTTAAAGATGAACATCAGTTCTGTTGTTTATTTCTAGTCTTAACCGCGTTTTTCTTTCTGGTCCTTCGATGCAAGGAATTCGATTCCGATGATTTCCATGGGCACTGCCTCTCTCTAAGTTCTTGTTTCATGATTTTATTGTCCAGTAGTTCGGAAGGAAAGGATTGCCAGATTCTTGATGGGGTTGGGCTACCAAATCCATAGAGCAATGCTTCATACTCTCAAGCTTGCCAACATCGTCTGACTGTAAGTGCCAAATTAGTCACTTGTCATGCTCCCAGATTCATGGATACCTCGTGTATCAGGAACAGCCAAGCTCGGAAGCAGATAGGAATGCACACTGTCCGTGTAACATCTCACGTCTTATGTCATGCAAATTCGGTTGAAGAACAATAATTGTTAATTTGAATGTGTTAAAACATGTCCCAGTTTGTGCCCTCGTGTAACCAAATATCACAACAAAAATACACATTGCATCAATTTTTTTTTTGAAAAATCTACAAAATGACATTGCATCAAATATATAACCTCGTATTCAAATATGCAGTTTTCCGATATAAGAAGTATCCCAAGCGACAGCATGGTCTAAATAGGAGTATACATACCATATTTCCCTTTTTGTAGAGTCACCTCTTACAACATGAATTATTGGGGCAGCACCCAAGCTAAGAAAAAACAATGACGTTATCACATGAAATAATTGATGCCCAACAGAAGCGGTATCTGCTACATGGCCATGCTTTCTTTCCAGAGGCTGGCCTCTTCCCTTCCCAATTCATATATTCATATTTCTCACCGTTTTTATCTCCTCTTCCCGCCTTTCTTTTTTCCTTTTTGGGATGAGGAGGGGTGTTCTTCTGCAGGAGGTGGTTTTGCTTTGCAGGCGGTAGTCTTTTTACCTCTCTTCTCCACCTCACCTGCTCCTCCGACGTGGACCTGCGAGGGAGAGGTCGAAGCTGGAGCGTTGGCCATGGCATTAAGAGGTAACACCACAAAACTGGTCGCCCCTAACTCTCTCCTACTCGAGTTCCACTTTGCAACCCTAGGATTCATGTGCTCACATAACTTCTCGTCTCCACTGTCGATACGCATTTCTTTAAGAACCATCGCATTCTCAGCGAAAATTTTCATTAGCTTAACACCAAAACAATCCTTCTTCTCTAGCTGGAATTGTAAGTCCACTCTCGTCAAGGAGCTCTGCAAGCACTGGAATAAGTAGCGCGGACCTACCATGGCAGCCGCAAGAATTTCCTTCCGGGTAGTTCGTTTCACTACCTCTTCTTTATTTGATGATTCATCCTCCTCGTAATTTGCGGTGAGGTTGATTCGGAGGTGACTGAGCTTAGGACAGCAGTGCAGCAGGTTCAAGATCGTTGTCAGTGCTGCAGTCTTGTCATTCATCCAATATTCCAATGCGCTCCTTGAAACACGAGACGCTCGAGTCGGCGGAACGTCGGCAGGAGCTTGACCTGCCTTTCCTCGCTGAGAACGGCGATATCCTCGAGCTGATCCACCTTCAGCCTGATCTCCTTGGTGCAGGTGAAGTTTCGAGCGAACTTCCAGAAGTTTTTCAAGTCTTGGTTAGGATCCTCTACGTCTTGGTCGAAAAATTCGAGATCGACTTGTTCCAACTCTAGAGGCCGTGGACTGAATTTGTACGGGGGTAGTGGCCCCTTGTAGGTGAAGTGGCACAGCCTGGTCGCGTCGATCTCCAAAGGATCGACGGTCTGATGTAAGTACCAGCCGCCAGGACACCGTATCTGTAATGGCCACGTGCAATGGTCCAGCACGAGCACGGTTGTTGCAGGACATCGGAGGAGGCGCCTTGTGGATTCTTGGGCTTCCTTGTCAGTTGCGTCGATTTTGACAGACTCGAGCCGGACAACAGCGAGCGCCGGCGCCGCGTCAATAACTTGTTGGAGGGATGCTAGGCTCTGGCAGCCACCGCTCAGCCGTAGGGATGACAGCCGCGGGAGCACGGTTTCGGCCGTGCGGCAGACCAGTCCACCACAGCTGGTGAGTTCTAGTATCCGGAGTGTCTGGGACGGTAGGGAGTGGAGGGCGACCGTGTAGAGGCGTGCTCGATTATGTGGGTTGTGGTAAGGATCTTTGGCGTCGAGCAGGAGCTCCTCGACGCGGCGCGCCGCCCGGTGTGAGAGCAGGACCTGGAACAAGCCTTTGTAACTCGACCGGAGCTCGCCATAGTCGGGGTGCCAGGTGATTAAAGTGAGCCTCCTGACGGGGACCTCGGCAGCATCGAGCGCCGCCGTGGCCGCAGAGACGAAGTCATCGGTCCCCGGGAAGAAGCGGGCGTGGCGTCGTCGTCGGGTCTTCTTTTCAATGGCGCCCATCTCTAGGTTTATGCCGCCCGAGGAGAGCCAGAGCGGCTTGCGCCAGCGCCGCGAGAGCGCGGTCGTGGAGGCTGCCTCCTTGAGTGGGGCAAAGCGGAGGATGCGGCGGAGGATGTCGTTGGGGAGCTCAGACAGGCGATCCACGCCACCGGCGGCCATTGACGGCGGCGCGATAGGATGCGACGCGATGGTGATCTGGGTGGTATTCGATCCCTTGGTGTATATATACGAACAGCGAGGCCTAGCTCGGTTGGAGTCCTAAACGGATCGAGATGCAAAACTTCCGTTCGGCCAACAAATATTCCTTTATTCAACTTCCGTTCGGCCTGGGTTTGAGCCGAGTCGATCGTGATGCATTGTTTCCTACACTCATTTTAGAGTAAGTATTCTGGAAATGACTGCATGGACCGACTCTCTACTCACCATATACTTAGTCCTTTACACGTCTATGTATTGCGGTCCCTTTTTTTTAAGAAATGGGTGTTCCCTTCCTCTGCATCAGAGTGATGCACACGGCATATGTATTGCGATCCTTTAAATTGGACATCCCATGGCTTTCCACGCATCAACACGGCCACACCGTACATTGGAGTTGTCGCCGTCGTCGACAACCTCACAGCGCCTCACCTTTAGTGCCTCATCATTCTCCAATTACGCTCGATGCCGACAAGAGGGTTTCCACAATCACTCCTTGCGTCACCGCTTCGTCGTCGTTGTACTACTGGAAAGAAAATGCGACGCTGCCGGGTACCATTGACGTTGCCGAATGCCAATACATGGGACACTCGGCAAAGCGAAGATGTACCGAGTCTCACCCAAAGTAGCACTCGGAAAAAAAGATACCCACCAAACGAGCCAAAAAACACTTTGCAAATATAATCACTCGAGAAACTCCTCTGCCTGTGTACCCCCTCAGCCCGGCCAATGTCGTGGTGACGAACATCAATCTTTGCCGAGTGCCTCCCTCGGTGGACACTCGGCATCTAGAACTAGGCAGACTATGCGTGCTAAACAACTAGGGTTTCCCCGCTTTTTTTCGAAATGTTTGCCGAGAAGGGCGACAGCTGGCACTCAGCAAACAAGTGTCGGGAAATAATTTTTTCGACGCGCCAGTTTTTCTCGTGGTTTGCCGACTGTTTTACTCGACATATTGGGGAGATTTCCCGCCTTTCCAAATCCCTGCCATTTCAGGTGCACCGGATGAACACGTGCCTGAAGTTGGTTTCAAATGTCCATATGAGCTAACTTAATAGAACCAAGGAGACAAGTTCACTGAGGTACCCTGCTCGACGTCAGTCAAAGTGGTAGACGATAGGGTCAAGTGCTTAGGGTTTCTCCGAAAACGGGACGCGAAGCCTCGGAAGAAACACCAAAATCTAGGTGGGGCAGTCTTATATGTATAAGAGTGTGGTGGTATATTCGAAGAGTCAACACCAAATTCCTAGGTGTAATACGCTTCAGAGATGACACTTGCCCCGCATGGAGTTTCTTCTCTTCTAAGGTTGAACTCTTATTTCGGGTGCACCAGATGGAATTCAATGATAACATGGACACAAAGTTGGTTTTAAATGTTCATATGAACTGCCCTAACACAACCAAGCAGAAAAGTCCACTGAGATACCCCGTTCGACACCGGTCAAAAGGGTAGAAGAAAGGGTTTAATATGAGGTCAACTACTTATTGTTTCAACGGAATCACACTGAAACCTAGGTGGGCCTTAATATATGTATAATAATGTGGTGGTACATTGGAAGATCCAACGTGAAACTCCAAGGTGTGACCCGTTTCACAGACGAAACTGGTTACACGCGAGGTTTATGATATTCTAAGGCGGTGCTCCCATTTTGAGTACACGGGCCCAAAGTTGATTTTAAATGTTCATATGAGCTACCTTAGTTCCTAACACAAACAATGATAAAATTACACTGAGCTTGACCCGCTCAATGATGGTTAAAGTAGTGGACGACATTGTTGACCATAGTGTCAACTACTTAGGTTTTCGCCGAAAACGACGCGGGAGAGCATCAGCATCACACCAAAATATAGGTAACCATTACGGGGAGCTGGTATCACTTTCTTTATACTTTTCCCAAGTAATAAGTAATAATTTCTCTCAGCTTCCGTTTCATACACTTCAATTATCAAAAGATCTGAAACCCCTAATGTTGAATAACCAACCCGCTGCCCGGTATCTTGGTCGTATCAGGCCTGGTCATGTGCTCATCATTCAGTTTCGCAGTATGATGTTTCCTTCTGTTCGTCAAGTTCTTCAGTTAGACTGTTAGAGTTTCAACTGAAATTCAGTCATCTTTCCCTCCAGGATGTTGCCGTACTAGTATTAAAATTAGTGTTATAATAGACAAAAAGTCAAAAAGCACTACTAGTACTAGTCTTTACTATTAACGTTACAGTGGTCGTGAGGCGGTGTCACACTTCAACGTAATTACACACCAAATGCCACCGCACTATATTTTTTTTCCAGTTGCGATGTTGCATGCAGGCTTATCTTGTCAAGTTTGTTAGATTTGTTAGCTAACTCGATGCATGCAGCCTTATCTTCTCTTCCCTCCTCCTATCTCTTCGTCAGCATCTCGTCCGCCCATCGAACGCGTTCTGGCCCCACCGCTCCCGCACCTGTGTCTACTCCTTCCCATCCCGTACCGCACCCTCCACTCCCAGCCGCCGTCCTCTCCGCCGCGTCTGACGCCCAATGGCCAGCGCCTCCTCACATCGGCCTCTGGATCCGGCCGTCGCCGCCTCTTCAGATTTGGTCGTCACCGCCTCCCCTGGACTGTTGTAGTCATTCGTGGACGAGGAGATCGCCGTGAACTCCGACGACGGCGGGACTCAATCTGGCTCGTTTCGGAGGGTGCTCTCCCTCGCCCTTCAACCCCGAGCCCGCCCTCTCCTGCCACCGCTGACCGAGATGTGGAGATCAGGAGATGGGGACATACTTGATACGATGGTGAGATTCGTGACTCAATCCTTTTCTCGTACATGCAATTGGACAACAACGGGATATTGGAATGGCATGAACTGTGCTCGGTTCCGGCCTTATCATTTTGTAACAGCCCGCTAGGCCAGTTGTTTTGATTCCCTATAGGTGTTTGATGAATTTCCGTGACGACCTGCGTCGCCCCTGCTCCCTGACTCGGCCGGCCTTCACGTGCCACCGTCTTCTCCCCTAGATCGAGCTCCTCAGAGGCCGTCGCCCGACCGGTCAGTCAAGATCCACGCCTCCACCACGGCCAAAGACCGGGATGGCTGTCATGGCAAGCACCTTAATCCACCACGGCTATCAAAGGATGAAGACTGATTTCCGCCGGGAGAATCACAACTATTGGGAGGAGACCCCATTGCACATGACGAACCTCAAGTATGCGGCCATAGATGCATATGTCGCGTACGAGTTGTTCCGCATCTACTCGGCGGGGCCATAGATGATGTATGCGTTCGATATCTATGTGCATGTAATGGGTATCTAATTAGCTAGTAGTATATATATGTAATGGATATCTTTTGTGATCGACTCTATATATATATGTTATGAAATGTGATCGACTCTATGTTTGTGTTATGTCTGATCGACTCTATGTTTGTGTTATGTGTGATCGACTCTATGCATGTAATGAATATTGTTTGTATTATTGTTCTTTATTTTTGATATATTTTTTCATTTTAAGATTTTAAAATGAATTAGTATTATTTTTCTTCATTTTTTGATATATTATTTGTATTTTTAAGATTTTAAAATGAATTAGTATTATTGTTCTTAATTTTTGATATATTATTTGTATTTTAAGATTTTAAAATGAATTAGTATTATTGTTCTTCATTTTTGATATATTATTTGTATTTTTAAGATTTTAAAATGAATTAGTTCTATTTTTCTCAATTTTTGGATATATTATTTGTATTTTTAGAAATAATACAAATTAAAAGTTAATGTTTATTTATTTATTCAAAATTATTAATTACATCATTACTATTGTTTATTAAAAGATTTATTTGAAATTCAAACAATTAAGAATGTGGCTTCGACCAACATGTTAATAAGATTGATATGATACTACTATCACATACATGCGTGAGAAACACTTGGATTCGAGACGGGATGGAACTCGGAAGTTAAGCGTGCTAGTGCTAGAGTAGTGGGAGGATGGGTGACCGAGCGGGAAGTTTGACCATGAGTAAGTAATTTGACTAGAGATAATCTTAGTTAGACACTAAGCAAATAATACAAATTGTGAAAAAAAAAGGGAGTGAAAAAAAGGGAGTGAAAAAAAGGTGAGAAAAATAATTAGAAACCAAATGAATTAAAAAAATTACGAAATAAATCTAGTCCCGGTTCATGTGGCCAACCGGGACTAAATGTCCTCCGACCCCAGGCTCCGCCACCCGCCCACTTGGACGGGCCTTTAGCCCCGGTCCGTAAGTGGCGGGACTATAGGGGGGGGCCTTTAGTCGCGCGTAGCTAGTCCCGGTTGCCTGGACGGGATTAATGGGCCTGACGAACCGGGACTGTAGGCCTTTTTTCTACCAGTGACAGGTTAGTGGTTCAGATTCAATGTTTGTGTGAGGATCAAGCAATGTGTTTCTCGGAGGATAGTTTAGGTGCACTAATGGAACCCTATTCACATTAGTAATCTCACGTCAAATTATTTCTTACTCTTATTCATGACGTCACTCTTGGACTAATTTACATGTTTGCAAATCATATATTTTACACTTTTATTCTTATAGGGAAATTGTGGAACTGTAATTTTTCTTGGAAGACGTGGTGCCTGTTCAAAGGTTGAAAGGGAATTTCGTCCACCGCACCCTGGTTCAAAATATATTATCCTTATTCCATATCATTGGTTAATTATACATATACTATTTACGATTTATATCCTAGAGTGCAGAAATGTACTGATATTGTTTTCTATGCAAAGCGGAAAAATCCTTCTGCCATTATCTATAGTGCATTTATCATTCTACTCTCCTGAACATTTGTGCAACTTACGTCGTTCTTTGTTGTAAACTTGGTCTGAGAATGCCATACTCAACAAACATTGGGTAGAATTTTCATCTACCTATAAACCTTTAGTTACTACTTGTGTATTAAGAGTACATGCCTCCAACTTTCTTTTTGTATCTTTTTGCAATCTAATTGACTGATCAGCCTTCAGGTAATATTTTTCCTGCCTTCCATAATACACTAAGTTTGTTTAGATAGTGGGGCAACAGGCCTCTACACGAAAATACAGTTCTATGGGTAGGGATCAGGATACATTGGGCATTCAGGCCTGCCAGATCGGCCATTGTCAATGTTTAGATCACTTAATTATAGGTAAGGGTATGTACGTGAAAAACATAGTGGGTGTTGTCTTATGATTTTTTATCAGATTGAGTAGTATTTTCGGACAATAATTAACTGAATTAGAACAAGTTTTATATCATGAATTTTAGGAGCAAAACTTAAGCCGACAAACTATGTAAACATGCTATCTAGCAGCAATAAAAAAAATTCTGTAGATTTACCAAGATACCCGCTGAATCTGCAATTGTAATAGTTTCGGTGAGGAAAATGTCTTTCTTTTTTGTGTGTGTTTTTCATTCATTAACAATCTGTTTGTTTGATGCCATTTTCACAATTGTTCTAGACCATCTAAAAGCTTGTGTTGTGTAGTCTGAAGTGTACTCTTGTTCCTAAAAGCAAAACAACAACTTGTTGTTTCCTGCTAAAAACAAAACAACAATCTATTGTTTCCTGCTTCCTTGCAGTACTCTTATGTTCACTATTTATTCCTTTTGTGTGGAATCTTTTTCAGAGCTGTTTCTCGTGTTCTTCAGTCTCCGGACCATCTCAAGAGAGAAATTTCTGGAGAATATTTAATTATTAGAGCAAGGAAATAAATTGATGTGTTACACTGATCAGGTTTAGCATCACTAACTACGTATATCATCAGTTATCACTCATGAAGTCTCACATACCAAAAAAATAACAGCCAACGAGTACTTGTCATTGCAAGAAAAGAAAAATAACATTTTTCAACCTTTAAGTGTTACACACCAAAAGATAACAGCCAACACTTTCCATATTGCCATTGCATCCATTCCCATGACTTCCATTCTTTCTCGTTGGCCTCTACTTGGTATCCTAGACCCGATGTAAAGTAAGAATAGACTCTTGTGCCTTGATATCCTTGCATTTCTAAGTTCTAACCGCTTACACCTGATGGTCTTCCTCTAACAGCGGATTCTTGATGAGCAGCAGGCTGAAGGAACATGAGATGGAACAACAACCCATGTCGGAGTATCCCTAGACCGAGATCATATTGCCCGTGGGTTGTATTTGACTAAGGCGTGCCTATTATAGTTACTACAATTTAAACATAAAGGAGGAAGATGTTGGCACGCGTAGAGAAAAACGAAAACTTTTCCTACGCGGTACTCCCAAGATTTAGCCGAGGTAGAAGGCCACGAGTATTACCACTAGACGCGCAGGTGCGGATTATCGATGTAGCGCGTCTGGTCGGGGCAGTGCAGTCCCACGATCCGGTCCGGCTGATCCAATCCCTCGAACGTCGAAGTGCTGAACGTACAGCACCTCTGCCGGTATCCACACGTACGAGGAGGAGCTCCGACGGCGGACTGCTAGGTCCGGTGCGGCGGCTGGACTGAGTGGGGCTAGGGTTCCCAACGCATGGGAGAGTGGACTAACTTGCCCGCTGGGCAACCTGCGCCCCTCTTTATATAGCGTTTGGTAATGGGCTGCACAACACTTGTGGCCCATTCCCTCTGTGAGTCCGACTCACTAACTCAGTCCATTTCCGGTTCGGGTCCAACCCAACCATTATTTGCTCCCGCTCTTAAGTGTGCGACCCTGCAGGCTCATGGCGACTTGGACACGATTGGAGTCCAACTCCCAATCGATCAATCGGTAGCGGCTCCTAGCAGAACGTGCCGACTCCCAAGTACCATTGAGTCATGACGACATACCTTTCAATGTGATATTCATCTTAGTCCCTTTTGCCTCACGATATACCTTGTCGAGCTATAGGCGATTTATCGTCATCCCTTAAATAGCTCAACTCTCTTCTCGATCCGTGATATGTGATTCATCTGACTAACTCTTAGTCAATCGACACAGTTAACACTTAACTGAGTCGCGCATGGCCATGCTTCCTGAATCATATCACTCGAGAGGGCCCAGAGAATATCTCTCCATTCGGAGGGGCAAAATCCCATCTTGATTATCCACATCACGCAGCTTGCTTCTCATTCGGCCCGAACTCTGCCTTTATAGTTGCCTTGTCACAGAACAACGTTTGACAGAACCTAAGTCGGTGATCCACAACTCGGATTGTGCGACAACCTCAGGTCTAAGGATTACATTGATTGAGACATGCAAATGACGACTTGATCGTTGCATCTCAATGTGGGTCAGTCCGACTTGCTAAACTCTTTAGCCAAGTCCGTGAACGTTGGAATGGCATCACCATGCCCATGACAAGTGGAACCGTGTCATCAGCCAACACTCACATTAGTCTAGGGTGTGTGTCCAGCACAACCTAAATGACTAAGGACAATCTAGTATGAACAACATGAATATATAGTTCCACAATCGAATCACATATTCAATGACATATATCAGATGTTCAAAACAAGGACAACTTAATAACTTTATGAATACAGTGGGAATTACATCATACATGATTGCCTCTAGGGCATATTCCCAACAGTCTCCCACTTGCACTAGAGTCAATCAACTTGGCATCATATGCCTAGGCATCGAATGCCCATGCCTCTCGTGTGCGCCTCATGCTTAGGCTGTGGTAGCGCCTTTGTCAACGGATCTGCAATGTTTGCATCCGTGTGTACTTTGCATAACTTGATATCACCTTGTTCGACAAACTGGCGAATGAGGTGGTACCGCATGAGTATATGTTTGTTCTTCTGGTGTTGTCTAGGTTCCTTGGCCTGTGCGATAGCACCATTGTTGTCACAATATACGTCCAATGGATTGGACGCGCCCTGAACCACACCAAGATCAATCAGGAGATTCCTGATCCAAACAGCTTCCTTTGCCGCCTCTGAGGCAGCAATATACTCAGCCTCTGTTGTAGATGCAGACACCGTATCTTGCTTGGAACTCTTCCAGCTCACAGCTCCTCCGTTCATTACGAACACGTATCCTGATTGCGAACGAGAATCATCTGAGTCGGTGAGATAACTCGCATCCGTGTAACCCTTTACACTGAATTCCTCATCACCTCCATAAACTAGGAACATTTCCTTAGTATTTCTCAAATACTTAAGGATATTTTTAACCGCTGCCCAGTGGGCTTCGCCAGGGTCAGCCTGGTATCTGCTCGTAACACTTAGAGCATAGGAAACATCTGGCCTAGTACAAATCATGGCATACATGATGGATCCGATTGCCGAAGCATACGGGATCACACTCATCCGACTTCGCTCATCAGTCGTCGAAGGACACTGAGTCTTGCTAAGTTTTATGCCATGGGACATCGGCAAGAATCCCTTCTTGGACTCTTGCATTTTGAATTTCTTCAAAACCTTGTCCAGATATGTACTCTGACTCAATCCAATGAGCCGCCTGGATCTATCTCTATAGATCCTGATTCCTAATATGTAAGTTGCCTCACCCAAATCCTTCATTGAGAAACTCCTTTCCAATGACTCTTTGGTTTCTTGCAACATCATGACATCATTTCCAATCAGTAATATGTCATCCACATATAAGATTAGAAAGTTTACTTTGCTCCCACTAAACTTCTTGTATAAACAAGAATCATGATCGCTCTTGATGAAGCCAAACGATTTGACTACCTCATCAAAGCGAATGTTCCAACTCCGAGATGCTTGCTTCAACCCATAAATGGATTTCTGAAGTTTGCATACCTTGTCAGCATTAGCTGGATCGACAAAACCTTCGGGCTGTATCATATACACGTCCTCAGTTAAATTTCCATTAAGGAAAGCCGTCTTGACATCCATCTGCCATATCTCATAGTCGAAATAGGCTGCTATGGCTAACATGATCCGAATTGATTTAAGCATCGCTACAGGCGAGAATGTCTCGTCATAGTCAACTCCTTGAACCTGTCGGAACCCCTTCGCGACAAGTCGTGCTTTATAGACGGAAATATTTCCATCCATATCAATTTTCTTCTTAAAGACCCATTTGCACTCAACGGGTCTTGCACCGTCAGGCAGATCAACCAAATTCCAAACTTGGTTTTCATCCATGGACTTTAACTCGGATCTCATGGCTCCAAGCCATGACTCGGAATCAGATCCCACCATCGCTTCCGAATAAGTTGCCGGCTCATTACTGTCTAACAGTAAAACATCTCGAGCACTCTGTAATCTGGCAGATCTCCGTGGTTCAGGTGCTATTACCGGTGTAGGTACCACGACCGGCTCAGCCTCCAAGGCGTTCGCCGACTCGCCCGTAGCCGGTTCCTCTCGAATTTCTTCGAGTTGCACTGTGCTCCCACTGACTTCCCGACTGAGAAACTCTTTCTCAAGGAAGACACCATTCCGAGCGACAAACACTTTGCCCTCTTCCCGGTTGTAGAAGTAGTACCCCAAGGTTTCCCTCGGATACCCCACGAAAATACACTTATCCGACTTGGGTGTGAGCTTGTCCGACTGAAGTCGCTTGACAAATGCCTCACAACCCCAAATCTTAAGAAAAGACAAACTTGGCTTTTTACCAGTCCACATCTCATGTGGTGTCTTCTCTACTGACTTTGATGGTACTCTGTTTAGTGTGAAAGCTGCAGTTTCTAGACAATAACCCCAAAATGATAAAGGTAGATCTGTCCGACTCATCATTGATCGTACCATGTCCAACAAGGTCCGATTTCTCCGTTCCGATACACCGTTTCTCTGCGGTGTACCCGGCGGAGTGAGTTGAGGAACTATTCCACAACTCTTTAGATGGTCATCAAACTCATGGCTCATGTACTCGCCTCCACGGTCCGACCGTAGAAACTTTATTTTCTTGCCGAGCTGATTTTGTACCTCACTCTGGAATTCCTTGAACTTTTCAAAGGCTTCCGACTTGTGTTTCATTAAATAGATATATCCATACCTACTCAAATCATCAGTGAAGGTAATGAAGTACTCATAACCACCTCTGGCTGTCGTGCTCATTGGACCACATACATCACTATGTATTAGTTCCAATAAGTCGGACGCCCTTTCACAACTCCTTGCAAAAGGTGTCTTGGTCATTTTGCCTAGTAGGCATGATTCGCATGTCTCGAATGACTCTAAGTCAAATGAAGTTAGAAGTCCATCATCATGGAGCTTCTTCATGCGCTTCCAACTTATATGACCAAGCCGACAGTGCCAAAAGTAAGTCATATTCAGATCATTTGGTTTCAACCTTTTAACATTTATGTTATAGACCGATTCACTATCAAGATTTAAAATAAATAACCCGTTCTGAACGGGTGCAAAGCCATGAAACATATCTTTCAAATATAAAGAACAACCATTATTCTTAATATTCGACTCATAACCTTGTCTCATCAAACATGAGGCGGAAATAATGTTTCGACTAAGCGCTGGAACATAATAACAATTATTTAGTTCCAAAATAAATCCTGAAGGTAAATGAAGTTGCATCGTGCCGACTTCCAACGCAGCGACTCTCGCCTTGTTGCCGACCCGAATATCAACCTCTCCTC
Organism: Alopecurus myosuroides; assembly: GCA_028641055.1. NCBI lineage: Eukaryota > Viridiplantae > Streptophyta > Magnoliopsida > Poales > Poaceae > Alopecurus > Alopecurus myosuroides. The sequence goes on along the minus strand of CM054058.1, from coordinate 5,907,493 downwards.
TTGCCACGCTCCTAGTTCTTACCAGCCCCTGCAACGAGTTGCAAATGTGAATGACTGATCCGGTATCATATACCCAAGAACTATTAGGTGCATCAGCAAGATAAATGTCTATAACATTGCACACAAGTGTACCTGAGTCGGAAGTCGTACCTCCACTCTTGGCCTTGTCAGCCAAATACTTGGTGCAATTCCTCTTCCAGTGGCCATCCTGCTTGCAATAGAAGCAATTGGCTCCGGCTGTAGGAGAAGGCTTAGTATTTGAGGAAGCGCTCTGGACAGGGCCATGGGCGTTGCCTCCTGACTTATCCTTCTTCTTCTTAGTCCAAGAACTCTTCTTGAACTTAGCCTTATTCTGCACCATCAACACTTGACTGGTGCCTTTCTTGATATCAGCCTCTGCCGTTTTGAGCATCCCATGTAATTCAGTGATACTCTTATCCATACCATGCATATGGTAGTTCGAGATGAACGGACCATACGCACTAGGAAGAGAGTTCAGAATTATATCAGTGGCGATCTCTTCTTTAATTGAGAAGCCCAAGCGATCCAAAGACTGTATGTAACCAATCATCTTGATTACATGCGGACTCAGTGGATCGCCGTCTTTCAGCTTACAGCCAAGCAAAGCTTGAGAGACTTGATACCTCTCAGTCCTTGCTTGAGCCTGGAACATACTTTTGAGGCTTTCGATCATATCGTAGGCCTCAACATTTTCGAACTGCTGCTGCAAGTCCGGTTCCATGTGTGCAAGCATAAGACAGCTAATCTCCGTAGACTCATCTCTAGTCTTACGGTAGGCATTCGTGACTGCGACAGTCGCATCGTCATCAGGCTCATCTGGAAGTGGAGTTTCTAGAACATGCTCTTTCTTGTCATGCTTGAGGACTATCCTCAGATTACGATACCAGTTGGTGAAATTAATTCCATTAAGCTTATCTTTCTCTAGGATTGACCTCAACGCAAAAGTGGACAACTGAGGAAGGTTGCTAGGTGCCATTGATCTACAACAGAAAATACGCAAAAACACTTAAGACATGTATTCATAAAAGAGCAGGCATATTAAACGCTTTAATACTTATGCTCCCACTAGAACCAACATCCCTCCGATGGTTGCTAAGTGATTCAGGACCCTAAATAAGCAAGCCGACTAGTGAGCTTTAGCATCACCGCTAGCCGTCAAGTGATCTAGGTAGGCAACACCTTGCCAATCGTATCTCTATACGACTCCTGTTAGTTGGGTGACATCACATGCCCCGGCTCCCAACCTACCTCGCCCCGAGCCCCACAACCGTTGTGATGGACTCGTCTAGATTACCAAGTGCTTCTGCTTGTAAGAGTCCGACTCGAACCCACCTAACCGGAAAGAATTGGTAGCACCTCAATTTTATGAGCCCACTACCAAGAATGTCCGACTTGTGATGGTGCAGCACTGGCGGGGCGACCGACTAGACCTTCTTTGAGGGATTAAAGAATCTACCAACTATCTACATAGAGGTAAATAGAGACATAACAATAACACAAATAAAACAATTATAATGTGAAATGGTATGGCTCTCTTCATGGTGATCTCCATCTCCACGAAGCTTGTAAGTCGACTCGTGCCAACTCTTGTCACGTGCCATCATACTCCATGTAGCCGACTTGTACATCGACTTGCATGCCACCGGGTTCTCCAACAAGCTACACTAGCTAGTAAATCAAAATTTACATAGAGAATCCGACACGCAGGCCGGTATACAATAAAATGACAGCACCTAGGCTCCAGCCGGCTGACATAAACATGATACGCAGATCATGTATGGATTACACACATCACATGCACATAAGCCATACCATTCACAACTTCCTGCAAAAACAAGTTATGCATAGAGACGATGTCTACCGGCGTTGTGAAACTCGCAACGACATCTAAGGCGCTACGACAGGACGACGGCGGTCCGATCATGGATTTCTTCATCGGATAAAACGATTTTACCCGAATCTGATCCGTATTCCGATTCGACCAAACTCTTTGATCTTCGATCACCGCAACTGGATTTATGTGTCACGGTATACCCCGATGGCGGAAACCGACCGGTAGGGGTATGTTGTTTCACGACCTTAGCAGTATGATCACGGAAACCTGATCATCCATTAACCCCGAGTACGATTGATCCAATCAACCTTGTACAAAACCGATCTATCTCATAGACCGACCACCAAAACAGCAATTAGATCACATCTAACGCTAACTACATATCACATATGTACGGATCTCGGGCCTAATACCAGAAGCTACCGCTCTGATACCACTGTTGGCACGCGTAGAGAAAAACGAAAACTTTTCCTACGCGGTACTCCCAAGATTTAGCCGAGGTAGAAGGCCACGAGTATTACCACTGGACGCGCAGGTGCGGATTATCGATGTAGCGCGTCTGGTCGGGGCAGTGCAGTCCCACGATCCGGTCCGGCTGATCCAATCCCTCGAACGTCGAAGTGCTGAACGTACAACACCTCTGCCGGTATCCACACGTACGAGGAGGAGCTCCGACGGCGGACTGCTAGGTCCGGTGCGGCGGCTGGACTGAGTGGGGCTAGGGTTCCCAACGCATGGGAGAGTGGACTAACTTGCCCGCTGGGCAACCTGCGCCCCTCTTTATATAGCGTTTGGTAATGGGCTGCACAACAGTTGTGGCCCATTCCCTCTGTGAGTCCGACTCACTAACTCAGTCCATTTCCGGTTCGGGTCCAACCCAACCATTATTTGCTCCCGCTCTTAAGTGTGCGACCCTGCAGGCTCATGGCGACTTGGACACGATTGGAGTCCAACTCCCAATCGATCAATCGGTAGCGGCTCCTAGCAGAACGTGCCGACTCCCAAGTACCATTGAGTCATGACGACATACCTTTCAATGTGATATTCATCTTAGTCCCTTTTGCCTCACGATATACCTTGTCGAGCTATAGGCGATTTATCGTCATCCCTTAAATAGCTCAACTCTCTTCTCGATCCGTGATATGTGATTCATCTGACTAACTCTTAGTCAATCGACACAGTTAACACTTAACTGAGTCGCGCATGGCCATGCTTCCTGAATCATATCACTCGAGAGGGCCCAGAGAATATCTCTCCATTCGGAGGGGCAAAATCCCATCTTGATTATCCACATCACGCAGCTTGCTTCTCATTCGGCCTGAACTCTGCCTTTATAGTTGCCTTGTCACAGAACAACGTTTGACAGAACCTAAGTCGGTGATCCACAACTCGGATTGTGCGACAACCTCAGGTCTAAGGATTACATTGATTGAGACATGCAAATGACGACTTGATCGTTGCATCTCAATGTGGGTCAGTCCGACTTGCTAAACTCTTTAGCCAAGTCCGTGAACGTTGGAATGGCATCACCATGCCCATGACAAGTGGAACCGTGTCATCAGCCAACACTCACATTAGTCTAGGGTGTGTGTCCAGCACAACCTAAATGACTAAGGACAATCTAGTATGAACAACATGAATATATAGTTCCACAATCGAATCACATATTCAATGACATATATCAGATGTTCAAAACAAGGACAACTTAATAACTTTATGAATACAGTGGGAATTACATCATACATGATTGCCTCTAGGGCATATTCCCAACAGAAGAAGCCAATCGGTCCAATCTTCGGAGCTGTAGATACACTATTTTATTCCTTGTTGATCTTTCAGATTTAGTTATTGATGTTAGTTAATCAAGAATTATGGAGTAGTGGTGTGGTTGCGACATCAGAGTTTTCTGCAGTTGGTGTTGTAGATTTTTCTTTATTTGTTTATTTATAAAGAATGTAGATTTGTTTTACAGTTTAATCATCCCTTGAGTTTCCAATAAATACTAAATCACAAAGCTAGCATCAATTCCACTATGTATATGTTTCATGGCAAGTTACAAATATATTGTGCACATAGGGAAGAAATATTGAAATATTATGCATTATGTGATTATGTCTACATGTGCGGACGGGAAAATAAATCCGGATCCCGTGGCAACGCACGGGCATTTAACTAGTATTATATATATTAAGTAAACAACAAGAAGTTGCCGACCGACAGAAGCGGTATCTACTATGTTTCCATGCTCCCTATCAAACTCATATCTCACCGTGTTTCTCTCTTCCTCCAATCTTTCTTTTTGCCTTTTTGGGATGAGTAGGCGTGTTGTTCGGTAGGAGGTGGTTTTGCTCTGCATTTGTATCTGCTAAGATAAAATAATAATCTCTTGAGAACACACCGCCTAAATTGGATTATAAGTAACATATTTCTCCTTTTGTAGTCATCTCTTAAGCCATGAATTATGGGGGCACCACCAAACTAGGATAAAAAATAAAGAGGCTACCATGTGGAAAAATTGGCACCCAGGAGAAGCAGTATCTACTAAGTGTCCATGCTCTCTACAGAACTCATATTTTCCTATCTCTCACCGTGATTCTCTCTTCCTTCCCCCTTTCTTTGTACCTTTTTTGGACGAGGAGGCAAGTTCTTCTGCAGAAGGTGGTTTTGCTCTGCAAGCGGCTGTCTTTTTACATCTCTTCTCAATCTCACCTGCTCCTCCAACGTGGATCTGCGAGGCAGGGGTCTCTTTGGCCATGGCATTAAGAGGTAGCACCACAAAACTTGTCGCCCCTAACTCTCTTCTACTCGAGTTCCACTTTTCAACCCTGGGTTTTATGTGCTCACATAACTTTTCATCTCCACCGTCGATATGTATTTCTTCGAGAACCATTGCATTCTCGGCGAAGATTTTTATCAGCTTGACACCAAAACAGTCCCTCTTCTCTAGCTGGAATTGCAAGTCCACTCTCCTCAGGGAGGTCTGCAAGCATTGGAACGAGTAGCGCGGACCTGACATAGCTGCGGCCAGAATTTGCTTCCGAGTAGTTCCTTTGCGTACCTCATCTTTATTTGATGATTTGTCTTCCTCCTCATACTTTGCGGTGAGGTTTATTCGGAGAGCACTCAGCACTGGAGAGCAGTGGAGCAGGTTCAAGATGGTTGTCAGTGCCGTACTCTTGTCTTTCGTCCAATGTGCTCCTTCAAACACGAGACGCTCGAGGCGGTGGAATACCGGCAGGATATCTACCTGCCTTGCCTCGCTGAGGACAGCGACATCCTCGAGGTGGTCCACCTTGAGCTTGATCTCCTTGGTGCTGGTGAAGTTCCCAGCGAATTGCCAGAAGGTTTCCAAGTCTTGGTTTGGATCCTCTACCCTGTAACCTTGCTCGAAAAATTCGAGATCCACTTGTTCCAACTCTAGAGGCTGGGGAGTGAATTTGTACGAGTGGAGTGGCCCCTTGTAGCTGAAACGGCGCAGCATCATGGCGTGGATCACCAAACGACGGATGGTCTTTTGAAAGTACCATCCGGCGCGAGGTTTCCCTATCTTTACCTCCCATGTGCAATTGTGAAGCACGAGCGCGGTGGTTGCGGGGCATCGGAAGTGGCGCCACGGGGCTTCTACGGCTTCCTCGTGTTTTATGCGGACAGAGTCGAGTCGGACCGCAGAGAGCGTCGGCGATGAGTTAATAACGCGCTGGAGAGATGTGAGGTCCTGGCAGCCATGGCTGAGACATAGAGAGGACAGCCGCGGGAGCACGGCCTCGCTGTGGTAGATTAGTCCCCTGGAGTTGGTCAGTTCTAGAATCCGGAGTGTGTCCAGCGGCAGGGAGTCGACGGGTATTGCGCAGAGGTTGAAGTGGTAAGGATCTTTGGCGACGAGCAGGACCTCCTCGACGCGGCGCGTCACCCGGTGGGCGAGCAGGACCTCGATCAATTCTTTGTAATCATAATGGGGGCGCCAGGTGATCAAAGTGAGCCTCCTGACGGGGACATCGACGGCGTCGAGTACCTCCTTGGCCACGGATACCAAGTCCTCGCTCCGGGAGAATAAGCGGGCGTTTCGGTGGCGTCGTCGTCGTCGTCGCCCCCTTGGCTCCGCGGAGACCAATTCCTCGTTACCGGAGATCGGCAAGACGCCCGTCTCGAGGTTTACGGCGCCCGAGGATAGCCAGAGCGGCGCGCGCCAACGCCGCGAGAGCGCGGTCGTGGACGCGGCCTCCTTGAGTGGGGCAAAGTGGAGGATGCGGTTGAGGATGTCGTTGGAGAGATCGGACAGGCGGTCCACGCGACCGGCGGCCATCGCCGACGTTGCCGGCGCGAGAGGATGCGATGCGATCTTGATATCGATTGGATTCACCCGTGGTATATATATGGACGTACTTGAGTCTGTTTGGGTCTGTTTGGGCGGATCGAGCTGAATACCAATCGGGCGTAAGTTACATTTTTTTTTGCAGAACATAGATTCAGTTCGGTGTTAAATCAATGTTTTCATTTCAGTGTTATATATCTTCTGTCATACTACTTTCGGGCACTTTCTCCTGCTCTGAGATCACCCGGTCCAGATGGTTTTGGCCCCAGCTTCCACACCAAATTCTGGGACACCGTCGTCAGCAATGTGCTCGCTATTTTTGACGACTTGTACAACCACTCTATTGACCTTGCCAGGATCAACAAAGCCTTCCTTGTACTCCTCCCCAAAATTGAACATGCTAGGTCACCGTCTAATTTTCGTCCAATCTCTCTCTTCAAAACTGCATCGCCAAAATAATCACAAAGGTGCTTACCACTAGACTATAGTCCTCCGTTCACTCCTTGGTTGATGCTGACCAAACGGGTTTCCTTTCCGGAAGATGCATCTGTGAAAATTATCTATGCCGCTAACCTGGTTAGGTGCTGCAACTCCAGCAAGGCTCTCACCGTTGTGTTCAAAATTGACTTTAGGAAAGCCTTTGACTCTGTTAACTGGAACAGCCTTATTGATATCCTTCGCGCTCGAGGGTTTGACGATAGATGGTGTTCTTGGATGCGCATGATCCTTGATACTGGACATACTACTGCTGTCCTGAACGGTGTTCCGGCCCTTGGATCAGGTTTAAGAAAGGCCTCCGTCAAGGGGACGCTCTTTCCTCATACCTCTTTATCATTGTTGCCGACCTTCTTCAAGGGGGACCCGGCGAACGCAACTAGCCTTCAGTTGGTCCTCGATGCCTTCGCTACGGCTATTGGTCTAGCTATCAACTTCCACAAGTCCTTCTATGTGCCAATGCACACTGACTCCGCTCTCCCGTTTGCGATTGCGTCCACGCTTCGGTGCTCCATTTCAAGCTTACCGCAATCTTACCTTGGTCTCCCGCTATCCCACACAAAACTCCCTCTCTCTGCCTAGTCCCCCTTATTTCCTCGTTTGACCGACGTCTCTCGTGGTGGAGCGCAATGCTCCTCTCGTCCGGGAAGCGGCTGGTCATGTGCACCGCTGTCCTTAACAAATTTGCTACATACTTTATGTGAGCCTATTTCCTGTCACATGGTGTGATAGATGCAATTGACAAGAGAAGGCGTGCCTTCTTTTGGACAAGCAAGGAAAAGTGCACCGGTGCTCGTTGTCTAATCGCCTGGGACAAGGCATGCTTATCTATGCAGGTGGGTGGCTTCGGGATTCAGGATCTTCAACGGCAAAACACGACGCTCCTCCCCAACTTTGTCCACAAATTACACCAACCCGAAGAGATCCCCTACAAGAGCTGGTTCCATGCCACTCGGGAAGTGACCTTGGCAACACCTCATCTTCTCCATCCTTCATCGACGCCATCGTGACGCACGACCTCCACCTGTACCGCTCTATTACCCGCTTGTCTCTCCTTAACGGGGAATGCTTGTCGTTCTGGTACGACAAGTGGCTCCCCGGTCCACCCCTCCATATCCGTTTTCCTACCATCTTCTCCCACATCACCAAACCTAATGCAACCGTCGCTGTCGTGCTCGTCGACGGCCACGACTTGCACACTAGGCTCACCCACGCCACCGGACGCGAGAACCTGCGTGTTCAGGAGATCATTGACGACACTGTCCTGGATACACTCCCCGACGAGCGATTCATGGCTTGGGGGAGTACACACCCCTCCAGCTCGCGCCCTCGCCCCTGTTAGGCCGGTAGATGCCTCCGCCACCATCGTATGGTCCTCCAATCTTCCCTCCAAGAAGATTTTCTCCCACTTGGTTGACGCTAACAGGCTCAGTTCGCGCGCAGATCTTCTCTCCAAGAATTGTGCCTCCACCAACTCCTACGAGCGCTACCGGGCTAGGGAAACATGCACTCACATTCATTTAGAGTGCAGTGTATCCTCTGAGGCCTAGAGTCAACAAGAGGTTGTGGCGACGGTCTCCAGGGGCTCACCAGGCGCGACCTAGATTGGGGTCGCTCCTGGCATCCCTTGGGGGCCCTCTGGGCCCCCTCCAGCTCTTCTTTAGACTCCGTTTTTGTTCTGGATAAAAAACGATCTCCTTGGATTTTTAAGCCCTTTTTAATAACTTCTGCATGCCTCCGGAGTTATGCATGAGTAGTTCATCCCTGGGCTACGGGTCCGTAGCAGTAGCTAGATAGTTGTCTCCTCCTCATATGCCTCAATTTTTAGATCTCGTGAGCTGCCTATCATGATCGAGATTGATCTTATGTAATTCTATATGCTGTGTTTGCTGAGATCCGATGAATATTGACCTTATGCCAAGTTGATTATAGTCTTCACTGCATATGTTATTTGGGATCTTGCATGCCTTCCGTTGCTAGTGGTTGCTCTGGCCAAGTAGTTGTTAGTGACTTCAAGTTATGCTTGATAGTTGGTTCATGCCTCCTTGTTGCCTTGCTCGAGTGACAGAAACGTGAAGGGGGAGGATGTGATGTTGCCATTAGGGAGAAAATAGCGGTGAGAGTACCCGCGTGTATAATCGTTTCTTACATTACACACTTTGTTTAATGCAATTATCTGTTGCTTGCAACTTAATACATAGGGGGTTTGGATGATAACCTGAGGGTGGATTATTAGTCATAGATGCAGATGGATGTCGGTCTATGTATCTTGTTGTAATGCCAGCACTAAATATCATAGTAGTCATCATGTTATAATGTGCCCTACAGTGCAACCTTTATTTGTCAATTGCCCAGCTGTAATTTGTTCATCCAGCATGCTATCTTTTATGGAGAGACACCACTAGTGAACCTATGAACCCCGGTCCATTTTCCACACTGTTAAAGTAACCACAACAATTTCTTGCTCTCTTTATTTTCTGAAAGCATACAACTGTTTTCTAGACTATACGTCTAATATTTGTTTTTAGCAAGACCGGTAGATTGACAACCCCACTGTACCGTTGGGGCAAAGTATTTTGGTTGTGTTGTGTGCAGGTTCCACGTTGTTGCTGACACTGGTGAAGCGCCATCACCACCGTCAGTGGCATCAACCCTTCCGAAGGTCCTCTTTCTCCTACTGGATTGATAACCCTGGTTCTTAACTAAGGGGAAAATTCTTACCCCTTTGCTCATCACACCCTCCTCTTGGGGTATCCCAACGCAAGCATCAAGGACATTTTCTGGCGCCGTTGCCGGGGAGAAGGAAGTCTTCTGGCAAGGGGAGTCTCTCACTCTCAACCTCTTTATTTTGTTTATTGTCTTGTTTTAATTCTCTATATTGAAAACACAAAAAAATAGTTTAATTCATAGTTGTTATTTACTTGCTTGCTGTTGTTTTTGTTTTTCTGCTCTTAAAGTTCAATTTTTCATCATGTTTCTCCCTAAATTTACTTTAAAAGATTTGCCGGTGGGAAGTGGTTCTATACTTGGAAAGGACACTATTAAAGAATTTTTTGATCATGTTAGTAAGCATGATAATTTTGAGGAAAAATCCATTGTAGAACTTGCTCCCAATTACGAGACTGCTGCAACTTCTTTAGTTCACATGCTAGAAGCTAGGTTTGTTAACCTTCATCCCATAATACAACATATGTTTCTCAACTTGAACAACATTGAAGATGTTGAGAAAAGAAACTTCATCTTAGAAACTATGCTTAAAGAATTTTGAGTTGTTGCTATAGAAGCTAGAAAAGTCATTGACCGTTTCAATATGCTTGACTCATGTGTAGACGTTGTTGGTGCTCTAGAAAAAACTGAATCTAATAATGAAAACGAGGATAAAATACCAATCCCCTATAAATTAATGGCACTGCACGAAACCCAAGAAAAGAATTTTGATTCGATTGTTCGTGGGAATTTATTTGATGAAAATAGTAAGCCCCTAAAAATACTAAGAGAGGAGCTTATGAAACCCACTTGGATAAAATATAATGCATTATTAAAGAGTTGCCAAACCTTGATTTGACTGCCTCACTTGAAAATACTTGAGTTGATCTTTTATGCCTAGCTGAAAGGCGTTAAAGAAAAGCGCTACCGGGAGACAACCCGTTTTATTTCTCTATTTTTATTATGTTTTTCTTTGTTTTCTTTGGTGTGCTTTGCACCTGGGTGTTATCTATTTCCTTAGCAACACTACTGTATCTTTTCTTTTGTGTTTTTGTTGAGCCAAGTAAAGCCTCTAGTGGAAAATTGACACTATATTTCTGTTTTCTGCGCTGAAAACAGATTTCTGCTGTCCACTTTTAATTCCATTAAACATCACAGAAAATTCACAATGACCTGAGCTTTTTTGTGCTTAATCTTGAAAAAAATCGATCTCTGCCTGCTGCTCTGTTTTGACAGATTTCTGCCATTTATCGCATTTGCATCTTAATCTCTTTGTTTTGGTGTTATTTTGAGAAAAGGAGTTTTAAAAGAATTTGTGACAGTAGCTAATGTGTTTTCTATTGCTAGTCTTGTGTTGAAACTGAACCATGTGAGTTTATTATTTTGACTGCACTAACGTTGCTAATGAAGATTGTGAGAATTTTGATGTGAAGGAAGTTTTCAAGGGTCAAGAGAAGAGAATGATATGATGTGATCAAGAAGAGTGAAAATCCTAATCTTGGGGATGCCCCGGTGGTACATCCCACCAAATTCCACGAAGACTCAAGCGTCTAAGATTGGGGATGCCCAAGGCACCCCCTTTTTCATCAACAAATTATCAGGTTGCTTCTAGTGAAACTATATTTTTATTCGGTCGCATCTTATGTGCTTTACTTGGAGCGTGTTTTATTTTTGATTTCAGTTTGCTTTTTCTTTTGCTTTCAGTTTTTTTTTATTTTCATAATAAGCTTGGTTGGACCCCAGCATTCTTTTATTGGAGAGTGACACGCTCCGCTTTTTCATGAGAATACGTTGTATTCTTAGTCTGTGTTTGGCTGCTGCATTTAATTAGCTCCTGTTTTGCATGCATCTCTTATCAGAGTTGTTAGTTTTAGTAGTATTATTTGAGTACTCTCATGTTTTCTTGTTGTATCATAATGATTATTTTTGTTAAATCATATTTTGTATAGTGCTTGTTGGGAGAAAGAAAACTGCTGCTTGAAGTAGAATTTATAACAGTACTAGTAGAAGCTTGTATAGACCGTGGCTAGAACTTTTTTATGCCATGCTAAATGTTATTTTAGTTTTAAAGCCTTTTTGTTATTGACTAGCATGATTAGCCTCAAATAGCTGAGAGTGTTTAATATGTATTGAAAGATTCATGAGTTGTTCTGGTCATAGTAAAGCATCAATATATGGTATTCTCTTTCGAATGATTTATTCGGTTTACTTGGCGCATGCTCACACCATGTTTATGACTACAAACCAGTCACGAATATCCTCCATGACCACTTAGTTTTTGAACTTGTCATACTTTTTATGTTTTAATTAATGATGCTTGTGTCGCTATGCATGATTATGGCTCTTATGCTCTCTTGATTTGTCGCTCCCAGTCTTTTGTTAGCCTCCACCTGTATTGCGTATGATCTCTACTCGTGCATCCAAACTCCTTTAAAACAAAGTTTTTCCCATTGTGTACACCATACCTACCTACATGTGGTATTTAACTGTCATTCCAAAGTAAATTGCTCATGTGTTACCTTTAAAACCTTTAAAATTACTCCTTCTTTGTGTTCTTGTTTTTGCTCATGAGGACGTCAATAGAGAATCTTTATCTCACTTGTTGATTGGATATCGCACCATGGACTAGTGGCTTCATCCTCTTATCCAAATGATAGAAGAGCTGGCAGCGGGGTGTCCATCCCCAAATTAATACAAACAAATTCTCTTCACTATTTTTGCCCCTGATCATATCAGTCAAAGCATAATTGTGTAAACAAAAGAGAAAGAGGGATGACCTTCTACACCAGTTGCGTCCTTCACCATGGGAGATGCTCTTGTGAATCTAGTTGGCTTGTGACGTACTGTATTATCTGTTTACCATTCGTTGAAACTAGAATACACCTCTCCCAAAATATAGAAATTCCTCCACAGATGTCAAACTTTTAATACCACTGTTTAATAAAATAAAAAGTTCTAGAACATGAGTGATCTATGCTTCCCGCTGTGAAGGGCCTTTCTTTTACTTTTATGTTGAGTCTCCATCTTCTAACTTTATACACAGTTGAGCGAGCATTTTTGCCATTCTGAGTTTTATGTGCATTTGTCCCATAAACATCAATAATTACTTCATGATGTGCTATTATTTATTCCTAAACTATTTTTTCTAGTCTTCCTCTTGAACTTTCAATGTGTCCTGGCATTTATGTTTTGTCCCACTCTAAAGGACTAGCGAAAAACCACTTTGCCATGCTTTCTCTATACCAGAAACAAACGTGTACCTTTCTTTGCATTATTATTCATGATCCTTCATTTGAGTTACTCTTCGTGATGCAAAGTAATTTCTATGCTTTATTAATAAAGTTTTATTTTTCATGCCTGTGTTTAAAGTTCTATGATCTCAGCGTGCATATGATTTTACATTAGATTCATCAAGTTTATGTTAGTAGCATGTCACCTCGGAAATTATTGTTTTACCATTTACCTACTCGAGAACGAGTAGGAACTAAGCTTGGGGATGCTTGATACGTCATATACGTATCCCTAATTTCTGATGCTGCATGATGATATTATGCCAATTGCTACATGTTTTCTCCCTTCTTTATGTCATTTTTATCAATTTTCCGGACTAACCTATTGACAAGATGCCACAGAGCCTGTTCCCTGTTTTCTGCCGTTTTTTTTAGTTTCAGAAAAGTTGTTCTGGAAATATTCTCGGAATTGGAAAATTCGAAGCCTGGAAGCATCCAGAAGACCGAAGAGGAGTCGAAGAGGGGAAACAGGGGGGGGACAACATAGGCTGGCGCTGCCCCCCTGGCCACGCCAGCTATGGGTCTGGGGCCCCTGGAGCTCCACCGCCTTTTCCCTTTCTCCTATTTAAGCCCCCGGATGGAAAACCCTAAGCACCTGATCAAAATGCCCAACAAAGTTCCGCAGCCGCCGTCACCATCAACCCTAGATCAAGAGGGTTCTGGAGCTTTTTTCCGGCACCCCGCCGAAGAGGAAATCATCACCGGAGGCTTCTTCAACACCATGCCTGCCTCCAGAGTGATGCGTGAGTAGTTCATCCCTGGGCTACGGGTCCATAGCAATAGCTAGATGGTTGTCTCCTCCTCATATGCCTCCATGTTTAGATCTCGTGAGCTACCTATCATGATCGAGATCGATCTCATGTAATTCTATATGTTGTGTTTGCTGGGATCCGATGAATATTAACCTTATGCCAAGTTGATTATAGTATTTATTGCATATGTTGTTTGTGATCTTGCATGCTTTCCGCTGCTAGTGGTTGCTCTGGCCAAGTAGTTGCTAGTGACTCCAAGAGGAAGTATTTATGCTTGATAGTGGGTTCATGCTTCCTTGTTCCCTTTCTCGAGTGACAGAAACATGAAGGGGGAGGATGTGTTGTTGCCATTAGGGAGAAAACAACGGTGAGAGTACCCGCGTGTATAATCATTGCTTACATTACACACTTTGTTTAATGCAATTATCTGTTGCTTGCAACTTAATACCTTAGGGGGGTTGGATGATAACCTGACGGTGGATTATTAGTCATAGATGCAGATGGATGTCGGTCTATGTATCTTTTTGTAATGCCCGCACTAAATATCATAGTAGTCATCATCTTATAATATGCACTACGGTGCAACCTTTATTTGTCAATTTCCCAGCTGTAATTTGTTCACCCAACATGCTATCTTTTATGGAGAGACACCACTAGTGAACCTATGAACCCCGGTCCATTTTCCACACTGTTAAACAAACCACAACAATTTCCTGCTCTCTCTACTGTCTACAAGCATTCAACTGTTTTCCACACTATACGTCTAATCTTTGTTTTCAGCAAGACCGGTGAGATTGACAACCTCACTGAACCATTGGGGCAAAAAAAATTGGTTATATTCTGTGTATGTTCTATGTTGTTGCTGACACCGGTGAAGCTCCAGCACCATCGTCAGTGGCATCAACCTTCCGAAGGTCCTCTTTCTCCTACTGGATTGATAACCCTGCTTCTTAACTAAGGGGAAAATTCCTACCGCTGTGCTCATCACACCCTCCTCTTGGGGTATCCCAACGCAAGCATCAGATGCTTCCGGGGAAAATAGGAATTCCGGGCTTCCAACTTTCCAATTCCGAGAATATTTCCAGAACAACTTTTCTGAAACTAAAAACAACAGAAAACAGGAAACTGGCTCTGTGGCATCTTGCCAATAGGTTAGTCCGGAAAATCGATACAAATGACATAAAGAAGAGAGAAAACATGTAGCAATTGGCATAATATTATCATGGAGCATCAAAAATTAGGGATACGTTTATGACGTATCAACGACGCTTCACCTAAAAAGTACGCACGTGTTGTATCTGAAAGTATATAAAAGTTGATGTTTAAAATATACACACGATGTATCTAAAAGTATAAGTGTGGTGTATCTGAAAGTACACACACGTTTCTGTACACCGATGCTAGTACTGCATATACACCCACGCGCTGCTTCTGGGTGTACACACACACTCCTACTGAAAGTGCACGGTGTACAAGAACGCTGCTACTGGATGTACACGGTGTACATGGTGTACACCCATGCGTCTGTTACTGGATGTACACCCACGTTGCTACTAGAAGTATAAACTGCTACTGAAAATATAATGTATATAGAACAGGGAACAAAAGTCCGAAAAAAAGTTTCTCGAAACCTATCAACATGAGATCTAATTTTGAAGATCTCGGCGTGTGGATCTGAAATATGAAAATGGTTTGTAATTCCGAATTACGGTTCTCGAGATATTTCATTTCTAAAAAATGAATCCCAAAAATAAATGTGTTCACACCCCTCCGTTCGTGGTATGGAGAAAACCCACCAAATTTCTCTCGTGTTGACACTTGTCACGCATGCAAGCACATGTGGGGGCCGTGTAAAAGGAGAAAGTGACACTTGCCGCGAGGGGAGTGCACGAGAAGGGAAAACGCGACACCTGTCACAGGCACACCGCGCGAGGGTGACCTTTCGGAAGGCTTCCCTTTTTCTAGTGATTTCTATGATTTTTGGTGTGAGTTCTCCACGCTGGTAACTCCAACCCTCGCATCGCCTCCCGTAAGAGAATCGGCACCGCCACCCCCTCCCTCGTCATCCGCCATCTCTGCTGCCGGAGACAGTCACCGGGACTCCCCTACGTGCTGGCGGTGAAGGTGGCGGCGGAGCCTTCGCCACTCCTTCTTCGCGAAGAGGTATATGGTCGTAGAGGCGGCGGCCTCGGGAGGTGTAGCGTCCCCGGCTTCGCGGCGAGCGGGGGCCGCAGGTGCGGTCCGGTGACCTCGGCCGTGTGGGCGGCGTGATTCTGGCAGGCGATGTGTGTAACACGGGGCTGGTCCGGAGGCCAGCTGCGTCATATCATAAGACCTCCACCCTCTCCTCACGTCAGCTCGCCCACTAGGCCACATCATGCACATGTTGGACTTTGGCTTCCCGGATTGGCCGGCCGTGGTGTCGGTGGTTGGGAAGGAGTCCGGGAGAAATCCCGACGGTGTCGACGTGCATGGGTGTCGTTCCACTTCGTTGAGGCGCCATCCAAGTACTCCCTTCTCCCTACCCCTCGTCCATTGGCTTCTTGGGGTGCAAACCCAAACTGGGCGATGGTTGCGTCATGGGCATCACGACCTTCCTAGAGGCACTGCTTTGGGACCCATGGGGGTGTGTGGGTGTTATTTCCGTGTAGCTGGTGGGTGGGTGGTGGCAATGTGGTCATGTTCTCCTCGTCTTGTCTGCTCGGACTGGTCCTTAACCTCCAGGGTGCTCTTTGACCGCCCTTTCGTATGTTGTCCGGCGATGCGAAGCCCTCGAGCTTGGTTGATAGGAGAAGGGTTCCCCTCTGCCGGTTACAACTACATGGCTTGACTCGAGAGACAAAGCTTCTTCATGTGTTTTTTTTTGTTCGCCAACGACGTTGGGATACTAACCGAGTCCTCCTAATGGGCCTACCCATTCCAATTACACGCATAAGCCCAACATGTGGATCCACTCTAAGCATCTAGAAGGCCCAGCTATAGCCCACCCGCGAGCCGTCTAACAATCAGAGGTGCATGATACGTCTCAAACGTATCTATAATTTTTGATGTTCCATGCTTGTTTTATACCAATTGCTACATGTTTTCTTTACACTCCGTAGCATTATTATGCATTTTCTGGGACTAACCTATTAACAAGATGCCACAGTGCAAGTTCATGTGTTCTAATGTTTTTCTATTCCAAATAATTGCTAATGCATGTAAAATGCATACATGAACTTTGCATGTTATTACTTGTTTTTCCTACATATTAGAAACTTATATTCATGTTTTATAATGATTTGGGGGATTTTCTGAACAATCCCCCTTCTTTTGGTTCTAACCCTGTTTTTCCAGAAAACGTACTTTTTAGTCTTTGAGACTTTTCGGGAGCTTCGGGACTCCAAAAAGGGCAAGGCCAAAGATCACGGTTCAGAATTTTCGAGACGAAGACCATGGGCCAAAGTAGAGGGACAAAAGGCCAACTAGGTGGAAAATAGGACCCTCCACGCGGCCAGATTCCTTGGTCGCGTGTGGGGCCCCATTTTTGCCCCCGTGGCTCCGATGCCGTCGATTTTTCTTCTCCCGAGTGTCTCGTGACCTAAAAACGATTATATAAAGGGTCCCCGGGTCTTTTCGAGAGGGAGGCGGCGCCGAGAGACGAAACCACAGAACAGAGAGACAGAAGGCTGCCGCCGGAGAAGATCGGAGGGGAAAACGCCGCCGGGATCACCCCCGGAGGGCTCCACCCCCTCTAGCGTGTTCATCATCAACATGTACAGCAAGATCAGCTCCATCTCTCCACTGTAATCTCTTGGAAAACACGATGTATGATGCAATACTATATTCCCTTGATGTATTGTGTCTCCCCGTCTATGTTTGAGTAGTGAATTGTTCTTGGCAATGGTGAAATAGTTCGTTGATTGGTTGCATACAAGTCTGTTATCTTTTATGATTGTCTTTATGTACAATATATGAGTGCACGCATATGTTGGGGAATGCATGTAAGGTGATCACCGGTAGCATAATGGAGTGGTGGTGACTTGGGAGTGACAGTAACCTGAGACTGAGCCACAAAGCTAAGTTATTGGGGGATATATATAGGGG
Organism: Alopecurus myosuroides; assembly: GCA_028641055.1. Lineage (NCBI taxonomy): Eukaryota > Viridiplantae > Streptophyta > Magnoliopsida > Poales > Poaceae > Alopecurus > Alopecurus myosuroides. The sequence continues at coordinate 5,889,997 of CM054058.1, read as the reverse complement.
ACCTTAGAACGTAAGGCTATGGTGGGGCTTTATGTCTTAATCAATCTTGTGCAGTCATTTACTTGGCCACATGATCCATCATAAGGGGTTGTAGATCATTTACTTGACTATACCTATTCATGGCTCCTTCCTAGAAGAAACAACTAAGACTAAAACATGTGCTTTACTAATTGTGACAACCACACGAATGAAACACCTATTGCTAGAACACTTGCTCCCTTGAGATACTTGAGATATTTGCTTCTTTCTACTTGTGAAACTTGCTTGAGAAAATTGCTTTAGGATTACTTGCATTTTAAACTTGCTTCACTAGTTACTAGACAAACCACACTCCACGTCACTTTCTTTTAATTAGTTAGTTCCTTTTAGTCAAACTTATTGCATTGCATAAACAACCATATAAGAGGGTTATAGGGCTTTAGAGAATAGATAGCTTACCTTCAGCTCCTCGTGGGTTCGACACTCAAATACTTATCGAAGTACTACAATTGATCTCCTGCACTTGGGAGTCATCAATTACTTAAGGAAATATTATCAGAATCGGACGAAACGAAAGCCCAGGGTCCTATTTTTATGTCACGCACACAGAGTCCGAAGGAGACACAAAGTGGGCTGAGGAGGCAGCCACACCATGTGGCTGCGCGAGCTCCCCCCCTGTCGCGCCACCACGTGGTGCGGGCCCCTCGGGCTCCCACCGACATCACCCTTTCACATATATATTGCCCCCTACTCGAAAACCCTAGAGGAATCAGCATCCATCCACGAAAAATTTCCATAGCTCCGGCGCCATCGAAGATAAGTTTCAGAGGACAGAAATCTCTGTTCCGGCACCCTGTCGGGACGGGGAATTGCCCCTGAGCCATCTCCATCGAATCCACCGTTATCTTCATCACCGTTGCTGCCTCCCATGATGAGGAGGTAGTAGTTCTCCCCCGAGGCTGAGGGCTCTACCGGTAGCTATGTGATTTATCTCTCTCTCCCATGAGTGCACTTTATGTGATCATGAGCTTTGTAATCTAGTTGAATAAGTAGATGTTACTCTTCATCTATTATGTGACTCACGTAGTTTTATTAATGTGAACTCCGGAGTCACCTTGTCCCACAGTGTGTAGGTGAAAGTGTGCGCACCGTGTGTGACTCTTAGGCTAAAGTTCACAGAAATACTTATCATGAGTTATAATTTGTGTTGGATGTCTCTATGAAATTGTGGTGTTTGTCTGGAACCATCTAGCGCGGTCAAAGTGACAGTGTGGGGTGATGACTCTCAAGTGCAGGAGAACAATTGTAGTACCTTTCGATAAGTATTTGAGTGTCGAACCCACGAGGAGGTGAAGGTAAGCTATCTATTCTCTAAAGCCCTATAACCCTCTTATATGGCTGTTTATGCAAAGCAATAAGTTTGACTAAAAGGAACTAACTAATTAAAAGCAAGTGACATGGAGTGTGGTTTGTCTAGTAACTAGTGAAGCAAGTTTAAAATGCAAGTAATCCTAAAGCAAGTTTCTAAAGCAAGTTTTACAAGTAGCAAGCCGCAAATATCTCAAGTATCTCAAGGGAGAAAGTGTTCTGGCAATAGGTGTTTTGTTCGTGTGGTTGTCACAATTAGTGAAGCACATGTTTTAGTCTTAGTTGTTTCTTCTAGGAAGGAGCCATGAATAGGTATAGTCAAGTAAATGATCTACAACCCCTTATGATGGATCATGTGGCCAAGTAAATGACTGCACAAGATTGATTAAGACATAAAGTCCCACCATAGCCTTACGTTCTAAGGTCCCCTATATATATCCCCCAATAACTTAACTTTGTGGCTCGGTCTCAGGTTATTGTCACTACCAAGTCACCACCACTCCATTATGATACCAGTGATCACCTTACATTCATTCCCCAACATATGCGTGCACTCATATATTGTACATAAAGACAATCATAGAAGATAACAAACTTGTATGCAACCAATCAACGAACTATTTCACCATTGCCAAGAACAATTCACTACTCAAACATAGACGGGGAGACACAATACATCAAGGGAATATAGTATTGCTTCATACATCGTGTTTTCCAAGAGATTACAGTAGAGAGATGGAGCTGATCTTGCTGTAGATATTGATGATGAACACGCCGGAGGGGGGTGGAGCCCTCCGGGGGTGATCCCGGCGGCGTTTCCCCCCTCTGATCTTCTCCGGCGGCAGCCTTCTGTCTCTCTATTTCGTGGTTTCGTCTCTCGGTGCCGCCTCCTTCTCGAAAAGGCCAGGGGACCCTTTATATAGTCGTTTTTAGGTCACGAGACACTCGGGAGAAGAAATATCGACGTCATCGGAGCCACGGGGGCAAAAAGGGGGCCCACACGCGGCCAAGGAATCTGGCCGCGTGGAGGGTCCTCTTTTCCTCCTGTTTGGCCTTTTGGCCCTCTACTTTGGCCCATGGTCTTCATCTCAAAAATTTTGAACCGTGCTCTTTGGCCTTGCCCTTTTTGGAGTCCCGAAGCTCCCGGAAAGTCTGGAACACTAAAAAGTACGTTTTCTGGAAAAACAGGGTTAGAACCAAAAGAAGGGAGATTGTTCAGAAAATCCCCCAAATCATTATAAAACATGAATATAAGTTGCTAATATGTAGGAAAAGCAAGTAATAACATGAAAAGTTCATGTATGCATTTTACATGCATCAACATCCCCAAGCTTAACCCATACTCGTCCTCGAGTATGAAGGTGATAAAACTAACATGGACTTTGCATTTTGAAACAATCATGGAATATCAAAGAAGATTATTCATGCTACATATAATCAAATGATTCATAATGTAGATGAGTAGCGACATACAATTCATGTTATAAGAAATATCAAATATGCAAGCAAAGATGCTTCATGAAAGTTCACAAAGTGTATAATGAAATAAAAACACTATGGACCAAATGCATACACAAAATGAAAAATAAAATCCTATATTGGTCAAATAATAGCATAATGGAAAATATAAAATATGGTGGACACTTTGGAGAAAATTGAGTAGAGGTAAAACATGATCAAGTCTTATTTAGCCTCTAAATTATTCAACTAAAATTACTAATTGAAGTATGGCATCCATTGGTCTAAGACTCTCATTACCCCTTTATCACTAGCATCTTAAATTGTGAATGTTGAAGAAATGTGATTGACAAGGTGTCGGTTGAATGCCTCATGCCCCGTGAGTGTGAAAACCTACTCCATGATTACTCAACTTAAGATTCCTCATAAGCTTTGTACAATCATAATAAGTATTAATGACATCATAGAGAACCGCAAAGAGGTACCTCTTGCCCCATGACATGGAAACCAGCCCATGTCACAATGACAAGATGAACAAACGGAGTAGACTCATCATCCTTTTTTATTTCATTCACTATATGCATAGCTTCTTATTTTATTGTAGGATGTGTTTGTAGAGTCCACTCTAGCTGTAAGTAAATTTCCACCATGATCAAGCATGGCTTGGGTTAGCGGCCCAATGCGTTTCTCTAGTCATAAATATACTTACTCATCAAAACTTACTATTTCTTTATTTCATTTCGGCATGGCAGGAGTCCAAAAACAAAAGTACATGATATCAACCAAATGTAAATTTTTGTGCAATGCTGAAAGCTTTCCAGTGATACTCGTTTATAGCTAGCTCCCAACCAAACACTTGTCAAACGCAAAACTTTTAGCTCCCGTTATTGGGTCATGTTTATTAAGTGCAATGAAAAGTAAATGTGTGCATTCAAAAGTTCGTGAGAGTCCTATCCCAAATTCAGCTCATGAAAATTAATAAAGTGAATATCTTAATTTAGAACATAAATAACACTATAACATGGTGAACATACTTGGAATAGCTCTGAAGCTAATAGATAGATATGGTGGACTCACTGGAAATACTTGGCTAAAGGGTGTTGGAAACAAGTTTATACTTGTTGGAATTTTTACTTTTTTTGCTAGCAAGAGGGAGATAGTTGACCAGCTACTATGCATGCAATAGTGTCCATAGAACTACTCATTTCATGACAAACTGAGTAAAATAACAATTAACATCAAAAACATGAATAAGAGATAGCTCATGACAACACTATTGCAAATTTCTACACCTAAAACAGCATATAAATCATGCAACTATAAGTAGCTTTTATAATCAACTAAAGCGTCCCTTTCCCAATAAATATAACAGCATCCAACTTAATTCAACCCATTATTCTAGTAGCTTATTCTCACAAAGATAATTGTGGTGGTGGTCTCACAAATAAACTAAAAAAAACAAAACTAGACGCTTCAAGTTTCTGCGATAAATGCTTTGCTTAGAAAAACAGAAAGTAGACGTGTGCTAACCAAAAGAGTGTTGGTCCAGGGGGTTTTCACCACATCCCCAAGCTTGTGGTTTTCACCACTCTTGGATCTCTCTTGGCGCAGCTCCTCTATTCCCTGTGAAAAAACTTTACAAAACATGTTTCTCCCATTCTTTTTCTATGGGGTGAGATTAGCAAGGACAAACAAAACGTATGCATGCTGCACAAAATTCCAAAACAAATGCTCTAGAAGATAGACAATAAGGTTCATAATGTTGTATGTTCACTCTCTAGCTCGAAAAGATCAAGGAAATTCAAGTCCCAAACCCAAAGAGTGCATCCAACAAAAGAAGGCAAAATCTGTCCAGAAAAGCAATAGCAGCAAAACGAACGTTTTCCCTAAGCTAGACTCATCAAACAATTAATCAAATTTTTGTGCTTACATTGTACGAAAAGTTACAGAACATACTAAAAAGTTAGCTCAATCGGACTTACAGATACAAAATGAAAAATCGTACGGTGAGCAGAATCGTGATGAAACAGAAATTCCAAGCACTAGGATAGCAACTTTTAAATCCAAATGGGTGAAACTTGACACTTTATTGAAAACTCCAGAAACTAAACTAAATACTAAGTCACTTGTTACAGCAAGAGGACACTAGGATAAACCAACTAAGAACAACCGGGTTGCCTCCCGTAAAGCGCTTTATTGATAGCCGTATAGCCAGGCTTTTCTTACTTATCATCATGATGGTTGAAGTGAGGTGGCTAGGCATCCCCAAGCTTGGATTCTTGTACTTATTTGATACATGTAGGGTGAGCCCAGGGGTACATCCCCAAGCTTGATTGTTTTTCCCTCTTGATCTTTGTTTATCTCACTCAACTCTTCCTCCTGAAAATTTCTTCTTACACAAATCTCAACATAAAACTTGATTAGAGGGGTTAGTGCCTCCATAAATAAAATCCACATAGGTACAGCAAAGACACATCATGAGTTGATTCTAAATATTAACTACTGTTAATACAGTTGTGCATTGCTCCTTGATCAAAAGAATCACACAAAACACAAGTAATGAGAGCAATGCAAAATAAAAACATAATCTGCCAAAAACCGAATAGCCCGTAAAGAGTGAATTTTTAGAGGCACTTAAGTTGCTCAAATCAGAAAACTTAAAACTAATGAAATATGTAGTGATAAATAAATATTGCTGTCGTAAATTACTAGGTCAAAATTCCACTTCTGTGATTTTAAACATTTTTCGCAGTGAAGTTCAGTAATCTGTTTTCTTGACAGCTAATTACTATTGTTTAATCCCATCTCTCATATAAGGGTGTGTTTGGTTCAGTGGCTATCCACTGGTTGGTTAGAGATAGCCACTTTTTTTAGGTACCATGTGTTTGGTTTAGAGGTTAAGAGAGGATAGGGGCAGCCAGATTCGGGGAATATTCGTTAGAAAACTGGTTGAGCTCCTCCGATGAAAACTGCCGGATGAAGGCAATCGCCTCTGACTCGCTCGCCTGCGAAACGTTTTTGTCCGCTCACCTCGCTCAGAACAGGAATCCCCGTGGACCCTCCGTGATCTCATCCCTTTGTCTCTCCTCTCAACAGCGGCGACGGATCCAGATCGAGCGACCGCGGCGGCGCATGAAGGAGTTCCTTGAGATGACACCGTTCGTTCACGTCGCTCATACGGAGTATATCTCTTCACCAGCCGGCGTCGGATGAATGGCGAGTTGGGCCGGCAGCAAGAACGTGAGCTGTGGAGACGTCGGATCTGACGCTCGCCTCTCCTTTCGCTCGTACCCCTGTGCTAGGTTCGGCGGCGGGGTCTGGCCCGAAAAGCTTGCTGGTGTTGAGAAGGAGATCAGTGCCGGCGTCCTGATGGACAGGTCCATTAGGAACTTGTCATTCCCAACGTGTACGGGTACCTGCAGGTCGGCTCCGACCGGCAGCGCGGGCGTATCGTGCACCGCTACGAGCAAGTTGGCTCCGGCCGGCGCGGCGGCCTTGCTGGATATCATCAGCACGCCGATGGTCCGCTCTTAGAGAAGTACCCACAACAAGACAAGCATGCATGGAATTTCTCTCGACCGAAGAATCCAATTTACAACAACGCTCTCAGCTGAAGCACCCAAAATAATACCACATGTTTATGATTGAGATGGAGACAATAGTATCTATGCCATGTATATTTTTCAATCAGAGCTAAAAGATATATTAGATAATCTCACCATGAGATGGCAAAGTGGTCACCACAACAATCTATCCACTTTTCATCATTCCAACCAAACACAAAATTGGCTAACCAAACAGGAAAAATGGCTATCTCTAACCAGGTGGTTGGGGGTGCCCTCATCCCTCAAACAATATCCCTGAACCAAACACACCCTAAGATTATTCTTGCCATTTAAGATGAGAAATAAGACAGAAATGTGATGTTACAGTAGTGAACTAATATTTTTAGCTTTGGAAAACGTTTTAATGATAGAGACTTTGCAATGGTTTCATTGGCATGAACAACACATGTTCAAGATCGACCCCAACTTCTCCATCACTCATCCTTCTCATTTACTTTCCCAAAAAAATTATAAAATGAAAATCTTAAACTAAATGATAGATAACAGTAGGTAAAGGTATTTTACATGTTGAGAAGACATAAATGTGTGCTCAAACCGAATAGGAAATTAAAGCATAAGGAACACACCAAAAAATATTAAACAATTTATTTTTAAGTCTAACCCCTTTCCTATGCATTGGCATTTTGTAATGAAACAAATAAAAGAAGCACATAATAGCAAGCATAGAAAGTTAGATCAAGTGCAACTTCAATACTTTCAGCATAAAGAGGGGAAACTTAATATTGTTGAAATATGTGTAACCATGTTTCCCTCTCTCATAATAATTTTCAGTAGCATTATGAATAGATTCAACAATATGAATATCACATAAAACATTCTTACCATGAGCCACATGCATAAAATAATCACTACTCTCCACATAATTAAAATCCTCATTAGTGAAAGTGGGAGTTAAACATTCATAATTTTCATTGCAATCATCATATATAGGAGGCATAGTATCATCAAAGTGAATTTTCTTCTCCAAGCTTGGGGAACTAGAAATATCATGCTCATCAAAACCAACTTCCCCAAGCTTAAAACTTTCCATAGAATCATCAAGTATATCATTTTTATCCTCAATAGTAGGGGGACTAAAAATACCATATTCATCAAGACAAACTTCCCCAAGCTCAAGGTTTTCCTTAGCAATAAAGGTGTTCAAAGAATTAGTACTACCACAAATATGATTGTTGTGCAAATAATTTTTCAATTTCTCCTCAAACACTTCATGTCCTAATTTAAGGTAGATATTATACGGTTCTAAAATAGTTTGGTTGTTTTCCATTTTATATTTTTTTTGTGTTTTAGGTTTATATGTTAGTATGCAATGCAAACAAGAATAAAAGCTTAGCACAACGCTCCCCGGCAACAGCGCCAGAAAAGTGCTTGATGACTCCCAAGTGCAGGAGATCAATTGTAGTACCTTTCGATAAGTATTTGAGTGTCGAACCCATGAGGAGCTGAAGGTAAGCTATCTATTCTCTAAAGCCCTATAACCCTCTTATATGGCTGTTTATGCAAAGCAATAAGTTTGACTAAAAGGAACTAACTAATTAAAAGCAAGTGACGTGGAGTGTGGTTTGTCTAGCAACTAGTGAAGCAAGTTTAAAATGCAAGTAATCCTAAAGCAAGTTTCTAAGCAATTTTCACAAGTAGCAAGCAGCAAATATCTCAAGTATCTCAAGGGAGCAAGTGTTCTGGCAATAGGTGTTTCGTTCGTGTGGTTGTCACAATTAGTGAAGCACATGTTTTAGTCTTAGTTGTTTCTTCTAGGAAGGAGCCATGAATAGGTATAGTCAAGTAAATGATCTACAACCCCTTATGATGGATCATGTGGCCAAGTAAATGACTGCACAAGATTGATTAAGACATAAAGTCCCACCATAGCCTTACGTTCTAAGGTCCCCTATATATATCCCCCAATAACTTAACTTTGTGGCTCGGTCTCAGGTTACTGTCACTCCCAAGTCACCACCACTCCATTATGCTACCGGTGATCACCTTACATGCATTCCCCAACATATGCGTGCACTCATATATTGTACATAAAGACAATCATAGAAGATAACAAACTTGTATGCAACCAATCAACGAACTATTTCACCATTGCTAAGAACAATTCACTACTCAAACATAGACGGGGAGACACAATACATCAAGGGAATATAGTATTGCATCATACATCGTGTTTGCCAAGAGATTACAGTGGAGAGATGGAGCTGATCTTGCTGTAGAAGTTGATGATGAACACGCCGGAGGGGGTGGAGCCCTCCGGGGGTGATCCCGGCGGCGTTTCCCCCCTCCGATCTTCTCCGGCGGCAGCCTTCTGTCTCTCTGTTTCGTGGTTTTGTCTCTCGGCGCCGCCTCCTTCTCGAAAAGGCCAGGGGACCCTTTATATAGTCGTTTTCAGGTCACGTGACACTCGGGAGAAGAAAGATCGACGGCATCGGAGCCACGGGGGCCACCTGGTTGGAGGGTCCTATTTTCCACCTGGTTGGCCTTTTGGCCCTCTACTTTGGCCCATGGTCTTCGTCTCGAAAATTCTGAACCGTGCTCTTTGGCCTTGCCCTTTTTGGATTCCCGAAGCTCCCGGAAAGTCTGAAACACTAAAAAGTACGTTTTTTGGAAAACAGGGTTAGAACCAAAAGAAGGGGGATTGTTCAGAAAATCCTCCAAATCATTATAAAACCTGAATATAAGTTTCTAATATGTAGGAAAAACAAGTAATAACATCAAAAGTTCATGTATGCATTTTACATACATCATGGGGTTACCTAGATGGGGAATGCGACTTTAAGGTGTGATTTTGCAGCCCTACATGGTGAATTGGTGTTCATTATCCAACCGGGGAGTAGTTTAGTGTAGCCTAGTGAAGAGAAGATATTTATGTTTTCAAGTACATTATCATTTTTGAGAGTCACTAGTGAAAGTATGATCCCTAGAACTTGTTTCTAAGCATTGAAACACCGATTACAACCAGTTCTGCTACATGTTTGCTTACTGCCATTTTTATTTCAGATTGCAATAACCACTTATAATCATCCATATTTCTTATATTTCACTATATGTTTGCCAAACTAGTGCACCTATACACCTGACAAGTGTATTGGGTGTGTTGGGGACACAAGAGACTTTTTATATCTTAATTGCAGGTTTGCTTGCTGCCATTTTTATTTCAGATTGCAATTGCCACTTATAATCATCCATATTATTTATATTTCACTATCTCTTTACCGAACTAGTGCACCTATATACCTGACAAATGTATTTGGTGTGTTGGGGACACAACAGACTTCTTATATCTTAATTACAGGGTTGCTTGAGAGGGGTATCTTTGACCTCTACCTCTCTAAGTTTGATAAACCTTGGGTGATTCACTTAAGGTAAACTTGTTGTTGTTCTACAAACCTCTGCACTTAGAGGCTCAACACTGTCTACAAGAATAGAAGCGTGCGTAGACATCAATCTCTTTTCTGGCGCCGTCGACTGGGAGGTAAGGTACAAGGTACTCACATCCTCTGGCAACTACGCTATTTTCTAGTACTGTTGCTGGTGTGTGAGTGCGCGAAGTTATTTCCTTTAGATTCTGCAATTATATATGTTTGTTTCTTTTTTTTATTTTCACTATGTAGGATTAATGGAAAACAACAAAAATATGAGAGATCTTTATAATATTTATCTCGAGTAGGGACATGAAGTGTTTGAAGAGAAAACTAAAATACCCATGAAACTTTATTTGCATGCTATGTTATTAGTATTAATTTTTTGAACACTATTATTGCTAATGCTAAAAATCTATGTTTGGGGAAGCTTATTTTAATGATAATGATCTTTTTAGTCCCCCAAGCATGGAGGAACAAATTTACTTTTATGATACTATGCCTCCGATATATGATAATTACAATGATGAATATGATATTTTCAGTCCACCTACTATTGAGGAGAAAATTAATTATGATTACAATATGCCTCCTATATTTGATGATTACGGTGACGACAATAATAACGGTACCTATTTTGTTGAATTTTCTCCCACTACTATTAATGAGAATGACTATGCTTATGTGGAGAATATTAATTCGTTTATGCATGTGGCTCATGATGAGAATGTTTTAGGTGATATTTATATTGTTTCCCCCCTTTATGTTGAAATTTTTGAACTTGCACTTATTTTGTCTTCCTATTCTAGCCACTTTTTGTTTATTGACTTGTTTCTCTACAAGATTATTTTGCATAGAAAGTGGGTTACACTTAAATGTGTTTTATATTTGCTTCTTGATGCACTCTTATATATTTAGCTTATACATGTGAGAGCATCATCAAAATTATCATCCCTAGTAAAGGCTTTAAAGAAAAGCGCTTATGGGAGACAACCTATTGTTTTATTTCCGAAATTTTTCTTTGATTTTTGAGTCTTGGAAGTTTTTACCTCTGTAGCAACCTATCGTTATCCCTTTTTTTGTGCCAAGAGTAGCCTCTAATAGGGAGGAAGTAAGATTTGGGAAAGTTATTGTCCTTAAACATATTTTGTGCTGCCACAAAACAAAATTAATTATCTCAACAAAACGTCGAATTGATCTAAAAAAATGTACACATGCCATAGGTTATTATCTAACTTTCACTAGTTTTTCAATTTTTGATTTGAGTAATAGAAGATTTTCGAAAAAATCGATCTTTATCCGTTGTTCTGTTTTGTCAGATTTCTGCCAATATTTGTATTTGCATCTTTATCTTTTTTTTGTGTTGTTTTGAGCGTAAGAGCTTTAAAATAAGTTGTGAAAGTAGCTGATATTTGAATGGATGTTAGACTTGTGTTGAAACTAAACCAAAGTGGATTTACTATTTTGATTACACTAATGTTGCTAATGTTAGGATAATCTTGAGTCTAGTTTAAATTAGGTAAGTGTGCACGTGATGGAGTATGTTACCTAGCTAGGTAGACAACATTGGTAGAAAATAGGCCTTTAGTCCCGGTTCGCAAAGGCCATTAGTCCCGGCCGCGCAACCGGGACTAAATATGCGCGACTAAAGGCCCCCCTTTAGTCGCGCGGCTTACAGACCGGGACTAAAGGCCCGCCACGTGGGCAGTTGGCGTGCGCCGGAGGCGGGAGGAGCTTTAGTCCCGTTTTTTGACACGAACCGGGACTACAGGCTATTCCGTTATTTCTTTAATTCATTTGGGTTTCTAATTATTTTTCACTCCAATTTTTCACTCCCTTTTTTTCAGAATTTTTATTATTTGCTTAGTGTCTAACTACAATTATCTCTAGTCAAATTACTTACCTGTGGTCAAACTTCCCGCTCGGTCACCCATCCTCCCACTACTCTAGCACTAGCACACTTAACTTCTAAGTTCCATCCTGTCCCGCATCCAAGTGTTTCGCACGCATGTATGTGATACTAGTATCATATCAATCTATTAACATGTTGGTCGATGCCACATTTCTTTATTGTCTGAATTTCAAATAAATCTTTTAATAAACAAAAGTAATGATGTAATTAATAATTTGGAATAAATAAATAAACACTAACTTTTAATATGTATTATTTCTAAAAAATATTCAGAAAAATAAAACTAATTCATTTTAAAATCTTAAAAATACAAATAATATATCAAAATATTCAGAAAAATAAAACTAATTCATTTTAAAATCTTAAAAATACAAATAATATATCAAAATATTCAGAAAAATAAAACTAATTCATTTTAAAATCTTAAAAATACAAATAATATATCAAAAAATTCATAAAAATAAAACTAATTCATTTTCCCCTTTCCTAAATTCAAAATAAAATCTGATAAAATTCATGAACCAAACCATATGAAATCTAAACCATATAAAATTTGCAGATCCAAGTTTTGGCAATGACTATATGTGAGAATGATTTGAACCTAACTTTTAAAATACATAACCAAAATGGACAAACTAAAATTTTCAGGATAGGTATTGACTAGATCAATGTTTTCCTGGCTTAGATTAATTTTTGGAGCTCTAGATTTATTTTTGGTGAACAAATATAGAAACAGTACTTTTTCTGTTTTGTTTTCTTGATGTGTTTTTGTTTGTTTTGAAATGTGTGTTTGATCTTATCTTGTTTCCTAGCTTGTATAGAGTGTTAGGACTTGATATTAGGTTGTTTGCTTGTAGAAGATCTACCTTAGAAAGTGTGTGCATGATTGGAAACCCAAATAAAAATGGAACTAGCATTTGTTACTTTCTAGTTTTATTATTTTGGAATTGTGTGTGAGCTAGATCTTTGTGTGATTGCTTTAGTAAATTTTGTGCTATGTTTAACCCGTGATTTTATTTGAGCCATTACATAACATAGCGGTACATATATATATATATATATATATATATATATATATATATATATATATATATATATATATATATATATATATATATAGGACAAATTCAGGCTACTCCCGGGTGTAGCTACACCCATATGTGTTTAGTATGATGTATGTAGTATATATCATACTGGAGAGTATGTACATGTAGTATGCAGTATATATTACTATTTCGGGAGTATATATACTACTTTTTATGTAGTATGTGTAATTTTTTTACATACTCCTTTTATACGTACATATATGCAGGTATTTTAAATATATAGTGCAAAATACATGCTCAATTTTATAATTTTCACGAAACTTGTTTTGGAGTATCTTAGATATAGTATATGAACGTACTCAGACCGAAAAAGTATGACACATACCTACATACGGCAGTATATGAGACGTGGGTGTAGCTACACCCGGGAGTAGAAACCATTTTCCCTATATATATATATATATATATATATATATCTCCATTCATAATATATAAATAATATAGCTAGGAATTGATATAGAAATAATATAGGAATTAATAGAAAGACATATATTCATTACATAATATATCCATTACATATATCGAACGCAACATAGCGGTACATAGATGCGGTACACACAAAAAACATCTACTCGAGCTCCGAAGAGTAGATGCGGAACAACTCGAAGGCAACGTATGCATCTATTGCTGCATACTCGAGATTGATCCAGTCAAGTGGGTTCTTCCCCCAATAAAAGTGATTCCTCGAGGGGAAACAAGTCTTCATGGTTTTGTAGTCGGGGTGGATGAAGGCAGTTGCCATACTAGCCATCCCGGTCTTGTGCACGTACAGATCATCAAAATGGATCAAGTCCTGAAGATCAATGTAGTGATCTTCAGGTATCTCAATACCCAACGTGCGCATCAACTTCTGCCGGTCATTTGTGACGTCAACGCTACAGAAGTCGTACCCTTTGTTGACAAGAAAATCAACAAGTTCTGGAGATTGCTTTGAACTACTGCAAAAAAAATGGAACACGTGTTAGATATTGTTGCAACACGTGTATTCTTCCAATGCAATAACAAAAATAAAACTACCCTATGCAATTTTCCTCTCTACAAATGTTGCTACCCTATGCAATTTTCCTCTCTACAATTGCTACCCTATGCAATTTTCCTCTCTACAATTGTTGCAACAAATGATACTATTGCTATCAACATGAAAACACAATTTTCCTCTCTACAATTGCTACCCTATGCAATTTTCCTCTCTACAGTTGCAACAAGTGATACTATTGCTATCAACATGACAACACAAGTTTCCTACAAGAGAGATCGTGTGCGTACCTTGCCCATTGGAAGACAAGCACGGTATCCTCGTGAGAAATTTGGATGACGGCCACATCCCGTTGATTCGCCGTGTACTCTAGATCAAGTCCGAAGAACTTGTGGTGTTCATCGGCGGCTTCATAGAGATTGCTCAAACGGCGAAGAGCTTCGGGGAGCCTCTCGCATATATTGGTATAGAGGACATGGAGATTCTTTCCGCATGGTGTGGGAACATGGAGAACGTTCCAAACGGGAGAATCCATGGGTGGTGGTTCTGGAGGAAGAAGAGAGAGGATCAAGAAGAGAAGAGAGGAAGAAGAACAGAGAGCCGCGCACTATAGCAACTGGCCTTCTGCCTCTCGTTCGCGAAATAAAAACGCGCGGGAGGCGAACAGTTTCGACCTTTAGTCGCGGGTGGCCAGGCCAACCGGGACTAAAGACCGGGATGCCAGCCGTTGGGACCTTTATTCGTGGGTGGCCTCCCCAACCGGAATTAATGCCCTCCGCGCTCTTCCCCAACTGCCATTCATGACGTTTAGTCGCGGGTCGCCTTGCGAACCGCGACTAAAACGCATTTAGTCACGGTTCGTATAGATTGGGGACTAATATGGGCATATGGAAGGCCTATTTTCTACCAGTGCAATGTGTTGGTATCCTAGTCTATGTTGGGTCTGTACATGGAGTCCTTAGCTTGATTAGGAAAGTACGGGGTGAGTTCTAGTTGGATTTGGTGTGTCAGTTCGGATACAACCAGAGTAGGTATAGGTCATTGGTTGGTTTTGACGTGCGTGTATATATACATGCACACCCCATGGATATTTGTACCGAAAGTTGAGAGAAGAAAATAAGAAAAAGAACGGGTACAACACGTTCCCTTGGCAAAATATTTTCTTGCGTGTGTGCCCGTCTAGTTTGATGTGATCGATCATGTGGGAAATCCCAACAATTGGTATCAGAGCGAGGTTGAATATTTGAGGATATGCTTTCCATGGGGAGGCGTCCCGTACTAGCGCCTCGGGGCGGGTGATCGTCGTTCGTTGCAGCGACAAGGAGGAAGACGGCGGGTGATCGTCGCTCGACAAAGTGACACGGAGGAGACGGCGGGGAGTTGTCGTCGGCAAGATGTTAGAGGTGGATGATCGTTGATGGAGCGGTGGTGCCGAGGTGCGGTGCCGGGAGTCTCGTCAAGATCGTCAACCGGTGTGTTTAGATGAGTCAAAGTTTGTACATATTTGCACGTGTGGTCGGCGTAGTGTCAGCGAGTCGTCGGTGTGTCCAAGTGATCGTCTCTGTGAGGATCCTTTGCAGTTGAAGCGTTGCGGTTGAGGGACTGTCTGGTGTGATTTATCACCATGGACGAAGGCACAAAAATAAGATAGCGTGTGGCTGTCAGCGTGCCTCAACCAGGTCTACATGTCTCGACGAGAGGATCAAGTTCAAGTGGGAGGGGGCGGTAAACCGGACAATATGATTCTTTTCAATGAGGCCATGTCTCTACATGAGTCTGGAGTGGATGGTGTAGTCCACGAGGTAGTCGACATGTATCACAGCTAGGTGGATGGAGTGATCCACAGGTGGTGTTTTACCACAAGGTTTCTAGCGTGGCTAGGTAGTCCATATCATGGTTGAGTTGGTCTGTAAAATTCGCCAAGTCGAAATTGGGGAGAGCCAATTAGGCTTGTCGTGGTGCGATGCCTAGAAAACGACGCAGATCTGCAATGAATCAACATTAGATAAGCATAGAAGACCAAGAGTCAAGATTAGGGAGAGATTGCTAGGATTATCTTGAGTCTAGTTTAAATTAGGTAAGTGTGCACGTGATGGAGTATGTTACCTATCTAGCTAGTTAGACAATGTGTTGGTATCCTAGTCTATGTTGGGTCTGTACGTGGAGTCCTTAGCTTGATTAGGAAAGTACGGGGTGAGTTCTAGTTGGATTAGGTGTGTCAGTTCGGATACAACCCAAGTAGGTCTAGTTCATTGGTCTTGACGTGCGTGTATATATACATGCACACCCCATGGAAAATAATGAAAAGAACGGGTATGACACGTGCCCTTGGAAAAATATTTTCTTCCGCGTGTGCCCGTCTAGTTTTATGTGATCGATCCTGTGGGGAATCCCAATAGCTAATGATAATTGTGCGAAGTTTTGTATGGAAGAAGTTTTCAATTGTACGGAGAGAGGAATGATATGATGAGATGAATGATGAAAAAAATCTCAAGCTTGGGGATGCCCATGTCACCCTAAGAAATATCCACGAAGTACAAGCATCAAAGCTTGGGGATGCCCAAGGCATCCCCTTATTCATCAACAAAAATATTAGGTCCTCTTTTCAGACACTATATTTTTATTGCTTCATATATTATGTGTAATTCTTGGAGCGTAAATTACTTTTTCTTTCAGTTTGTTTTGTTTTCTTTGATGTAGTATATGGTTGGATCTTAGCATTTTTTTGGAGATCGACATGATCCGTTTATATTGCTTAGAACAATCTAGTTTTCACTCTTATTGTCCCGTGAGTGTTCACTTTTTGCTAGTACTTCGTTTAGCTCTTGTTTTCCACTCGTATTTTGTTTAGAGCTTATTGGTTTGCTTCTGTTATATATGATTAGCTCTCTGATATTTGATGATTATTATCTATGACAGTTGTTTCAAAAAAGTTGATTGGTGCTGGAGAAGAGTAAAATATTTCATGCTTATAGTGGTGCAATAGGAAACTCGTCTAGACTGTGGCTGAGAATTTAGCATGTCATGTTAGATTTTATTTTAATTATATGCTTAGTATTTTATGATGTAGCGTGACTTATCTCAAATAGCTAAGAGTGCTTAATGTGTCATTGAAAGAAATCATGTGTTGTTTTTATCATATCGCAACATAGTATCGTGGTATTCTCCTTTGATGCTTTATTGGGGTTGACTCAGCGCATAATTCTAATATTCCCGTTTTTTTCCTTACCAGAAGTATTTGATGTTATGGTTGAGGCTTACAATGCCACTCTTTGTCAATCCCTTGGTTGAGAATGCAGATGAGAGCATGATTGCACGATTCTTGATACCAAAGCCCTTTATGGCATCTTTTTAGGACACTCAAGCTTATTTCTCCGAGGTGAATGGAAAGTTTTCCCTTTTCCCCCCTTTTTAATTAAAGTTTTCCCTTTTGCCCCCCTTTTTAATTCCTATTTTTATACAGATGACTATGGGTATGTGATGACTCCCAAGTGCAGGAGATCAATTGTAGTACCTTTAGATAAGTATTTGAGTGTCTAACCCACAAGGAGCTGAAGGTAA
This sequence comes from Alopecurus myosuroides, assembly GCA_028641055.1. Classification (NCBI taxonomy): domain Eukaryota; kingdom Viridiplantae; phylum Streptophyta; class Magnoliopsida; order Poales; family Poaceae; genus Alopecurus; species Alopecurus myosuroides. The sequence continues at coordinate 5,872,649 of CM054058.1, read as the reverse complement.
GCTATCTATTCTCTAAAGCCCTATAACCCTCTTATATAGCTGTTTATGGAAAGCAATAAGTTTGACTAAAATGAACTAACTAATTAAAAGCAAGTGACGTGGAGTGTGGTTTGTCTAGTAACTAGTGAAGAAATTTTAAAATGCAAGTAATCCTAAAGCAAGTTTCTAAAGCAAGTTTCTAAGCAAGTTTCACAAGTAGCAAGCAGCAAATATCTCAAGTATCTCAAGGGAGCAAGTGTTCTAGCAATAGGTGTTTCGTTCGTGTGGTTGTCACAATTAGTGAAGCACATGTTTTAGTCTTAGTTGTTTCTTCTAGGAAGGAGCCATGAATAGGTATACTCAAGTAAATGATCTACAACCCCTTATGATGGATCATATGGCCAAGTAAATGACTGCACAAGATTGATTAAGACATAAAGTCCCACCATAGCCTTACGTTCTAAGGTCCCCTATATCTATCCCCCAATAACTTAACTTTGTGGCTTGGTCTCAGGTTACTGTCACTCCCAAGTCACCACCACTCCATTATGCTACCGGTGATCACCTTACATGCATTCCCCAACATATGCGTGCACTCATATATTGTACATAAAGACAATCATAAAAGATAACAGACTTGTATGCAACCAATCAACGAACTATTTCACCATTGCCAAGAACAATTCACTACTCAAACATAGACGGGGAGACACAATACATCAAGGGAATATAGTATTGCATCATACATCATGTTTTCCAAGAGATTACAGTGGAGAGATGGAGCTGATCTTGTTGTACATGTTGATGATGAACACGCTAGAGGGGGTGGAGCCCTCCGGGGGTGATCCCGGCGGCGTTTTCCCCCTCCGATCTTCTCCGGCGGCAGCCTTCTGTCTCTCTGTTCCGTGGTTTCGTCTCTCGGCGCCGCCTCCCTCTCGAAAAGACCCGGGGACCCTTTATATAGTCGTTTTTAGGTCACGTGACACTCGGGAGAAGAAAGCTCGACGGCATCGGAGCCACGGGGGCAAAAAGGGGGCCCCACACGCGGCCAAGGAATCTGGCCGTGTGGAGGGTCCTATTTTCCACCTGGTTGGCCTTTTGTCCCTCTAGTTTTGCCCATGGTCTTCGTCTCGAAAATTCTGAACCGTGCTCTTTGGCCTTGCCCTTTTTGGAGTCCCGAAGCTCCCGGAAAGTCTGAAACACTAAAAAGTACGTTTTCTGGAAAAACAGGGTTAGAACCAAAAGAAGGGGGATTGTTCAGAAAATCCCCTAAATCATCATAAAACATGAATATAAGTTGCTAATATGTAGGAAAAACAAGTAATAACATGCAAAGTTCATGTATGCATTTTACATGCATCTACATCCCCCAAGCTTAACCCATACTCGTCCTTGAGTATGAAGGTGATAAAAATAATATGGACTTTGCATTTTAAAACAATCATGGAATATCAAAGAAGATTATTCATGCTACATATAATGAAATGATTCATAATGTGGATGAGTAGCAACATACAATTCATGTTATAAGAAATATCAAATATGCAAGCAAAGATGCTTCATGAAAGTTCACAAAGTGTATAATGAAATAAAAGCACTATGGACCAAATGCATACACAAAATGAAAAATAAAATCCTATATTGGTCAAAGAATAGCATAATGGAAAATAGAAAATATGGTGGACACTTTGGAGAAAATTGAGTAGAGGTAAAACATGATCAAGTCTTATTTAGCCTCTAAATTATTCAACTAAAATTACTAATTGAAATGTGGCATCCATTGGTCTAAGACTCTCATTGCCCCTTTATCACTAGCATCTTAAATTGTGAATGTTGAAGTAATGTGATTGACAAGGTGTTGGTTGAATGCCTCATGCCCCGTGAGTGTGAAAACCTACTCCATGATTACTCAACTTAAGATTCCTAATAAGCTTTGTACAATCATAATAAGTATTAATGACATCATAGAGAACCGCAAAGAGGTACCTCTTTCCCCATGACATGGAAACCAGCCCATGTCACAATGACAAGATGAACAAATGGAGTAGACTCATCATCCTTTTTTATTTCATTCACTATATCCATAGCTTCTTATTTTATTGTAGGATGTGTTTGTAGAGTCCACTCTAGCTGTAAGTAAATTTTCACCATGATCAAGCATGGCTTGGGTTAGCGGCCCAATGCGTTTCTCTAGTCATAAATATACTTTTTTTTTGGATAATAGTCATAAATATACTTACTCATCAAAGCTTACTATTCCTCTATTTCATTTCGGCATGGCAGGAGTCCAAAAACAAAAGTACATGATATCAACCAAATGTAAATTTTTGTGCAATGTTGAAAGCTTTCCAGTGATACACGTTTATAGCTAGCTCCCAACCAAACACTTGTCAAACGCAAAAATTTTAGCTCCCGTTATTGGGTCATGTTTATTAAGTGCAATGAAAAGTAAATGTGTGCATTCAAAAGTTCGTGAGAGTCCTATCCCAAATTCACCTCATGACAATTAATAAAGTGAATATCTTAATTTAGAACATAAATAACACTATAACATGGTGAACATACTCGGAATAGCTCTAAAACTAATAGGTAGATATGGTGGACTCACTGGAAATACTTGGCTAAAGGGTGTTGGAAACAAGTTTATACTTGTTGGAATTTTTACTTTTTTGGCTAGCAAGAGGGAGATAGTTGACCAGCTACTATGCATGTATATGTCCATAGAAATACTCATTTCATGACAAACTAAATAAACTAGCAATTAACATCAAGGACATGAATAAGAGATAGCTCAAGACAACATTATTGCAAATTTCTACACATAAAAAGCCTATAAATCATGCAAACATATGTAGCTCTTCAAATCAACCATGGCATCCCTATTCCAAGTCATAATACTAGCATCTAATACATTCCAACCCCAAACTCCAGTAGCTCAATCTCATATAAAATGATGGGTGTGGTCTTATCAAAACAAAAATAAAAATAAAAACTAGACGCTTTAAGTCTCTACGATAAATGCTTTGCTTAGAAAAACAGAAAGTAGACATGTTCTAACCAAAATAGTGTAGATCCAGTGGGGTGTTCATCACATCCCAAATCTTATGGCTTTCACCATTCTTGGATGTATTGAGGCGCAGCTCCTCTATTCCCTGTGAAAAAACTACACAAAACATGTTTCTCCCATTCTTTTCTGTGGGGTGAGATTAGCAAGGACAAACAAATCACATGCTTGCTGTGCAAAATTACAAATCAAATGCTCCAGTAGATAGACAATAAGGTTCATTATATTCTATGTTCACTCTCTTGCTTGAAAGAATCATGGAAATTCGATTCCCAAACACAAAGAGTGCATAAAACAAAAGAAGGCAGAATCTGTCCAGAAAAGCAACAGCAGCAAAACGAATGTTTTTCCCTAAGCTAGACTCGTCAACAACTTAAGAAAAATTTTGTGCTTACAGAGGACGAAAAATTGCAGAACATACTAAGAAATTAGCTCAATCCGACATACCAAAAAAAAAACGTAAAATCATACGGTGAGCAGACTCGTGCTAAAACAGAAATTTCATGCAGTAGGATAGCAACTTATAAGTCCAAATGGCTTTGACTTGACTCTTTATTGAAAACTCCAGAATTAAAACAACAAAAACTAATCTCTTGAGACATCAATAGGAAACTAGGAAAATCCAAACAAAAACAACCGGGTTGCCTCGCGTAAAGCGCTTTCTTTATAGCCATATAGCTAGGCTTTACTTACTTAACATCATGATGGTTGGAGTGAGGTGGCTCGGCATCCCCAAGCTTGGATTCTTGTACTTATTTGATACATGTAGGGTGAGCCCAGGGGTACATCCCCAAGCTTGATTGGTTGTCCCTCTTGATCTTTGTCCATCTCACTCAACTCTTCCTCCTGAAAAATTCTTCTTACACAAATCTCAACATAAAACTTGATTAGAGGGGTTAGTGCCGCCATAAATAAAATCCAAATAGGTACAGCAAAGACACATCATGAGTTGATTCTAAATATTAAATACTTCTACTACAGTTGTGCATTGCTCCTTGATCAAAAGAACCACACAAAACACAAGTAATGAGAGCAATGCAAAATAAAGACATAATCTGCCAAAAACTGAACAGCCCGTAAAGAGTGAATTTTTAGAGACACTTAAGTTGCTCAAATGAGAAAACTTAAAACTAATAAATATGTAGTGATAACTAAATATTGTTGTCGTAAATTACCAGGTCAAAATTCCACTTCTGTGATTTTAAACATTTTTCGCAGTGAAGTTCAGGAATCTGTTTTCTTGACAGCTAATTACTATTGTTTAATCCTATCTCTCATATAAGATTATTCTTGCCATTTAAGATGAGAAATAAGACAGAAATGTGATGTTACAGTAGTGAACTAATATTTTTATTGTTTTTATCTTTGGAAAAAGTTTTAATGATAGAGACTTTGCAATGGTTTCATTCGCATGAACAACACATGTTCAAGGTTGACCCCAACTTCTCCATTACTCATCCTTCTCATTTACTTTCCCAAATTTTTTTATAAAATGAAAATCCTAAACTAAATGATACTACCTCCGTTCCGATGAATAAGGCGCACAAGCATTTCAAGACAAACTTTGATCGAAAGATTTGAGCAACAATATCTTGACTATATAGTGCAACTTTGACATTGTTAGATTCGTAGTGAAAAACACTTTCTAATGATATTAATTTTATACCAAATACTATTATATATATGGATAAATTCTTGGTCAAAGACAAATCTTGAAATGCGTGCACGCCTTATTCATTGGAACGGAGGGAGTACATAACAGTAGGTAAAGGCATTTTACATGTTGTAAAGACATAAATGTGTACTCAAACCGAATAGGAAATTAAAGCATAAGGAACACACCAAAAAATATTAAACAATTTATTTTTAAGTCTAACCCATTTCCTATGCATTGGCATTTTGTAATGAAACAAATAAAAGAAGCACATAATAGCAAGCATAGAAAGGTAGATCAAGTGCAACTTCAATACTTTCAGCATAAAGAGGGGAAACTTAATATTGTTGAAATATGTGTAACCATGTTTCCCTCTCTCATAATAATTTTTCAGTAGCATCATGAATAGATTCAACAATATAAATATCACATAAAACATTCTTATCATGAGCCACATGCATAAAAGAATCACTACTCTCCACATAAGTAAAATCCTCATTAGTGATAGTGGGAGTTAAACATTCATAATTTTCATTGCAATCATCATATATAGGAGGCATAGTATCATCAAAGTGAATTTTCTCCTCCAAGCTTGGGGAACTAGAAATATCATGCTCATCAAAACCAACTTCCCCAAGCTTAAAACTTTCCATAGAATCAGCAAATATATCATTTTTATACTCAATAATAGGGGGACTAAAAATATCATATTCATCAAGACAAACTTCCCCAAGCTCAAGGTTTTCCTTAGCAATAAAGGTGTTCAAAGAATTAGGACTACCACAAATATGATTGTTGTGCAAATAATTTTTCAATTTCTCCTCAAACACTTCATGTCCTAATTCAAGGTAGATATTATACAGTTCTAAAATTGTTTGGTTGTTTTCCATTTTATAATGTTTTTTTGTGCTTTAGGTTTATATGTTAGTATGCAATGCAAACAAGAATAAAAGCTTAGCACAACGCTCCCTGGCAACGGCGCCAGAAAAGTGCTTGATGACTCCCAAGTGCAGGAGATCAATTGTAGTAACTTTCGATAAGTATTTGAGTGTCAAACTCACGAGGAGCTGAAGGTAAGCTATCTATTCTCTAAAGCCCTATAACCCTATTATATGGCTGTTTATGCAAAGCAATAAGTTTGACTAAAAGGAACTAACTAATTAAAAGCAAGTGACGTGGAGTGTGGTTTGTCTAGTAACTAGTGAAGCAAGTTAAAAATGCAAGTAATCCTAAAGCAAGTTTCTAAGCAAGTTTCACAAGTAGCAAGGAGAAAATATCATAAGTATCTCAAGGGAGCAAGTGTTCTAGCAATAGGTGTTTCGTTCGTGTGGTTGTCATAATTAGTGAAGCACATGTTTTAGTCTTAGTTGTTTCTTCTAGGAAGGAGCCATGAATAGGTATAGTCAAGTAAATGATCTACAAACCCTTATGATGGATCATGTGGCCAAGTAAATGACTGCACAAGATAAATTAATACATAAAGTCCCACCATAGCCTTACGTTCTAAGGTCCCCTATATATATCCCCCAATAACTTAACTTTGTGGCTCGGTCTCAGGTTACTGTCACTCCCAAGTCACGACCACTCCATTATGCTACCGGTGATCACCTTACATGCATTCCCCAACATATGCGTGCACTCATATATTGTACATAAAGACAATCATAGAAGATAACAAACTTGTATGCAACCAATCAACGAACTATTTCACCATTGCCAAGAACAATTCACTACTCAAACATAGACGGCGATACACAATACATCAAGGGAATATAGTATTGCATCATACATCGTGTTTTCCAAGAGATTACAGTGGAGAGATGGAGCTGATCTTGCTGTAGATGTTGATGATGAACACGCCGGAGGGGGTGGAGCCCTCCGGGGGTGATCCCGGCGGCGTTTTCCCCCTCCGATCTTCTCTGGCAGCAGCCTTCTATCTCTCTATTTCGTGGTTTCGTCTCTCGGCGCCGCCTCCTTCTCGAAAAGGCTAGGGGACCCTTTATATAGTCGTTTTTAGGTCACGAGACACTCGGGAGAAGAAAGATCGACGGCATTGGAGCCACGGGGGCAAAAAGGGGGCCCCACACGTGGCCAAGGAATCTGGCCGCATGGAGGGTCCTCTTTTCCACCTGGTTGGCCTTTTGGCCCTCTACTTTGGCCCATGGTCTTCGTCTCGAAAATTCTGAACCGTGCTCTTGGGCCTTGCCCTTTTTGGAGTCCCGAAGCTCCCAAAAAGTCTGAAACACTAAAAAGTACGTTTTCTGGAAAAACAGGGTTAGAACCAAAAGAAGGGGGATTGTTCAGAAAATCCCCCATATCATTATAAAACATGAATATAAGTTGCTAATATGTAGGACAAACAAGTAATAACATGCAAAGTTCATGTATGCATTTTACATGCATCTTCCTAATTCTGATTATTTCACTGCATGATATCAAATGTCCTAGCACAAATATGTAATACAATTTTTTTTCCACATCTTTCTCAACACACTCAACTGGAAATTAAAACATGTTGTAGTTCTATGGTTTCCTCATTAACCTCTGTTTTTTTGGAATTGCAAATTATATTTATAGTCCAACTTTGAACATCTTAATCTGAAACTCGAGATGGCCTTATCTTGAAACCGAGCTCTCCTTGCATTGGACTGCACATGAATAACATAAAATTGTATAGTCCTAGGACTACATAGAGCTGCTGCATAGTAACATGCATACTACCCTGATGATCTCAAACCAATGCATGAGCACTTGCACTGAAGACCATTTGTAGCCTAGCATGAGAACATATATAAAACTATCAAGGATGCAATAAAAAAATAAGACCGAGATGGCACCATGACAGCTAAAAGGAGTGCATGGTGGGTGGGGTCAACCTTCATAAAGTCGGTCAGCTACCGACTCTTCAACCCTCTCTTGTCCTTTGCCTTCCACCGAGGCCCGCTTTCTCCATGTCATTTTGCGTCTCCTCCACAATCTCGGCACTCGTCCAGCTTCCTCTTCACACGGAAAATTGGTAGATCATAATCTTTTACAAATGATAAGAGCAATGCTGTTTGTATGGTGACCAAGATGTTTTTGGAGAGAAGACTACGACGGAGATTGTTCCCACTCGGGCGCACAGACCACATCCCCATGCAGGCACCAATGAAGACCCCTGTATTTGTTGTATCGCGTAGAGATAAAAAAAATTCCTACACGGTACTTCCAAGATCTAGCTGAGGTAGAAGGCCACGAGTATTACCACTAGACGGGCAGGTGCGTATTATCGATCCAGCGTGTCGGGGAAGTGCAGTACCACGATCCGATCCAGTCGATCCGATCCCACGAACGTCGAAGTGCTGAACGTACAACACTTCTGCCGGTATCCACACGTACGAGGAGGAGCTCCGACGGCGGACTGCTAGGCCCGGTGCGACGGCTGGACTGAGTGGGGCTAAGGTTCCCAACATATGGGAGTGGACTAACGTGCCCGCTGGGCAACCTGCGCCCCTCTTTATATAGCGAATGGTAGTGAGCTGCAAAACACTTGTGGCCCATTCCCTCTGCGAGTACGACTCACAAACTCAGTCCATTTCCGGTACGGGTCCAACCCGACCAATACTTGCTCCCGCTCTTAAGTGTGCGACCCTGCAGGCTCATGGCGACTTGGACACGATTGGAGTCCGACTCCCAATCGATCAATCGGTAGCGGCTCCTAGCAGAACGTGCCGATTCCCAAGTCCCATTGAGTCATGACGATATACCTTCAATGTGACATTCATCATAGTCCCCTTTGCCTCACGATATACCTTCTCAAACTATAGGCGATTTATCGTCATCCCTTAATATCTCAACTCTCTTCTCGGTCCGTGATATATGATTCATCTGACTAACTCTTAGTTAACAGACACAGTTAACACTTAACTGAGTCGCGCATGGCCATGCTTCCTGAATCATATCACTCGAGAGGGCCCAGAGAATATCTCTCCATTTGTAAGGGCAAAATCCCATCTTGATTATCCACATCACCCAGCTTGCTTCTCATTCGAACCGAACTCTGCTTTTATAACTGCCTTATCACAGAACAGCGTTTGACAGAACCTAACTCAATGATCCACAACTCGGATTGTGCGACAACCTCAGGTCTAAGGATTACATTGATTGAGACATGCAAATGACGATTTGCTCATTGCATCTCAATATGGGTCAGTCCGACTTGCTAAAATCTTTACCCAAGTCTGTGAACATTGGAATGGCATCACCATGCCCATGACAAGTGGAACCGTGTCATCAGCCAACACTCACATTAGTCTAGGGTGTGTGTCCAGCACAACCTTAATGACCAAGGACAATCTAGTATGAACAACATGAATACATAGTTCCACAATCGAAGCACACATTCAATGACATGTATCAGATGTTCAAAATAAGGACGTCTTAATAACTTTATGAATACATTTGGAATACATCATAAATGATTGCCTCTAGGGCATATTCCCAACAGTCTCCTACTTGCACTAGAGTCAATCATCTTGGCATCATATGCCTAGGCATCGAATGAACATACCTCTCATATGCGCCTCATGCTTAGGCTGTGGTAGCGCCTTTGTCAACGGATATGCAATGTTTGCATCCATGTGTACTTTGCATAACTTGATATCACCTTGTTCGACAAACTGACGAATGAGGTGGTAACGCATGAGTATATGTTTGTTCTTCTCGTGTTGTCTAGGTTCCTTGGCTTGTGCGATAGCACCATTGTTGTCACAATATACGTCCAACGGATTGGACGCGCCCTGAACCACACCAAGATCTATCAGGAGGTTCCTGATCCAAACAGCTTCCTTTGCAGCCTCCGAGGCAGCAATATACTCAGCCTCTGTTGTAGATGCAGACACTGTATCTTGCTTGCAACTCTTCCAGCTCACAGCCCCTCCGTTCATTACGAACACGTATCCAGATAACTCGCATCCGTGTAACCCTTCACACTGAATTCCTCATCACCTCCATAAACTAGGAACATTTCCTTAGTCCTTCTCAAGTACTTAAGGATGTTTTTAACCGCTGCCCAGTGGGCTTCGCCAGGGTCAGCCTAAGTTTTATGCCATGGGACATCGGTAAGAATCCCTTCTTGGACTCTTCCATTTTGAACTTCTTCAAAACTTTGTCCAGATATGTACTCTGACTCAATCCAATGAGCCGCCTTGATATATCTCTATAGATCCTGATTCCTAATATGTAAGTCGCCTCACCCAAATGCTTCATTGAGAAACTCCTTTCCAATGAATCTTTGGTATCTTGCAATATCATAACATCATTTCCAATCAGTAATATGTCATCCACATATAAGATTAGAAAATTCACTTTGCTCCCACTAAACTTCTTGTATAAATAAGAATCATGATCGCTCTTGATGAAGCCAAACGATTTGACTTCCTCATCAAATCGAATGTTCCAACTCCGAGATGCTTGCTTCATCCCATAAATGGATTTCTGAAGTTTGCATACCTTCCCAGCATTAGCTGGATCGACAAAACCTTCGGGCTGTATCATATACACGCCCTCAATTAAATTTGCATTAAGGAAAGCCGTCTTGACATCCATCTGCCATATCTCATAGTCGAAATAGGCTGCTATGGCTAACATGATCTGAACTGATTTAAGCATCGCTACTGGCGAGAAGGTCTCGTCATAGTAAACTTCTTGAACCTGTCGGAACCCCTTCGCGACAAGTCGTGCTTTATAGATGGAAATATTTCCATCCATATCAGTTTTCTTCTTAAAGACCCATTTGCACTCGACGGGTCTTGCACCGTCAGGCAGATCAACCAAATTCCAAACTTGATTTTCATCCATGGACTTTAACTCGGATGTCATGGCTCCAAGCCATGACTCGGAATCAGATCCCACCATCGCTTCCGAATAAGTTGCCAGCTCATTACTGCCTAACAGTAAAACATCACGAGCATTTTGTAATCTGACAGATCTCCGTGGTTCAGGTGGTGTTACCGGTGTAGGTACCACGACCGGCTCAGCCTCCAAGGCACTCGCCGACTCACCCCTAGCCGGTTCCTCTCGAATTTCTTTGAGTTCCACTGTGCTCCCACTGACTTCCCGACCAAGAAACTCTTTCTCAAGGAAGACACCATTCCGAGGGACAAACACTTTGCCCTCTTCCCGGTTGTAGAAGTAGTACCCCAAAGTTTATCTCGGATATCCCACAAAAATACACTTATCCGACTGAAGTCGCTTGACAAATGCTTCACAACCCCAAATCTTAAGAAAAGACAAACTTGGCCTTTTTCCAGTCCACATCTCATGTGGTGTCTTCTCTACTGATTTTGATGGTACTTTGTTTAGTGTGAACGCTGCAGTTTCTAGACAATAACCCCAAAATGATAAAGGTAGATCTGTCCGACTCATCATTGATCGTACCATGTCCAACAAGGTATGATTTCTCCGTTCCGATACACCGTTTCTCTGCGGTGTACCAGGCGGAGTGAGTTTAGGAACTATTTCACAACTCTTTAGATGGTCATCAAACTCATGGCTCATGTACTCGCCTCCACGGTCCGACCGTAGAAACTTTATTTTTTTGCCGAGCTGATTTTGTACCTCACTCTCGAATTCCTTTAACTTTTCAAAGGCTTTCGACTTGTGTTTCATTAAATAGATATATCCATACCTACTCAAATCATCAGTGAAAGTAATGAAGTACTCATAACCACCTCTGGTTGTCGTGTTCATTGGACCACATACATCACTATGTATTAGTTCCAACAAGTCGGACGCCCTTTCGCAACTCCTTGCAAAAGGTGTCTTGGTCATTTTGCCTAGTAGGCATGATTCGCATGTCTCGAATGACTCTAAGTCGAACGAAGTTAGAAGTCCATCATCATGGAGCTTCTTCATGCGCTTCCAACTTATATGACCAAGCCGACAGTGCCAAAAGTAAGTCATATTCAGATCATTTGGTTTCAAGCTTTTAACATTTATGTTATAGACCGATTCACTATCAAGATTTAAAATAAATAATCTGTTCGGAACGGGTGCAAAGCCATGAAACATATCTTTCAAATATAAAGAACAACTATTATTCTAATATTCGACTCATAACCTTGTCTCATCAAACATGAGGTGGAAATAATGTTTCGACTAAGCACTGGAACATAATAACAATTGTTTAGCTCCATTAATAATCCTGATGGTAAATGAAGTTGCATCGTGCCGACTTCCACCGCAGCGACACTCGCCTTGTTGCCGACCCGGATATCAACGTCTCCTCTTGCCAAGCTCCTAGTTCTTACCAGTCCCTGCAACGAGTTGTAAATGTGAATGACTGATCCGACATCATATACCCAAGAACTGTTAGGTGCATCAGCAAGATAAATGTCTATAATATTGCACACAAGTGTACCTGAGTCGGAAGTCATACCTCCACTCTTGGCTCTGTCAGCCAAATACTTGGTGCAGTTCCTCTTCCAGTGGCCATCCTGCTTGCAATAGAAGCAATTGGCTCCGGCTGTAGGAGAAGTATTAGTCTTTGAGGAAGCGCTCTGGACAGGTCCATGGGCGTTGCCTCCAGACTTATCCTTCTTCTTAGTCCAAGAACTCTTCTTGAACTTAGCCTTTTCTGGACAATCAACACTTGAATGGCGCATTTCTTGAGATCAGCCACTGCCGTTTTGAGCAACCCATGTAATTCAGTGATCTTACTATCCATACCATGCATATGTTAGTTCGAGATGAACGAACCATACGCACTAGGAAGAGAGTTCATAATTATATCAGTAGCGAACTCTTCGTTAATTGGGAAACCCAGCCGATCCAGACACTGTATGTAACCAACCATCTTGATTACATGCGGACTCAGTGGATCGCCGTCTTTCAGCTTACAGCCTAGCAAACCTTGAGAGACTTGATACCTCGCGGTCTTTGCTTGAGCCTCGAACATACTTTTGAGGCTTTCGATCATATCGTAGGCCTCAACATTCTCGAACTGCTGCTGCAAGTCCGGTTCCATGTGTGCAAGCATAATACAGCTAATTTCCGTAGACTCATATCTAGTCTTACGGTAGGCATTCATGACTGTTTCAGTCGCATCATCATCGGGCTCTTCTGGAAGTGGAGTTTCTAGAACATGTTCTTTCTTGTCATGCTTGAGGACTATCCTCGTATCGGATTCTCAATGTGAAATTAGTTCCATTAAGGTTATCTTTCTCTAGGATTGACCTAAACACAAAAGTGGACAACTGAGGAAGGTTGGTAGGTGCCATTGATCTACAACAGAAAATATGCAGAACACTTAAGACATGTATTCGTAAAAGAGCAAGCATATTAAACGTTTTAATACTTATTCTCCCACTAGAACCAACACCCCTCTGATGGTTGCTAAGTGATTCAAGATCCTAAATAAGAAAGCCGACTAGTGAGCTTTACCATCACGGCTAGACGTCAAGTGATCTAGGTAGGCAACACCATGCCAATCGTATCCAATACGACTCCTGTTAGTTGGGTGGCATCACATGCCCCGACTCCCAACCTACCTCGCCCCGAGCCCCACAACCGTTGTGATGGAGTCGTCTAGATTACCAAGTGCTTCCGCTTGTAAGAGTCCGACTCAAACCCACCTAATCGGAAAGAATTGGTAGGACCTCAATTTTATGAGCCCACTACCAAGAATGTCCGACTTGTGATAGTGCAACACTTGCGGGGCGACAGACTAGACCTTCTTTGAGGGATTAAAATCTACCAGCTATTTAAATAGAGGTAAACAGAGACATAACAATAACACAAATATGGCAATTATATATGTGAAATGGTATGGCTCTCTTCATGGTGATCTCCATCTCCATAAAGCTTGTAAGTCGACTCGTGCCAACTCTTGTCACGTGCCATCTTACTCCATGTAGCCGACTTGTACATCGACTTGCATGTCTTCCGGATTCTCCAACAAGCTATACTAGCTAGTAAATGAAATATCACATTGAGAATCCGACACGCAGGTCGGTATACAATAAAATGACAGCACCTAGGCTCCAGCCGGCTGACAAAAACATGATACGCACATCATGTATGGATTACACACATCACATGCACATAAGCCATACCATTCACAACTTCCTGCAAAAACAAGTTATGCATAGATACGATATCTACCGGCGTTGCGAAACTCGCAACGACATCTAAGGCGCTACGACAGGGCGAAGCCGGCGGTCCGATCATGGATTTCTTCATCGGATAAAACGATTTTACCCAAATCTGATCCGTATTCCGATTCGATCAAACTCTTTGATCTTCGATCACCACAACTGGATTTATGTGTCACTGGATACCCCGATGGCGGAAACCGACCGGTAGGGGTAAGTTGTTCCACGACCTTAGCAGTATGATCACAGAAACCAGATCATCCATTAACCCCGAGTACGATTGATCCAATCAACCTTGTACAAAACCGATCTATCTCATAGAACGACCACCAAAACATCACTTAGATCCAATCTAATGTTAACTACATATCACACATGTACAGATCTCGGGCCTAATAACAGAAGCTACCGCTCTGATAACACTGTTGGATCGCGTAGAGAGAAGCATAACTTTTTCCTACGCGGTACTTCCAAGATCTAGCCGAGGTAGAAGGCCATGAGTATTACCACTAGACGCGCAAGTGCGGATTATCGATGCAACACGTCGGGGTAGTGCAGTCCCACGATCCGATCCAGCCGATCCGATCCCACGAACGTCGAAGTGCTGAACGTACAACACCTCTGCCGGTATCCACACGTACGAGGAGGAGCTCCGACGGCGGACTGCTAGGTCCGGTGCGACGGCTGGACTAAGTGGGGCTAGGGTTCCCAACGCATGGGAGTAGACTAACGTGCCCGCTGAGCAACCTGCGCCCCTCTTTATATAGCGAATGGTAGTGGGCTGCACAACACTTGTGGCCCATACCCTCTGTGAGTCCGACTCACAAACTCAGTCCATTTCCGGCTCGGGTCCAACCCGACCAATACTTGCTCCCGCTCTTAAGTGTGCAACCCCGCAGGCTCATGGCGACTTAGACACGATTGGAGTCTGACTCCCAATCGATCAATCGGTAGCGGCTCCTAGCAGAACGTGCCGATTCCCAAGTCTCATTGAGTCATGACGACATACCTTCAATGTGACATTCATCTTAGTCCCTTTTGCCTCACGATATAACTTGTCGAACTATAGGCGATTTATCGTCATCCCTTAATAGCTCAACTCTCTTCTCGGTCCGTGATATATGATTCATCTGACTAACTCTTAGTCAACAGACACAATTAACATTTAACTGAGTCGCGCATGGCCATGCTTCCTGAATCATATCACTCGAGAGGGTCTAGAGAATATCTCTCCATTTGTAGGGGCAAAATCCCATCTCGATTATCCACATCACGCAACTTGCTTCTCATTCGACCCGAACTCTACTTTTATAACTGCCTTGTCAGAGAACAGCGTTTGACAGAACCTAAGTCGGTGATCCACAATTCGGATTGTGCGACAACCTCAGGTCTAAGGAATACATTGATTGAGACATGCAAATGATGAATTGCTCGTTCCATCTCAATATGGGTCAGTCCAACTTGCTAAACTCTTTAGCCAAGTCTGTGAACGTTGGAACGGCATCACCATGACCATGACAAGTGGAACTGTGTCATCAGCCAACACTCACATTAGTCTTGGGTGTGTGTCCAGCACAACCTTAATGACCAAGGACAATCTAGCATGAACAACATGAATACATAGTTCCACAATTGAATCACATATTCAATGACATGTATCAGATGTTCAAAACAAGGACGTCTTAATAACTTTATGAATACATTCGGAATACATCATACATGATTGCCTCTAGGGCATATTCCCAACAGTATTCAACATGCAAGAAGAATAAACTCCATGAGGAAAACTTTCAGATACACATTGTACTACCAACTTTTCACAATATTGGTTACTCATGGAGCAATTGCAATACACAATGAATTAAAACTTATAATCAGGACACAGATAGACAACCTAAATAGGGGACAATGAAAAACCACAGAGCCATTAGATCCGCATGGATAAAAATACTGGGAGCTTTTGAGATAAGCTTAGCACGTCCATTGACAAAACAGGCAAAGAAGCTCCAAAATTTCTGCCTACAAGATTTGACCTATTCCCACCGGAGCAACTAAGAACCCATCGAATATCTGCGGTAGTGCCGCAGGACGGGGAAATGAGCAATCAATTCCCCAATTAACGACCGATATATCGACCGATATACCCATATATCGACCGATATATCCCAAGAAGAAAAAGGGACGAAAAAAGGAAAATAGGGAAAGAAGGACGGCATCCTTAGGTAGACGACCTCACCTGGGCTCGGCGAGAGATGGGATCCAGAGAACGGCTTCACGCTGACTTCTTCCTCTTGCTAGCCGGATGACCCACCACGGTGATGTAGTCGCCGGAGTACTCCAGGCTGCATGCCATCAAGGCAGAGTGGCGGGAGCGGCTCCGAGAATGCAAAACCAAATACGCTGACCTTGGCGGCCAGGCGGACCCTTTCCGCCAGGACCGCCAAATTTTGGTGGCCCATCCGCTCAGCGATGCTTTCTAGCGGCGCGGACGGAGTGGAACGGCCGATACCTTGACCGCCTGCATCCTGACAGGAGACCAGCTTCATCTTGTGTCTAGGGAGAACACGTGTGAGAACAGAATAGATGGCAAGGGGAAAGACAGAGACGGAGACCTCGACACGTTTCAGAGGTTTCTAGAGTACACACACATGGAAAGCGGAGAGAGTCTGCTACGGTGGTACTGTACCACCGATCCGTCCATCTCCTGGTCAATGCGAAATCAACGACGCTATTGGAATTCACACGTGGCGATCGAAGAAATACTACGGTAGCGACCTAGAAGGCGCGCGAAGCTAGCAATGGCCCACCACGATAGGATCGAGCGCACGACCATCTAACGAAACAGACGTAGGATAAATGAATCTAAGAAACTACACGCGTCGGTGAAGGAATTCGGTCGTAACCATCGAAATTTTGTGGGAATTAGGACGCTACGTGGTTTTAGGATAGTACATATATGCCTTTTTGTGAACGAATTTTTTGGAAAGTTTCTCAAAACTCAAGTTTATCATTTTTCCTAGTTATTAGTACACATAAGAGGTCTCCATGCCAAATCATTTCTTTTTTGAGTTTTTTTTTTCACTTTATTTGAGTTTGTTACGAAAATGGTCGAAATGGCCGGCATGTCTATTCGTTGAAAGGGGTAATTTTTTTCAAAACTATCGAGATTCTGTGATATAACCACTACTTATGTACGCTAAAATGATTTTTGCAAAAAAATTCATAGCAAACTATCACATGCTTGTAGTTTAAGTTTTAATTACTTTTGATAAATAGGCATAAAATCATTTTAATGGGCGTAATTAGGTACAAAGAGAGAAAATTCCTCATATTTTTGTATTATCCATAAAATAGGTACTAATTTGTGTGAGAATTGAAGGGTTGCAATTTACACCATATTCCTTGTACTTGCTAAAAAAAATCATATCTGGCACTTAGAAAATGAAAATTGGTATTTATAAAAATAATTTGAAAACCAATTTGGCACCTATTTACCAAATATAGCCACTTTATCACAAACTACATCACCGGAATGGCCATAAATTGATCATTTGAGTTGAAACCTATACATGTTTATAGATGATATGCCTTTTTGTGAAAGAATTTTTTTTGGAATGTTTCTCAAAACTCAAGTTTATCATTTTTCCTATTTACTAGTACACATAATAGGACTCCATGGCAAAGCATTTCTTATTTTGAGTTTTTTTTTTTCACTTCATTTGAGTTTCTTATAAAAAGAATGGTCAAAATGGTCGGCATGGCTATCATTGAAAGGGGTCAAAAATTTCAAAACTATCGACGGTTCTATGATATAACCACTACTTATGTGCCTTAAAATGAGTTTTGCAAAATATTCAGGGCATACTATGACACACTTGTAGTTCAAATTGAATTACTTCCGATAAATCGGCATAAAAGTCTCATATTTGGCACTTACAATTTGTCAAAATCGGTGTTTATCACTTTTCGATACAACTATTACGTATAATATGGTATAAGACGTGATTTTTATGTCTTTTTATTATTATTTTGTAGTTTTTCAAATGCGTTCAAATAGTTTGCCGAGTGTTTTTTAAGGCGCTCGGCAAAGCCCCAAGCGTAGAGTAAATTTGCTCGCTTTAACCTGATTGGCTCGGAGGGGTACGTGTTGGATCGATGACGTCGCAACGATCTGTCCACCCATCTTTACGACCTTTTGTTGGTCAAAGGCTCAATGCACCAAATCACCTGGATTGATGAGGTGGCACGCCGCATTTCTATTGGCCAAGCATCGCACCATGTCCAGGCCTTAGACTAGCCATAGTGGGAGTATCATAGCTAGTATCATGCATGCCATGTTGGCAAAAAGCTGATATGGCATAGCAATTAATGAAAAGAGATAGTATAGCGGTATAATAGGTAGATACTATAACATAACACATTTCGAGATAAAATGAGTCTACAACCTATTAAATGCAACATGTCATGATACTACAAGTATGTTACTACCCACTATGGGGATAGTATCATACACTAGTATCATGTGCATGATACTAGTATATGATACTCCCCGCTATGACTAGTCTTATCCCTCTCCTCCGAGGCTCTCTCTGGTCGTTGCTTGCTCTGCCCTGCCCCCCTCCCTGCAGCTCTGCCCGACGGTGACCGGCGTGAAGGAGCTCCATAGGCTCGGCCCCCACTCCTCCCTTTCTTCCTACCTCGCTGTAACACCTGGGGTGTTACATGTTTGTTGCTTGCATCATATGCATCACATTGCATTGCACCATGTTTGCATCACAACTAAAAATTTCAAAACAATTTAAACTTTCACCCTTGCTCAAAACTTCCAACTCCAAACCTGCAAACTAAACCCCTCCATTGTTTTTCAATGGTTGAATTTGTTTTAATCAATTGCCTGTTAATAAAATTTCTTCCCTTTTGTTAAAAAAAAACCCTAGTGGCAAATTCAAGCATTCAAATCAAATCAATCTTATTTATCATATTTCAATATGGGTTTGAAAATTAAAAAAAAAAAATTGGCAAACAAATTAATTCAATACTGTTTGTATAATTGCTTGTTGCTTATTAAATAAAATTGGTTATTTCCCAAAAATTCCCAAAACAAACCTTATTTAAAAATTCAACTAACCACTTTAAAATTCCAACTAATAATTCCAAGTTTGAGAATAATGCTAACATTGCTTTCATTTCATGTTTTGGAAAAGTAATAAAATTATTTAAGGAAATAAACCACCCCAAAATCCATATCCTTTCTCTCTCTCCCTTTTATTTCTTTTTACAAAAAATAAATAATAAAAAGGAAATCCCAAAGAGAAGGACCAGCCCATTCCTTCCCTCCTTTTCTCAAAGCCCTTTTCCCTCAAGCCCATTCTTTTCTATTTCTGGCCCAGCACCCTTCCTTTCTCCTTCCTGTCGCTGTCAACCCTGTACGACAGAAACTCCACCGCAGGATCGTCCCCTCCTCCGCTTGATTCACTGCCGTACACGGTGGTCTTCCTCCTTAAGTACCCACCATCCCTCTGCCCTCTGCAAAACCCTAGAAACCCTAGCTAGCCCTACATCCCATCGCCGCCATCTTTCTTTTTCCCTCTCTGCTAGTTCCCCTTCCTCTGAATTCTGCACCTGCACAGAGCCGAACACCACCGTGAGTCACCGTCAGACCACCGCCCCCCGATCGCCGGCCACCGCGAGGACCAGACGGTAGCGGGAATGGAACCGCGGCGGTGCGGTGCGCCTCCCCGTCCCCTCGCCGCCTGCTGGGACCTCCGGTGTGGCCCGCGCCGTCGACGGCGAGGAGCGCTCTGCCACTGCCCGTCGACAGTCGCCGACGACCTGCAGCGCAGGTACTCGCCCTTCGCCCCTGCCCTTCTCCCTCTCGCTCTGTCCGTCTCCCCACCCACGCCCTAGGAGCACCGGCGCCGCCGCGAGCACCCCACAGCAGCTCGCCGGCGAGCAGCTCCTTCTCTGTCCTCGCGCGCTGTCTGTTTTGTCCGTCAGGTAACTAGCTGAACAAAATTCAGTTAACGAAGATACAACCTAACCTCGCTGCGCACCGTTCCCTGACAACAGACTCGACACAGCCCCTTTGGTTCAGTTTCGTGCGCGCACAACCCAGACCGTGGGTTCGAGTCCCAGCTCGGGGAATTACCCCAACTTTTTTCCCCCCCGCGCGCACCTGGGCAGTCCCACCTGTAAGCCCCTCGCGCGCCACGTGAGCACAGAGAGGCCCTGGGCCCTCCTGGCAGTGGCTGTGTGTAGATAGCAGCCCAGTGAGAAAAGCTTTCTGCAAATTCCTGTTTTTCCTAAATCATTTTAATTAGCAGATTTGAATGTTAAACTTCAACCCTTAATATCTTTTAATCTGTAAATCCAATAAATAAAAAGTTTATATGTTTTCTGTTCCAAATTTCATAACCTTTCCAACTAACCTAATTGTGTTCTGTTTTGAGTTTCCAAAATACATTTAAAAATCCAAATTTGAATAATTCAAATGTAAATTGTAATAATTCATAAGTAATTCATACTATTTCCAAATAAGTCAAATAAAATATGTTTTTCATACCATTTTGAATATCCTATTCAAATATAAAATTTGTTTTCTGGTTTGAATAATTTAAATTGCCTAAACAATTTAAATCTTGTTTAATTCAATTAAAACTTGTTTAATATTGTTTAATTCATAACTAAATAATCCTAAGTCCAATTTCAAAATGTGAAACATGTAATCCAACTAAAATTTGATGTTCTTTTCAAATATAAACTTTGTTATTTGTTTTGAACACTTTAACTTGATGAAAACAACAATTGCTTGTGTGACATGCTTAAGTAACCAAATTTTCCAAACTTGTTTTATTCCTTTTCCTTTGCATCTATCATTGTTATTTGTTGTTATCTTGTTATCATCATCATGCATGCATCATGTTTAACTACTTACACTTGTTAACTAATTGTAGATCATTGCTTCAACCTTAACATGTGCATCCATATGCAACTCACATTGCATAAGGGTCCATTTAAATTTGTTTAACTTGTCAACTAGTTTATTTCTATGCATCAATTAAATTGTCATGCATCCATATCTTGATCATGCTGGATCTTTTGCCGTAGTAGTAATGGTTGCATCCGGTGTTTGTTCGAGGTTCATTGCTTCTTCTCGGATAGGACGTTGAGATGATGTGAGCAACGACAAGTTCTGCTACCTTGCGGGATCTCAGGCAAGTATACTCACTTGCTGCCATATGGCTGCCTTTCATCACTTGTTACCGATTCTTTCCGTTGATTCTTTTCTGCTAGCCTTAGTAGTAGTTGTTTCTGTTGCGAACCCATCACATGAATCCTTGAACCCTGATATTGCCTCACCTCCACTCCTATAACCTTTGCTTGAGCCTGTGTCTTACTATCTTGCTTAGGGTTGTTTTGCTCGAGTCTGTTACCCGTTACTTTATGTTATTACTTCTTTATGTTCCGGGGGCTCGATGTTTAATCAATCAATCAAACATGCTAATGTTACTATTAATAATAAATTTGATGATAAGGCACCGGCAGGAGGCCCTTTGTGGTTTTGAGGCCTGCTAGTGTCGACCCTAATAGGAAAATGGTCTTGTCTACTGATCCATGATGAGCGCACTACCCGCATTTGGGGAGTATGGGCTCCCCCTCAGTTTGACCCGATTCGCATCTCGTCCAAATCGCCTCATTTAGTTCGGGTTTTCCATTTGCTGCATGCATGATCTTGCGAGCCCTTGGTACCCGGGTGGAACTTTCGTAGTCGGCATATAGGGGGACACGGTCTTAGAGTGCTATGAGGGTCCATTTTCTTCTGGGCTCGAGTAGCCGTGCGCCCAAGGTGCTTTGGGCTTGATGCGAAGAAGGGTTGGATTGTGTTGAGTGCCCCGCTTGGTGGAGTGGCCGCTCCATCTGGCGGGATATTCATGAGTGTACGGCTAAATTGGTGCAACCCTGCAGGGATAATCTTCTCGAGAAGCCGTGTTTTCCGCGGTTATGGATTACTTGGTGAAAGTACTGGCTAACAAGTACTCAGGACAACTTCAACATAATGATCAACCATGTTTCACCCAATGATTAATGACTTGACTAGTAATAGGTTATTCACACAATAACTTGACTCATCTTTAATACCACGGTGTGAGTTATCCTCGGATTGCTTCTTTGGCTAAAGGGGCGAGATCTAGGATGGGTTTGTTTGAAGTTATCTTTCAGTTGGTTACTATCACTCGATCTTATCTCCTTTCTGATAGTTGGAAGTAATAGAATCTCTGTAGTTGGTTAGTGCAGCCTGTTGTCGCGTATTTGCAATAACCCCTTCCTTTCCGTTGATCCTAAAGTATTTGTATCTTGTGATGACTGGCTACGCCGGTAACTTGTGAATATGGGTTTTATCCCCCTTGCCAGTACTTAACCGTACTGACCCACGAATCTCTTCCGTGGCTGCAAATTCCAACTTGCAGTCAACAGGTTTGAAGTCTGACGACGTTAGCTTGGGAATCCCTCCGGCTTGGCCTGGGCAGGGATTGGACGCTCTCGGTTATCTTCAGGACTCTTAGTCCAATTTGGATCTTGTCCGTAGCCGGACGTTTGTTTCTTCCGCTGTTATTTGGATCTTTGTAATGTATCAGTTGTAACCCTGGCTCGGTCGAGTCATCTTGTATCTATCTGTGGCTGTTGTAATTGTGGAATATTCGTGAGCTATTGTAATGTTATCATAAATGGCAACCTGGAATCGGTTATTATGCGGATTTGGCGGGAATGCTGAAATCTGCATAGTGCCCGATCTCGGGGCGTCACAAATGGTATCAGAGCCTTGGTTCCGATTCCCGAGATTGTTTCGATACGAATGGTTATCGAAGCAACGGGTCCGCAAAGCCTGTAGGTTAACCTCGCTAACGGTCGTTGTTTCTAGAGTGTCAAAAACTATTTCTGCTAAACTATTTTGGAAAACATCTCAATAGGATTCTTGTTTTTCTCCTTATCTCTATTCTATGCCCATCCCATCTTATTTGTTTTGGAGTCTCCCCCTCTTGTCTATCTTTCAAAGTATTAGGATCCTACGTGGGTGGACGTTTTCTGAGCCCTTAACCTAATAGGTTCGATCATCGGAAGATTCCTGGTGGAAGAACATCGTCATCACTCCCAGCAAGAATCCCTTGTTAGTGGTGTCGAGAAGCCCTTGTTAGTGGTGTCGAGGAGATCAACTGGAAGCACGAACAATCGATAGTCGAACTTCTTTCCCCTCCCGGGTTAGCAGGTGGATTGCGAGGGCGCAATCCCTTGTTAGTGGTGTCGTCTGTAACACCTGGGGTGTTACCTGTTTGTTGCTTGCATCATATGCATCACATTGCATTGCACCATGTTTGCATCACAACTAAAAATTTCAAAACAATTTAAACTTTCACCCTTGCTCAAAACTTCCAACTCCAAACCTGCAAACTAAACCCCTCCATTGTTTTTCAATGGTTGAATTTGTTTTAATCAATTGCCTGTTAATAAAATTTCTTCCCTTTTGTTAAAAAAAAAACCCTAGTGGCAAATTCAAGCATTCAAATCAAATCAATCTTATTTATCATATTTCAATATGGGTTTGAAAATTAAAAAAAAAAATTGGCAAACAAATTAATTCAATACTGTTTGTATAATTGCTTGTTGCTTATTAAATAAAATTGGTTATTTCCCAAAAATTCCCAAAACAAACCTTATTTAAAAATTCAACTAACCACTTTAAAATTCCAACTAATAATTCCAAGTTTGAGAATAATGCTAACATTGCTTTCATTTCATGTTTTGGAAAAGTAATAAAATTATTTAAGGAAATAAACCACCCCAAAATCCATATCCTTTCTCTCTCTCCCTTTTATTTCTTTTTACAAAAAATAAATAATAAAAAGGAAATCCCAAAGAGAAGGACCAGCCCATTCCTTCCCTCCTTTTCTCAAAGCCCTTTTCCCTCAAGCCCATTCTTTTCTATTTCTGGCCCAGCACCCTTCCTTTCTCCTTCCTGTCGCTGTCAACCCTGTACGACAGAAACTCCACCGCAGGATCGTCCCCTCCTCCGCTTGATTCACTGCCGTACACGGTGGTCTTCCTCCTTAAGTACCCACCATCCCTCTGCCCTCTGCAAAACCCTAGAAACCCTAGCTAGCCCTACATCCCATCGCCGCCATCTTTCTTTTTCCCTCTCTGCTAGTTCCCCTTCCTCTGAATTCTGCACCTGCACAGAGCCGAACACCACCGTGAGTCACCGTCAGACCACCGCCCCCCGATCGCCGGCCACCGCGAGGACCAGCCGGTAGCGGGAATGGAACCGCGGCGGTGCGGTGCGCCTCCCCGTCCCCTCGCCGCCTGCTGGGACCTCCGGTGTGGCCCGCGCCGTCGACGGCGAGGAGCGCTCTGCCACTGCCCGTCGACAGTCGCCGACGACCTGCAGCGCAGGTACTCGCCCTTCGCCCCTGCCCTTCTCCCTCTCGCTCTGTCCGTCTCCCCACCCACGCCCTAGGAGCACCGGCGCCGCCGCGAGCACCCCACAGCAGCTCGCCGGCGAGCAGCTCCTTCTCTGTCCTCGCGCGCTGTCTGTTTTGTCCGTCAGGTAACTAGCTGAACAAAATTCAGTTAACGAAGATACAACCTAACCTCGCTGCGCACCGTTCCCTGACAACAGACTCGACACAGCCCCTTTGGTTCAGTTTCGTGCGCGCACAACCCAGACCGTGGGTTCGAGTCCCTGCTCGGGGAATTACCCCAACTTTTTTTCCCCCCCGCGCGCACCTGGGCAGTCCCACCTGTAAGCCCCTCGTGCGCCACGTGAGCACAGAGAGGCCCTGGGCCCTCCTGGCAGTGGCTGTGTGTAGATAGCAGCCCAGTGAGAAAAGCTTTCTGCAAATTCCTGTTTTTCCTAAATCATTTTAATTAGCAGATTTGAATGTTAAACTTCAACCCTTAATATCTTTTAATCTGTAAATCCAATAAATAAAAAGTTCATATGTTTTCTGTTCCAAATTTCATAACCTTTCCAACTAACCTAATTGTGTTCTGTTTTGAGTTTCCAAAATACATTTAAAAATCCAAATTTGAATAATTCAAATGTAAATTGTAATAATTCATAAGTAATTCATACTATTTCCAAATAAGTCAAATAAAATATGTTTTTCATACCATTTTGAATATCCTATTCAAATATAAAATTTGTTTTCTGGTTGAATAATTTAAATTGCCTAAACAATTTAAATCTTGTTTAATTCAATTAAAACTTGTTTAATATTGTTTAATTCATAACTAAATAATCCTAAGTCCAATTTCAAAATGTGAAACATGTAATCCAACTAAAATTTGATGTTCTTTTCAAATATAAACTTTGTTATTTGTTTTGAACACTTTAACTTGATGAAAACAACAATTGCTTGTGTGACATGCTTAAGTAACCAAATTTTCCAAACTTGTTTTATTCCTTTTCCTTTGCATCTATCATTGTTATTTGTTGTTATCTTGTTATCATCATCATGCATGCATCATGTTTAACTACTTACACTTGTTAACTAATTGTTGATCATTGCTTCAACCTTAACATGTGCATCCATATGCAACTCACATTGCATAAGGGTCCATTTAAATTTGTTTAACTTGTCAACTAGTTTATTTCTATGCATCAATTAAATTGTCATGCATCCATATCTTGATCATGCTGGATCTTTTGCCGTAGTAGTAATGGTTGCATCCGGTGTTTGTTCGAGGTTCATTGCTTCTTCTCGGATAG
This sequence comes from Alopecurus myosuroides, assembly GCA_028641055.1. Lineage (NCBI taxonomy): Eukaryota > Viridiplantae > Streptophyta > Magnoliopsida > Poales > Poaceae > Alopecurus > Alopecurus myosuroides. Next base: position 5,847,057 of record CM054058.1, on the reverse strand, counting down.
GACGTTGAGATGATGTGAGCAACGACAAGTTCTGCTACCTTGCGGGATCTCAGGCAAGTATACTCACTTGCTGCCATATGGCTGCCTTTCATCACTTGTTACCGATTCTTTCCGTTGATTCTTTTCTGCTAGCCTTAGTAGTAGTTGTTTCTGTTGCGAACCCATCACATGAATCCTTGAACCCTGATATTGCCTCACCTCCACTCCTATAACCTTTGCTTGAGCCTGTGTCTTACTATCTTGCTTAGGGTTGTTTTGCTCGAGTCTGTTACCCGTTACTTTCTGTTATTACTTCTTTATGTTCCGGGGGCTCGATGTTTAATCAATCAATCAAACATGCTAATGTTACTATTAATAATAAATTTGATGATAAGGCACCGGCAGGAGGCCCTTTGTGGTTTTGAGGCCTGCTAGTGTCGACCCTAATAGGAAAAGGGTCTTGTCTACTGATCCATGATGAGCGCACTACTCGCATTTGGGGAGTATGGGCTCCCCCTCAGCTTGACCCGATTCGCATCTCGTCCAAATCGCCTCATTTAGTTCGGGTTTTCCATTTGCTGCATGCATGATCTTGCGAGCCCTTGGTACCCGGGTGGAACTTTCGTAGTCGGCATATAGGGGGACACGGTCTTAGAGTGCTATGAGGGTCCATTTTCTTCTGGGCTCGAGTAGCCGTGCGCCCAAGGTGCTTTGGGCTTGATGCGAAGAAGGGTTGGATTGTGTTGAGTGCCCCGCTTGGTGGAGTGGCCGCTCCATCTGGCGGGATATTCATGAGTGTACGGCTAAATTGGTGCAACCCTGCAGGGATAATCTTCTCGAGAAGCCGTGTTTTCCGCGGTTATGGATTACTTGGTGAAAGTACTGGCTAACAAGTACTCAGGACAACTTCAACATAATGATCAACCATGTTTCACCCAATGATTAATGACTTGACTAGTAATAGGTTATTCACACAATAACTTGACTCATCTTTAATACCACGGTGTGAGTTATCCTCGGATTGCTTCTTTGGCTAAAGGGGCGAGATCCAGGATGGGTTTGTTTGAAGTTATCTTTCAGTTGGTTACTATCACTCGATCTTATCTCCTTTCTGATAGTTGGAAGTAATAGAATCTCTGTAGTTGGTTAGTGCAGCCTGTTGTCGCGTATTTGCAATAACCCCTTCCTTTCCGTTGATCCTAAAGTATTTGTATCTTGTGATGACTGGCTACGCCGGTAACTTGTGAATATGGGTTTTATCCCCCTTGCCAGTACTTAACCGTACTGACCCACGAATCTCTTCCGTGGCTGCAAATTCCAACTTGCAGTCAACAGGTTTGAAGTCTGACGACGTTAGCTTGGGAATCCCTCCAGCTTGGCCTGGGCAGGGATTGGACGCTCTCGGTTATCTTCAGGACTCTTAGTCCAATTTGGATCTTGTCCGTAGCCGGACGTTTGTTTCTTCCGCTGTTATTTGGATCTTTGTAATGTATCAGTTGTAACCCTGGCTCGGTCGAGTCATCTTGTATCTATCTGTGGCTGTTGTAATTGTGGAATATTCGTGAGCTATTGTAATGTTATCATAAATGGCAACCTGGAATCTGTTATTATGCGGATTTGGCGGGAATGCTGAAATCTGCATAGTGCCCGATCTCGGGGCGTCACACTCGCCGTCCGCTCAAATGAAAAGTCCGCGGCAATGGCTACGGGCGCGAGCGTCCGCTACGACGAATCGAGAGCGCCTGGCGCGCGGTCATGGCCATCCGCCGGCAGCGCTTCCAGTTCCATCAGGAAGCTCTTTGCCTCGCACGTGGCGCACAAGGACGCGGTGGCTCTTGGAAATGCGACGCACGGGCGTTTACGGCCGGTGGGCTGCAGACCATGGTGCTCACCTCCGTCCGGCTCCATCGCGAAGATCGCCGTCTCGCGGGTAGCGCACATGGACGCGACGGTGTTTGGAGATTCGACACGCGCGTACGGCCAAGATCGGCCGGCCTCCGAGCTGAACATGGGGCGGCGGCGGCGCTGCGACTGCCTGTATGTGTGTGTTGTGCTCGCCGGCCGGGATGTGCTGGCAGCGTCGCATTTCTTTTTTAGCCCTATACATCTCGTACTCCCTCCGATCAATATTAATGGTCGCTAAATCGGATGTATCTACCACTAAATACATCCAATTTAGCGACCATTAATATGGATCGGAGGGAGTATTACATTTACAAGTACTCGGCCAACAGCTAGACCAAGCCGCCCAGCTCTGCACTGGTTTGATCTTTGCCGAGTATAAGATCCTACAACTTCTGACGACCGGTTTTCGTTAGACCACTTTATGTTGCCGAGTATGATTTTTTACACTTGGCAAAAGTTTGCCGAGCCGTTTATCGCCAAGTATTTTTTGCTGAGTGTAATGCTCAGGAAACATGTTGCCGAGGTGATTTTGGTGTTTGCTGAGTATTTGGAATACACGGCAACGCCCCCGATTCTAGTAGCGTTTAATGCTTGTGTAGGATCCGTGTAGTTAGTTTTGAGTTTATCTTTTTGTTGGTGTGGCTAACTCTTATAGACAAGTTTTTCTAAAGAAGCACCTAGGTGGGGCAGCGGGCAAGGACTCTTGAATTATATCATCCGTATGCTTCTGATATTTAACATGGTGAAAGACGTGACATGTGACAAACATGTTACTACCTATTTTCCATAAAATCTCAGTCATGTATTTTAGATCTAGCTATTCAAATTAATTTAGATTAGGTGGACCAACGTGATAGCTCCGTTAAACTCCCATATATTGTTTTTAGTATTTAATAGACTAGGTAGCAAGCAAAATACCCGTGGAAAGAAGATTCTCAATACATGTCAAAAGGTGCAAAGAGGGACGCGATGGCTCGTCAACCATTGCTGCTGGAAGACAATGAGGATGACGCAATGGAAGATGCTATCTGATTGTCGTTCTGTTTCTGTTTCTGGAGGTGTTGTCGGTGTTTTTGACGTCTGCAGTTCGTTGCTCTTGGAAAGCTGGGGTGCTGTTTGTTGTTTCACCGTATTCAAAAAACCTGTTAGAACTTTGAGCCTGTTGTCTAATCTGTGTGGTTGCGGGGTGGTGTGTGGAGGGGTTGCGTCGCTATGTACAAATACGCTTTGTGGCTGAACTTGTTGGTGGTTCCGTTATTGCAATAATAATGGAGCACGGGCCCTTCTCGGGGGGTGCCGTTTATGTAAAAAATGTCAAAAGGTGCAAAGAGCGGGGGCTCTAGGAAAAAAAGACAGTGCATTGTCATTTTAAACCATCCGCTACAAAAGGGATTCTAACTGAAAGTATATATTGCGTCACAAATTCACCTTTATGGGACTCTAGTTAAAGAGGTAATGTCATTGTCTCTCCTCAACCATGGACGACGTGTCTACCGTCTTTGGTGAGTGTATCCCTTTTCTGAGTGTTTTTGCCCCCCCATTTTGCCGAATGTCACACACCTGTTCTCGGTGTGGTGGAGCAACATCCGAAAAATATATGCTAAGCCTGCAATGTCCGATAACGGGGCTTCATTAGTGAATCTATTGGCACCACAGAAGTGGCATACAACTTTGGACCTAAGGGGCGGTGGATTATGAAAAGTAGTTGTTTTCCAAGTTCTTGATGGATTGCTATCAGCAAAGAAGGCACTCAGCAAACGACCGCTAGCCGGTAACGAGGTCATTATTATTATGCATTGTTTTGAGATCTCACCAGGCTACACGCAAATTTAATGGTCAAGCAATACATAAACTGGCAAACCGTGTTGAGAGAAAAAAAGGTTCTAAAAAATATCGCCACATAGACGTGCTTTACTTTATGGTTTCCGATATACATGTATAAATGCCATAAAACAATGGGGGTTTCCATTATTAATTTCCTCATAAACACTGACTGATATTGTCATCACAACACAATATAATACTTGCCATAAAACACTGCGGGTTTTATGGATGAATAACTTCACACACCAAATCAGGTGAATAATCACTAATTAACTTTGATCCTCCACTTATAGAGGTTCCATGACTTGTAGTTCTTCAGCCTCGTATGGATGAACAAGTTCCCATGCTTCCTCCACAAGGGACTTGAGAGTCCTTGCATGCTTTGTTGTGCTCTCATCACCGTTGGCAAAAACCGTAGATTTGTCAACAAGAATCATGTTGCTGGAAGCACTCTGCAACTCATTCACCAAAATTTCTAGGTCTTGTTTTGGGTAGTTGCCTTTGTGCTTCATCATTTCTATGACCATCCTGCTAGTAGCCTTTATTATTCTAAGGCAACTGGCTGTACAGTCACTATTCTTTGCTACAATCCCCTTGAGCTTCCTCGGGAGGCTAGATGGATCAAAATGGAGAGCCATATCTTGATCTCCACTGACGAATTTGTTCCAGACCATCGCACAGAGGGATAGCAAGGCTGCCTGAACTTTACGCTTGAGGCGTTGCTCTTGAGTTTCCTTACCAAAGGAATGGATGTTGTGGTGGGCATCGTTATCTTGTTGGTCTTCTATATCTCCATGTGGTGAGGAAAGGCGCGGTATGTCTTCTTCTGTTCCTCTCCGCGTTGCTTCTTGTCCTGGAAATATGTGGCGGAGCACCTACCAACATTATATAAGAGTGTGTTAATGTATATATAGTAGAAGACGGGAGGAATTATTTTGGAGAGGGGTCACCTTTGGCATCACTACGCTGGTCATGGCTTGCTTCAGTTTCTGGCGATGTTCATCTTCATCAGGTTCGGTGTAATGGATACATAGGTTCGCAAGGATTTCCGCTCCACTTATCAAGCACGCGGAGTCGTCCCAACAAAAATTCACAATTACGGCAGCGAGATGATCAACATAATCGCCATTTGATAGCAAGATGATGGTGTAAAACAGAAAGTTCTAGAACCGTAGTATCCTAGTTTGTATCCTAGTCGGTATAGGATAGATTGTCGTGTATGGCAAGTGTTTGTATGTACCTTGTACTCTTCAGGTCGGTTTGACCTAGTATATAATCAAAGGAGTGCGGCCAGGTTTGAGCACGCCTCAACCCATAATTTCTATATGGTATCAGAGCCCAATCTTCTTCCTCACATCCGAACCCTAGATTGATCTAGCCATGGCATCTTCCTCGTCGGAATCTGCTCCCGCAAATCCTCTCTTGGCTACGGTACATGAGAAGTTAACCAGCGAAAACTTCCTGGTATGGAAGGCTGTGGTGCTCCCAGCAATCCGAGGTGCTCGTCTGCTTGGATATCTTGATGGATCGAAGAAGGCGCCTGCGGAGAAACTCCTCGTTGAAAGCGAGGTCGGTGGAAAGAAGGTGATCACAGAAGTGGATAACCCTGAGTTCATCACCTGGATTGAGAAGGATCAACAAGTCCTCTCTTATCTCGTTGGATCCTTGTCTCGGGAGATTCTAGTGCAAGTTACCGATCTGAATACTGCACACGAAGTTTGGGATGCAATTCAGACTATGCAGGCATCTCAGTCACGCGCACGGGTCATGTACCTTCGTCGCTCTCTCAATGATCTGAAGAAAAGAGACATGACAGCTGTTTTTTATTTCAACAAAGTCAAGACCCTAGCTAATGAACTTGCTACTGCGGGGAAAAAGATGGATGATGATGATATTATCAACGCTGTTCTTAATGGCCTCGATGCAGAATTCAATCCCCTCGTTGAAGCCGTGTCAGCACGTATTGATCAAGGAATCACCCTCGGTGAAGTATATGCCATGCTATTGGCCGCAGATGCTCATCTCCAAGCTCAAAGTGCGGATGCAGGTGGAGGTTTCTCTGCTAATCTTGCTTCGCGTGGCTATAACTCTGGCCGGGGCAATGGAGGAAACCGTGGCGGTTACGGAAACCGTGGAGGCGGAGGTGGCAATTACAATGCTGGCCGTGGAGGGGGCTATGATGACCGAAACGGTGGCAACAACAACTCATACAATTCGTATGGAAATAACAACAATGGAAATTCCTATAATGGAGGCAATGGAGGCCGTGGAAATAGCAATCAACAAGATGGAGGCAACCGTGCACGTTACAATGGACCTCCTTGTCAAATCTGCACCAAAGTAGGGCATCCTGCCTACAAGTGCTTCAAACGGTTCAACAGGTCATTTGTTACTCCAGAAGCACAGGTGCATGTAGCAACAACATCACAAGCTGTGGATCCTCAGTGGTATATTGACACCGGGGCGACTGATCATGTTACAGGAGAATTGGAGAAGCTAGCTATTCGTGATCGTTATCATGGTAATGAACAAATCCACACGGCAAGTGGTCAAGGTATGGCAATACAGCATATTGGTCATAATGTTATTCATACTCCTGATCGTCCTATTCATCTTAATCACATCTTGCATGTTCCTCAAGCCACTAAGAGTTTAGTTTCTGCTTCTAAGCTCGTTTCTGATAACAAATCCTATATTGAGATTCACCCTAAATTCTTTGCTGTTAAGGATCAGGCTACGGGGAAAACTCTTCTGCACGGCGCGAGTAGGAACGGTCTCTATCCTCTTAATGGTGTCACCCCGTACTCCGATAAGCAAGCTCTTAGTGCAAGCACTCCTTCATCGTTTCGGTGGCATGCACGTCTTGGTCATCCATCATCCTCAATAGTTCAGGAAATTCTTAGTCGAAACAAAATTTCTGTCTCAAGTAAACATGATGAGTTAGTCTGTGATGCGTGTCAAAAGGGAAAAAGTCATCAATTACCTTACCCTAGATCTACTAGTGTCTCTAGTGCTCCTTTGGAGCTTATTTTCTCTGATGTTTGGGGCCCTGCCTCTGATTCTGTTGGCCGCTACAAATATTATGTGAGCTTTATTGATGATTATAGCAAATTTACGTGGATATATTTGCTTAAATACAAATCTGATGTTTTTCAGAAATTTCGAGATTTTCAACAACATGTTGAACGTCTCTTTGATCGTAAAATCCTAGCTCTTCAATCAGATTGGGGTGGAGAGTATCAGAAGTTAAACTCTTTCTTTTCCCGCATTGGCATAGCTCATCATGTTTCTTGTCCTCATGCTCATCAACAGAACGGTTCTGCTGAACGAAAGCACCGTCATATTGTGGAAGTTGGCCTTTGCCTCTTAGCTCATGCTTCCATGCCACTCAAATATTGGGATGAAGCTTTCCTTACGGCTGTTTATCTTATCAATCGTCTCCCTAGTAAGGTTATTGATCATAAAACTCCTACAGAACTTTTGTTCAAAACTCCACCAAATTATTCGTTCTTACGAATTTTTGGGTGTGCCGTATGGCCAAATCTTAGACCATATAATCAACATAAGCTTCAATTCCGGTCCAAACAATATGTGTTTCTTGGCTATAGTGGTCTTCACAAAGGGTATAAATGCTTGGACATATCTACTGGTCGTATCTATATTTCCAGAGATGTTGTTTTTGATGAGTCGATTTTTCCTTTTTCCCAACTTAGACCAAATGCTGGTGCTTTATTACGGGCCGAAATTTCACTTTTACCTTCGGTTCTAAGAAATCCATCTATTCTTGATCAGGAGCATAAATTACGTCATGATCATATGTCTGTTTCTGCTAACTTTTCGGATGAAAACAGCACCCAGGAGATTTCTGTTGCAGGAAACAGAGACAGCAGCAATCCCGATGCAGATTTGGGTGCAGATTCGGAGCAATCTTCATTGGGATCAGCGGAACAGCAGGCTCGCTCGGATTCCGCGCAGGATTCCGCGCAGGCTTCCGCACAGCCCACTGCCACGCCAACACGTGGTTCCACCACCGCGCAGGATTCTGCGCAATCCACTGCCACGCCGCCACGGGGCTCCAGCTCCACCACATCTTCGTCCCGGCCCGCGTCGTCCTCTGCGCGGCCCACGCTGTCTTCACCTGCGCCGACACGTGACAGCAACCCGACAGGAACCAGTCAGCCGTCTGCGGGGATTGATCCCGAGAGATCCGTGTCGGCAGGTCCTGCGTCCTCCGGATCTTCTGTGCATTCAGCTCCTATGGATGATCATGCGATAATTCCGCGCGTACAAACCCGTTCTCAAAGTGGTATTATCAAGAAAACACCAGTGCCTGCTGTATTTATTCGGTGGTCGAATTTTTGCTCTACAGGTGAACCTGATTGTCTTGATGAGGCACTTGGCCATGATAAATGGAGAGCTGCCATGGATGAAGAGTATTCAGCATTAATGCATAATGGTACGTGGCATTTAGTTCCTCGTCCTTCTAATGGCAATATAATTGATTGCAAGTGGGTTTACAAGATCAAGAGAAAATCTGATGGAACAGTTGATCGATATAAAGCAAGACTTGTGGCTAAGGGATTCAAGCAACGATTTGGTGTTGACTATGAGGATACATTTAGTCCTGTGGTTAAAGCTGCCACTATTCGCATTGTCCTCTCAATTGCAGTGTCTAAAAATTGGGATATGCGTCAATTGGATGTGAAGAATGCGTTTCTTCATGGCGTTCTGGAAGAAGAGGTATATATGAGACAACCTCCTGGCTATGAAAATTCAGTAACTCCTGGCTATGTGTGCAAACTTGATAAAGCGTTATATGGTCTCAAACAAGCTCCTCGTGCATGGTATTCTCGGTTATCAGCTAAATTGCATGCCCTTGGCTTTATTGCTTCTCAAGCTGATACTTCTCTGTTCTTCTATCATAAACATGGAGTTACAATTTTTATGCTTATCTATGTGGATGACATTATTGTCACTAGTTCCTCCATGAAAGCCGTGGATACAGTTCTAGCTGATCTACGTATGGATTTTGCCCTAAAGGATCTTGGCTCTCTCCATTATTTCCTAGGGATTGAAGTTCAGAAGAGTTCTAATGGTATTTCCTTGTCTCAAACTCAATATGTTTCTGATATTCTCAAGCGTGTTGGTATGGGAGGATGTAAACCAGTTACCACACCGCTTTCTACATCAGAAAAGTTAACTATTTCTAAAGGAATCCCTCTCAGTGACGATGATGCTACACGGTACAGAAGTATAGTTGGTGCACTTCAGTATGTGACATTAACTCGGCCAGACATATCTTTTTCGGTTAATAAAGTATGTCAGTTCTTACATGCTCCAACGTCTGAGCATTGGACAACAGTCAAAAGAATTCTTCGATATTTGCAGTATACTCTGACTCATGGTCTGAAGCTTGTAAAGTCTGACTCCATGATGATCAGTGCATTCTCAGATGCAGATTGGGCTGGATGCCCAGATGATAGGAGATCAACAGGAGGATATGCTGTTTTTCTTGGTTGCAATCTTATAGCTTGGAATGCACGTAAGCAACCTACTGTTTCTAGATCCAGTACAGAAGCAGAGTATAAATCTTTGGCTAATGCTACAGCTGAGATTATCTGGGTGCAGACATTATTGACAGAACTTGGCATTGGACAACCTAAAGCAGCAACACTCTGGTGTGACAATCTTGGTGCTACTTATTTGTCAGCTAATCCTGTGTTTCATGCCAGAACCAAACACATTGAAGTAGACTATCATTTTGTTCGAGAGAGAGTTGCAAATAAACTGTTGAATATCAGGTTTGTTCCCACTGGAGATCAAGTGGCTGATGGATTTACTAAGCCCTTGTCAGTACGACAGATGGAGGCTTTTAGATGCAATCTCAACTTAGATAAAGTTGTGATTGAGGGAGGATGTAAAACAGAAAGTTCTAGAACCAACAGCTCCTTGTAATCCTCCTTACTGGGGATATCACTGTCATTAGGGTTCAGACATAGTGCTCGGTGATGGTACTCTTCGAATGTCTCCAGCAGGGACGATATGGACTGAATCCCCCACGGGAATTTCTCCAGATGGATTGTGTCGGCCACGTGTGCAACTATCCTGGCGGCACACTCCCTCGTGTCTGCGTCATATCTGGAAGAATTCAACATCTGCAGCAGCTGCTCCTGGAGAGTTTGGCTTGACGGTGCCAACCCCCCAATGAGCCGCTTTATCAGCATGTGTTGGCCATTCAACTTCTCCTCGGTTGGCACCGCGAAAATATTCTTTATCACCCTACGTAGATGTTCCTCCTCATCATACTTGTCCAACGGTTCAGGCGAGGAAGCTCCCAACATGATGCCAAGGATCCTCGTCCCGGATTTGTGCTCTGTGGGTGACTTATCACAACCCAACAGGCCCACGGCATAGGTGACCAGGTTCCTTCCTTTAGCGAAGCATGCGGTCCTGGCTTCCTCCAGGTAGCCTGCAACTAATGCGACATCGTCCTCGGCTTGGAAGCCGTATTCTTCTGCCACATCTTGTGCTACATTTCTCCCCAAATACCTCAAGATACTTGCGTACAAGAAGATGGCACCTTGCGTGACAACTAGAGTGTACAACACATCAAGCGCCGGGGTCATGTTTGCCTTGCTTTGATCGCCATCCGTGGTGCCGTAACCGTGATGTATCAAACGCCACAGTGATACCCCGGTGGTGATCAACAGACCAAAAGCCCACAGTACCAGCAAAAATACGACAAGCACAGTCATGTGCACCAGCACTTGAACCGCCAATACCGTCAGTCGTAAGAGTAGTTCAACCAACACTGCAATAAGCAATGACTTGTCTCTGTTCCGATATTGAATAAGCAATGACTTGTCTCTGTTCCGGCCCAACGGCGTCGCCTACCCTGTTTTACGATCCAAAATTACTTCTCATCAAGTTCGTTTTTGACAACCCAAACCGCGAAAACAAGTAATATCAATACTAAATGGAATGCTGTTTGTCGTATTCCTTCCGATCCGTAAAAAGTGTCGCCCGCTTAGTACAAAGTTTGTAATAACATATTACAAAATATGCGACATTTTTTATGGATCAGAGGGAGTACCAAAATATCATGACTAAATGGAAGGGAAACAAAATAGTTCAACCACATCTCTCATTACTAAATAGATTTTTATTCTTCTTCTTTTTTTGAGTATTCACCGGGAAGCGCAGGGCGCTCACCTGAATGTTTTCCATTATAATGACCAGGCGGAAATCACCCCACACATGATTACAAGAGAGAGAGGGGTCACAGAGTGACCCGAGAGATTGTACACGGGGGAGGGGGTTTATGCAACAGAGACTAGCGGGAACGCAGGGTGGCGATCCAGTGATCCACGTCGCTACGACGTTGAGCAGGTAAGCGGCATCTCCAGAGCAGGGCATCATCGCGACAGTTTTTAACTAGGCGCAAGAGGGAGGGATCGAGGTTGTCGAACACGACGCCGTTCCTGTGTTTCTAGAGGTGCCAGAGGTACAACAGCCCGAAGGTGTTGGCTGTGCGGGGGGGGGGGGGGCGTCGACGGGGGAAGCGGCGCCGCGGCGAGGTGCGTCGAGGCAGCACCAGCGGAGCCAATGTGAGACCAGAAACGGCGAGCAAACATGCACTCGAGCACAACGTGGGCAGCCGTCTCAGATGGAGCTAGGCGGAGCGGGCATCCTCCGTCCGTAGGAGAGAGAATCATTTTTCGGACGAGAGAGGCACGACACTGGATGCGTCCGAGCGAGAGCAGCCAGGCGAAGAACTAAACCTTAGAGGGGGCGTGATTCTCCCAGGCGAAGCTGAAGTGGCTGTACTCCTCGCCCCCGAGCGTTTGTAGATGGTAGAGCGAGGCGGAGCTGAAGCTCCCGTCAGGCTTGGCGCAGAGCGGAAGGCTGCGGCAGTCGTCCCCAGCCGTGAGGCGCACCGAGGAGAGGGCGTCAAGGAGGAGACCTCTCTGCTCAGCCGCCGTGGTGGAGAGGCGCGGGACGAGCAGGGAGTCGATGCCGTCGCGCATCGCGCGCCGCACTGACATGTGCGGTTTGGTTGTGTGAGAGAACAGTTGGCGGGAGTCCACGGCGAGAGCACCGCCTAGGAGCCAGTGCTCCAGCCAGAAGGATGTTCGGCGCCCGTCTCGAACGCACACACGCGAGATGCACCTGTAGAGAAGAAGATGGAGCAGGCTGGACCAGTGGCTCCCGCAGAGCAAGCCAGAGCGGCCAGCGTCGTCGATGGGCGTCTCGCCGAGCGTCACCCAAACCCAGCGTGGCCAAGACTCGTCCACGGAGGAGAACAGGCGGTGGATCAGCTTGATCTGGAGGCACCGGTTCTGGTCCTTCAACGAGCGCACGCCGAGCCCCCCTTCGGCCTTGCGGCAGCAGAAAAAATCCCACGCCACCAGGCATTGAGCCCCAGACACCTTCTTCCCTCCAGCCCAGAGGAAGGAACGGCGAATTTTGTCGATGTCTTCGACGACGCCCACCGGGAGCTCCAGCGCCCCCATGGCATACATGGGAAGGGCATCGAGAACGGCAGAGAGAAAGACGAGGCGTCCCCCGGCGGTGAGGAGCATGGCACGCCACCCCCGACAAGTACTTGTCGATCTTGGCGATGAGGAGGGTGAAGGCTTCGAGGCGGAGCTTGGTGGCGGACAGCGGATGGCCCAAGTAGGTTTGGGGGAAGCCTTCGACAGTGCATTGCAGCGCGGCCTGGATGTCGGCGACGATCGCGGGCCCGACATGCATGGGCACCATCGTGCTCTTGGCGTAGTTGATGTCGAGACCGGTCGCCCGCTCGAATTCCTGCAGCAGAACACGGATGCGGAGGGCCGCGGCAGCGTCCGCACGCATGATGACGAGCGTGTCATCGGCGTACTAGAGGACCGCGCAGGGCTGATCACTGTCCAGCGGATGTCGCAGCAGGTCGTCAGCGCGGATCAGCCTCTGAAGCACATCGGCGACGAGGATGAAGAGGTAAGGTGAAAGGGGGTCACCCTGCCGCAGCCCCCGCCTGCAGGTGAACCATTTGCTGGGGACTCCGTTGAGGAGGACAGCTGATTGGGAGGAGGTGAGCAGGAGATCCATCCAGTCACACCAAAGCTGGGGAAATCCATCCAGTCACACCAAAGCTGGGGGAAGCCACGAACCAGGAGGATGGCACGAAGGCTGGACCAGCTGACGGAGTCAAAAGCTTTGGAGAAATCCAGCTTGAGGATGATGCATGGAGCACGATGGCGGTGGCAAGTCTGGATGAGCTCCGTCGCATAGACGAAATTCTCAGATATGTTGCGGCCAGCCAAGAAGCCGGTTTGATCGACGTCCACGAGCTTCTTCATCTTCCCCTGCAGCCGCGAAGTGAGCACTTCGCAAATCATCTTGACAGAGCAATTTTGGAGTGAGATCGGCCTGAAGGAGCTTGGGGTTTGGGTGCCCTCTTTCTTGGGAAGAAGGATGAGGTGGGCTCTGTTGATGCGGTCAAGCTCGGCAGAGCGGGCATGGAAGCTGTCGAAGAGGCGAAGAAGGCAGGGCTGCACCGTGGCCCAAGCAGTCTTGTAGAAGCTAGGTCCTAGCCCATTGGGCCCTGTCGCGCTGGAGACGTCCATCCCGAGCAGGGCGGACTGCATCTCCTCCGCCAAGAAGGGCCCAATGAGGGCATCAGCATCAGCACGAGTGGAACCGGAGTACAGGCCAGCGACGGAGAAGTCCCAGGCGGCGGCGTGAGCCCTGCCCAGGAGGTTGTCGAAGAAGGCGAGCAGGGCGGCGGCTTTGGCAGGGTGGGAGGCAACCACAGTGCCATCCACCTCCAGCAACCGGACGCAGTTGCATCGCATGCGTTGGGAGGCCCCCGCATGGAAGAACCTCGTGTTCTCATCCCCCTCAAGCACGGCGCGAAACTTCCCTCTTTGCTTCATCGCGCGGCCCTCTCGACAATTAGCTTGGCGAGGTGCGATCGACAGAATAGGCGCAAGGCCCGCTCATCCTGAGAGAGAGAGAGCGAGATTCCTCGAACAGATCAAGGAGATCAATCATGAATTTAGAGTTATTTTCAATTTGTGGGTGGAAAAGGTGCGAGCGTTTCCAAACCTTAGCCGCATTGCGGAAGGATTTCAAGCGCGCCGCCAGGTCCCCAGCCGCATCGCACATCAGAGGGGAGAGGTCCAGGAGGGCAGTGTGGAGGGGAGGAAGAGAGGGTTTTTAAGCCAGTCGTTCTCGAAACAAAAACAACGGGGGCGGGGGATTGTAGTGGAGGCGGTAACGAGGATGGGAACGTGATCGGAGGTGGGGCGAGGGAGGGAGCTGAGGGAGGAGTTGGGGAGGGCGAGATTCCAATATGGATCGAACAAGGCCCGATCAAGACGAGCAAGAACGGGATCATCCCTCTTGTTGGACCATGTGTAGAGCCTATCCAGGAGGGGAAGATCGAAGAGAGCTAGTTTTCGAATTGTGTCGTTGAAGGAAGTGGCGAGAGGCAAGTTAAAATTTTGGTTGTTTTTGTCGCGCGGATCCCGAAGGAGGTTGAAGTCCCCAAGGACGAGCCACGGACACATAAAACAACCCTCGAGGGATTCGAGCTCCGCAAGAAAACTGGGGGACAGTGCGTGGTCTGCAGGGCCGTAGATGTTGGTAATGGCCAGGGTGTGATCGGACAGGCTACAGGCAAGAGTGACGGTGAGGGAGAAACGCAGACGGAGGGTGGAGACGTGGGTGAACATGGCGGGGTTCCATGCGGTTAGAATCCCTCCAGCACTCCCAGCGGCGTCCGCGACGGCGAATTCGGAGAGCTTTGGGGGGGAGGAAAGAAGCAGCGATGAAACGATCCATGGCGCTGAGCTTTGTTTCCTGGATACAGATGACGGAGGGCGACGCAAGAGCGATAGCATCGCGGACGATGGGACGTGTAGGGAGGGAACCGAGCCCTTGAGTGTTCCAAGACTCGACAAGGAGGGACCGAAAGGGACTAATCATTGGTAGTGACCGCACCAGACAAACAGCAACAAGTTTTACGGGGGGGGGAGACATACACACACACAACCCACCGCAACTAACGCAGAGCGCGGCGAACACACACGGGAGGGTAGGGGCTAGACAGCTGCAGCCCAGGCAGCAGACGACGCCGAGCGTCCTAATCATCGGAGGTGGTCACCACCGAGGGGGATGCGCAGACGGACGCGGTGAGAGCGGCAATGGCACGGCGACGCAGGGGTTTTGCGCAGGCGTGCATGACTCCATGCTTCTTGACCTGCTGCTGCAGCGCGGCCGTGCACCCGCCAAGAGCATCTTTCAGCCCAGGGAGCTTGATTGAACGGGCAGCGACAGGCTCGAAGGTTTGTGAAGCTTTGAGTGTGAGGCGCGCGCTGCACCTCTCATCGGAGGCAGCGGGCACGACACGAGTGGCCAAAGGGGAGCCGTCGTTCCACTCGAGCTCGGTGATGACCACGCCGCGGCGCCTTGTCGCAGCGGGGGGGGGGGGGGGCGAGCTCAGTGACTCGGAGTCCGCCCCGGACGAGATGCCGCTGCACTAGCTGATGGTGAGGGACGAGAGCGTGGATTCCGGGGAGCCCGGAGCGAGCGGCGAGGACGCAACACTGTCCAGGATGGCAATCAGGGCGTCGTGTGCCATGGAATCGCCGTCCTGCGGGCCTCCCACGCGGTAGCTCATCGGAGCGAAAGGGGGAGTGCAGCGGGGCGGGGGCGAGCCTAGCCAGCTGCCGGCGGAAGAGAGGAGGCGGGGGGGGGGGGGCTGAAGAACGGCACATACTCCCCCTCGCTATCGTAGGACTGAGACGCAGGCCAGGTCCGCACCACTTTGACATGCACGATGCGGGACCCCCAAGGGGCCTTGGTCACGGTGATCTCACTGGGAACAACAACGTCATGCTCATTTCTTACAGGTGGTACACAAAGCTATCTATTGGATTTCTTCGTGGTCCCTCCTTCTACCACAAGACCAGCGCCATTTTATGGAGGCTGGATGCAACCGGTTACTGGCTATAGTTCGGGCAATCCTCTTCTCCAACGGGTGGCAGCATGATCGAAGAATTGCTTCTTCGTAGTGGAGCTTTAGAGTGCAAGATTCATGGTTGTTTCATCTTTTCATTCTGTTGGTCTTTTGGACATCGGAATATGTAATACTTGAATGTTTTATTATCCTTTTAATAAGAAGCCGTATGCATCTCTCCGATGCAAAGGCTGGGACTTCCCCCTTTTTTAAAAAAACAGCGTTATACTTGAGCAGCAACTTTTTTTTTTTTTACTCTTCTTCTGGACAACAGGGTATGACGAAACCTGCCGAGAAGAAAATATGTCGTCTCAAAATCCATCTTCTAGATTTATTATTGAAGTAACCAGGTCAAATATTACCAGGAATTACTTATTCTCATCTTCTGAATAGTGCACAAACAGGATCATCGTCCGTTCCAAATCGAATTCAGATCTTAATATTTCACCACAGAAAATATTTGATAGTCTCCAAACGACGTCATCAATAAGGAAACTACCAGAGATTTGTTGTTGCCTAGAAAAATGAAGGTCATACCCAGACTTTTCAACTACCAGAGCAATACTTGGTGCTGAAAGTGCACCAGAAAGAAGCCCCCCCTTGCCGGGAACAATACTTGAAAGTACCGATCACTTGTAGGAGACCGGGGGCCGATCCGATTTTCTCGGTGTGTGTCTGTTGTCACAGTGGTTTCTACCGATTTGTTCATGTGATTAAACTGTGATGAATAGTTTTGGTATTCATAAACGAGTATATCTGTATCTATCAACTACGTTGTAATGTGGTCATTTTGTAGCGTTCAGCCGTTCACCATGTGGATAACAGGTGGGAGTGAGCTCACGCTAGTCTACCAAACAACCAATGATTGCGTCTGTGTTGGGCATGTCTGGACTGCTTGCATGCGACCAATCAAACAAAGTTCATAACATGGTTCAGAGGTTGTATTTAGCAACATGACCAATAGAGCCTAGTTCCACGGATCTGAAAAACGGCTGCAGACTACCAAATGCCGCAAGGTACTGTGTGTGCTACCGCCACAGCTTGTCCAAATGAATTTCTTAAGTGCCGCGCCCATGGTATTCCTCGAACAAAGTGATCTAGAAACTGGACCAAGGTGTATCGACCACAGATTTTCTATACCGCAGTCATCTCGTACGCATCAGATACATCATAATGGCAAGGTTAAGGAAACCCAACCCACACAACTGCTTTGGGAAAGATACCCTGCTGGGAGAAAGGAGAGGGAGGGTCTTTATTCCTCCAAGGTAAGGAAAGCTCCCAAAATATTCATAAAATTACGAATAAAAAGGGGGAAGGGGATGACTTAGCTAGCCATCGTGAGCTAGAATGGCTTAAATCGTGTCATGTGTAGTGTAGTTCTGGTGACCTGAATGGTTAATTTGTGGCATCTATTTGTCAAAAGGAATTTATGGAGACAGAGGAGGAGTTCCTAGAGATTCTGACGGAAAATACAAGTAATTTTTTTTAAAAAATATAGATGTGGAGACTAACCATATTATCTCTATGAGGGTAATGACCGTGAGACTCCAAAAGTCTTGTTTCTGCAGTATGGAGACGAATCCACCGAGAAGAACCACGGTGGTCCATGTGACCACCAGGAAGCTCAGCCCCCTGACTAACAACGCCAGGCATCCCATGAGCGCCACATAGTTGTTGATCTGTTTTACTTCTGGCCATTGTGAATCGATGGTCTTGGGGCGAGCCATTATTCTCCTCGAAAGCAACCAAGTTCGATTGCAAGGCAGGAAGCCAATATAGTATCAGCAAGTTGAAGGGTGCGGGGATGAACTTGGCCACTTTCCTTGAAAACAACTTGGCTAGCATGGCCTATATATAAGTAATAAGCGCAGATGGAACCTGAGCTAAATTATGCAGAGGACGAGGTTAGATCTTGACCTAACGACAGCAAGGTTGTCGATCCTTATTTAATCCCAATAGTCAGCTACCACGTTAACGTCTTGCTCTCTCAGTTATCAATTTGTAGCACATACTGGAAAAGAAATATCATCTCACGTAGTGGGAAGTATCATATATTAGTATCATATATAGAAAGGATACTACTTTATGATACCACCTACCTAGTGCATATATAGTATTTATGCTTCCGAGTTCAGGTAGTCCTAAGTAAAACCTTTTCTTTCGGGCTTTGCTTTGGTGAATATGGCATGTCTAAAATGATTATGTTTTTGAGATACATGCATGAGCACCTTTTTCTTTGCGGTTTATCGCTTTAACTACCCATCAGGATCTGTATGTGGTCGTTTTGATGACCATGAATATTTGGTGCAGCCGTTTCAATACGGTTTTACGGGATTTGTTCAACTAGTGTGCATGTTGGTCTGAAAAGAATTACATGTTGTCACATTGGCTTTGTATGTTTGTAATTTTCCATTGGTTGGTTCATTTGTCCAGCTTATGAAATAAATATGGTTATAGATCGATCAATATTGTGGCCAGGCTTATCTCTTTCGCGAAATGAACCCCTCTCTCCTATACCCAAGATAACCACTTCCTACAACAGATGATGAGGTTAGCGCAGGAGCATCTATAGAACCGATACGATGAGGCGGGCAAAGAATATGTAACGGCGGAATTCCTAACATACTTGTAAGGGCTTCGTCTCTGATGCGTTGGCCTCAATCTATCGCAGCTAAGGCGTCCTATGCATGGTCGCAGCTGCCTCTAGATCTGTATGTGGTCAGTAACTAGCAGATATTCCTTCAGCGATTGAATTGTCGACGGGACAATCTGACTAACCAGATAATGGCAGCCTGTTTTTTTAATTCTGAAATAAATTCCCTGGAATTTTCAATGAAGAGGATAATAAAGATTCTACCATGAACCGAGTCACAAGCAAAGTCCACATGAAAATCTTGGTGCAGACCTTGGACTCAAGAAAGAAACCATCTTGGGAAAGATGTGATGGAAGCTTTAATCTATAACAAACTTCACATGCATGATACAAAGTCCATAAAAGGAGTCCATATCGGAAAAATTGCAATAATTGGGTACAAAAAATATTGCCCTAGCTATGGCAAGAAATTGTTGTTCTCTATAGAGATTTGGCAAAAAAGGTTGGACTGAATTAATTCAGGTGTATACATATGGTCTTGTGTAGTGTGCTTTAAAATATCTACAATGGTCTTTACGGTACGTGAAAAATCTCGTGAGAAATAGTTTAGTGAACGTCCTTTAAGAAAAACTTTGATAAACCTGTGCGCACACATCCTACCAGTGTTAAAATGCTATCAATAACATACCTCACACAATAGACACGAGTACATTGTTACATGAATGAAGATAGAAGCGCCAACTAATGTTCTGTGGAGGTGGTAAGAACTTCAAAAGTGTTAGAAATCAACACAATTATTTATTCATTAAGATAATTTGTGCCGGTATTACTTCATTAGATATGTGATGGGACCTCTAATCAATAATAAACTCGACTTGATCCAGGATCCATAAGAAAACACCATATAGGAAAAACTACAATAATAGAGTATAATGAGAATTTCCTAGTTGTGGAGAGAATGAGTCTTCACATATAACTCTTTTGCCGAAATGTTAAATTTGATTTAATTCAGGAGTCTGCATTTTTTTTTTGCTTGCAAAGTGTGCTTTTAAATTTGAACAAAGGACCTCACGAGTCACGATGGACTTGAGATATAAGTGGAAAATCTTGTGAGAAATGGTTCGCTAACCTTATGTGCATGTAAATAACATGTGTTTTTAATTTTTACTCTCTATGTCCAATACTACGTTAAAACATATGTATCTAGATATGTTAGATACATATGTTCGAACGCCAATTAATATGGCAGGGAGGGGATAGAACACAGCTCACATGTGTTTATTACTATATGTGCGGTGCGTATACGAACCCACGTTGAAGAAAAGCTCATCTCAAGTCTCATCGGAATTGTCAAAATACCTTCTCTATGCAAATATATTCTTCGATGAGATCATGACGATGATTACAAGGATTACTGTAAAATACATGCAGATGGAGGATATGAATTATATATGTACTCCCTCAGTTCCTAATTAATCTTATCTACCATTTGAATATTTTTGCTAAATATAATATATATGTTATCCTGGCGTTGCCAACGAGCCAGAGGCAGTTGGAAGTCAAAGCACCACTTAGCCATTAAGATAATCTGTATGTACACCACTTGATTAGTCATGTGGATAACCTTAAACAAATGATGATCCATACAATGTTGCCAGCTGGCCATTAAGATAATATGTGTGTACATCATTTGATTCAGTAATATACATGACCATTAAAGATTAAGATCTTTCTATGGTTTCTTAACAAGAAAGTTATTCTCACTAAAGACAATTTGATAAAGAGGAATTGGCATGGTTGTAAAAAATGTGTTTTTTGCGATACAGATGAGTCTGTCGAACACCTATTTATAACATGCCCTTTTGCCCGTGATATATGGCGTCTTATACACTTCACATACATCATTTATCCACCTACTAGCATTGCGAGTATGTTTGGTAACTGGTTAAATGGTATTGATAGGAAAACAAAAGCACGAATACGAATTGGTGCGGCTGCTTTCCTGTGGGCAATTTGGAATTGCCGCAACGATATGGTTTTTAACAAACAAACGAACATTCACTTTTTGCAGGTTGTAAACAAGGCGGTCTATTCTATCCAGATGTGCGTTTTTCTTCTCCCCCTGGATCAGCGAGGACTTATGGATTCCGGCTGTGCTCGACTGATGGCGGTCGTTCGGGCTATTTACAGCCAGACTGGGTGGCTTAATTCTAGGCGAATTAATGCGTAGTTCGTCTATGTTTCGGTGGCTTGTCTTTGTGGCCACGCTTTCAAACCCATGATTGTAATAAGTTACATACTCTGGATACTTCTTTTTGATTATTTAATAAAAAACCGGTTGTGTGCATCATTTTGATGCAGAGGCCGGGGCCCAGGCTCCCATTTCTAAAAAAAATATACATGACCAATGACTCGAGAGTCCCGGTCCTAGTTAGCAATATTATGGTTGTGGAAATTGGCTCACCTAACTCAATGAACCGCTCTAATACTTGAGTTGGCATTTTCCCTTCACATTCTTTTCCTCTCCTGCCCTGTATTAGTCGGAACAGCCCTGCCCATATATCTCCTCATCCAGAAGAACTCAAAGAAGGGGTAAAAAAAGGTTCATTGATAGAGCACATGATCTTTTTTCTAGCATTGATCAGAGTACTTGTCATATGTTTTCTGATTTGAAATCAGAAGGTGTACACTGAATGGATCTCTTGACAGACCTTACATACATATAATGGTCACTCCGCTATAATGTTGAATGCTAAGCCTCTTGAATTGTTTCTAAATGTACTCCAGTGGACCAGGGCAGTTGGAAGTCAAGGAACCACTTGGACATCAAGATAACATATGGATACATCGTTTGATTAGCCATGTGGTAGATCCATAAATAAATGATGACCCATACGATGGTGCCAACCGCTCCAGAGTCGCGGTCTTAGTTGTTTGTACTATAACTATACACCATGTCCCATGTAGCTGAATAAGCAATTTAGATATTTTAATTGGTAGGTTTTGGAGTATTCCTCCACTGGACGCTATCAATTAGTCATAACAGCTTGTCTCATGAACATCTTGCTATTAGCCACGACCCATTGCCCACCGTAGCGGGGCTTGCGCTTGCTAGTTCACACAAGGACTCGTTTTTATTCTTGGTCAATGCTCATCATGTTCAACCTTATTTCAGTTCCGGTGTCAATTCTTCCGGCTTCTGGATGCACACAGTTGTAACCATTGCTCTCTAATACATAAGGCAGTTTGGTTCAGTTCTAAGAAGCCGATCTATAGAAACGTGTTGGCCATGGGATTCGGATTGTTCATTCTATTGCCCTTTTGTAGAATAGGCTATTATGGATGTAATATACATATGTTGTATACCTTGTAGGTACCGTACTATAGAATAACATGACCAAGCTTTAAGTGTTATCCGGATAAATTGTCCGTACACCTTGCGGTCCTGAATGATTTGTTGATTAAATATAGTGTGGTCATGTGGAGTCCTGCTTTTCTTCTTGTCACTTGCATTTATTGGGTCATAGTGTTAGCAGGTTTTATATTCTTGAAAATGGTGTATCTAAACCAGTTATAAAACAACAAACAAACATGTTGGGATACATTAAATTTCAGTCGTTCAATATAAAATCAATGATCCAAATCGTTCGAATGTTTGATAAGTCAACCCACATTTTCATTTTCGTGGCAATTACATGGATTGCCACCGCCTAAAAGAAAGAAAATTTCATTAATCCCTACTTACCGACACCCTCCTCGTGGGACGGTCACTGAGGTGATGAAAATATGCCCTAGAGGCAGTAATAAATGAATCAATTAAATTTATTTTTGTGTGTGTTCAGAGGAAATCCCTAATATATGTGTGGAATAACATAAACCATTTAGATATCCGTAGTCTTGTCTTTAAGACTGGTTCATACATTATTGATAGTCTTGATTTTCTGACTCGTGAGGTTGCCGTTGATATATGATATCGTAGTTGTTGAAGAATAATGATGATGGATAGATCCAATTGATATAATATTGAAGTACATCATCAATATTTTTTAATTATTACCGGTACTATAAGATCGCTTGACCATAAAACATTTATAGAGCCGGATACAGAATAGACGTGGCGGAGACCTCAAATGTTACACCGTAACTGGGTAATTATAAAGTTAGTATTTCGTTCTTACAATATAGTATGTCAGTATTCTATATAAATTATGAGAATTGCTATTTCTGAAGATGGAGAGATACACTCTGGGCCCTCTCGGTGTATTCGTCATCATCCAACTAGACACGTGCTCATCATGATGATCACAAATAACATCGATAATACAAAATGAGTACAAGAGTACATATCGGGTAACAAGGATAACACAATTGTTTCACCCTAGGCGATGTAAAGTATTAAGAAACGATGTGATAATTGAGTGATAATAATACAAATGGTTCTCACGATAAAAATATTCATGATATGTGTGAGGATCATTATGTACAAAATCAGTGTCGTTGATGGCAGTGGGCCATTAGCGCCCCCAAAATCCATTTGCGTAGGCTCCTTACGTTATGTCAAAGTACATGTATTAGCCATGATTACGCTTGTCCGAGTGGCAGTGTACAAATTAGTTGGATGGTTAAAAGTTCTCCATTCTCAAGTTGAATGAGAAGCTAGCTTGGTGATGATGGTCTGAAGAATCAAGAAGGATGGGTGAAGACGTATGCGTGTCTAGCGATCAACACTTTGCAGCATTTGCAATAGTTCTTGCCATGTGGTCGTGTCAATGACATACTTCTTTCTTTGAGGTGCTCTTGGAGTTTTAGATCTCAGTGTCCGAGGTGAAGATCCTATGTCTGCCTTTGGTGGTTGTACCTGGCAATGGTTGCTCCCTAGTCATCTCCCTTTGAAGGCATTTTTGTGAAGATTGGACCTTGTGTGAGGTGAAATCACAGGATTTGACCATGCTAGTTAGTCCGGACGCCGAAGGTGTTTTGTGCTGTTACCTTCCTTGATGCGTCGTTTTAGGATAAATTTTTTCGGACTCGAGGTGTCATACCCACCGATGGTGCTTTTGCTATTGTGAGTCACTCTTTGTTTCGATGGGGGTTTTTTTTTGTTTTATTTTTCATTTTGGCTGTGGGCATCCATCATTTATAGACTTGCTCTAGTATATCTTCTTGATATTAATTTGTTCTCTTTATAAAAAATGTGCCAGTCTCTTGATCTATTTTTTTTTAGGTGGAGGGATGTTAATATGCTCGCAATTGACAACACTGATCATACGACCTATGTTGACGTCAAGGTAATTCACAAACCACACTACATAGACAACAATTTATAACTTTACTTTCTGGCCACATTTTGTTTCAAACTATCGGTCAAAAATGTAAATTTTTTTTTTATTATATCACCATGATTTGCAAATAAAGACCGATGCAAAATGGTAGCTAAGTAATATTGCTATGATTTGTTTCTCACCACATTCATTTCTCTCTGGCAACTGTGAATATATTAGAAATTTAGCAAATGATTTAATCTGAAATACGATTATGTAGATCATGACATTAGCAATTAAACCGAGCATGCAAATATTGAATACAATAGACAAATAGATCCGATCTACGACAAAAACTAGACATAGAAATTGCAGCAATATCTCGTACAGGTGAGAGAGAAATACGTACGGTGCAGCGGTAACAGCTGCGGTGTTGTCGTTCTCACCCATGTCGTTGATGAAGAGGATCCCAAAATCCAGAAAGTAATCGTCGTCAGCAGTCGCACGAGTGCGCTCCCTAAAAACCTGATATAGAGAAATCGGAAACGGCTTAGGAATTAACACGTTCATTAATTATCAAATTAATGACTCATTAAATTTTCCCCAATCAGCTAAATAAACGTTCTCGGCTCATTCCCGCAACCCACGGCGCGGCGGGCGGTGGAGAAGGAGCGCGTGTGGTACTCTTTTCCTCTTTCCACCCCAACTCATACATTAGTTAGAATGACTCACCTTATAAGGTGGTGCCACTCTCTCCAAACTAACAATTTGGGACTAAATTATAGTCCTACTCTCTCCACTTGATCTATTCATTAACGAGTCTTAACAATTTCAGAATTTAGTTGGGCTTAGTTGAATTTTGGGACTGAGCCCAATATAATGAATTTGAGACTGAGCCCAATATAATTCCAACAGTAACATAGGTTGTATCAATGGTTGCTATTCGTTTGTGCTTAGTCGTGAAATATTTCACGGATGAACTGGTGCACAGGGTGAGCATATGCGCGCAACAGAGGCGAGGTGAGCCGGTGTCGCAGGCATGCTGGTCCCATCAGCAGCTCTGGATTCGGGACAGGGCTAGTAGAGACGTTGAAACAAAAAACTGATACTACTACTTCTGTAAACAAAATTGTCCACAGGAGACCGACTTATTACTGTATTTATTCCAAATCTCACGGATAAATTTCGTTTCCTTTCCTTTCTATATGGTTCATGTTCAAGCCCACTGCTCTCACCTTTTGTACATGGTTTTATAAACTGTTTGGATGCTTCATAATTTTACCACAAGCTTGGAGATTATAATTATTCCTTCAAGAGGGAGACGACAAAATTTGGTAATTGGTAGTAAAAAAAGACAGTTAACACGTATAGTTGATGATAAAGTAATAAATATTTTTTTGAGGATGAGAAGACAATTAAATTATTTTTGAGTCGAAGTTTTTTTTTTGAGGTTTTGAGAGTGAAAAGACAATTAAGTACGTACGTGATACTCAAACCTAGGTCAGCCCACTGGATATGGCCCATTAGCCGTCTGGCTCCCGACTTCGCCCGACCGCCCGGCCGTCTGGCTCTACCCGAGCAGGCGGCAGCGGCACATCAGCCTCCCCCCGCTGCTCCTCTGCCTCGCCGGCGACCCCTCTGACGTTTCCTCTCAGCGGTGCACGCCAGAGCCGTCGACACCGAGGGTGACCTTTTCGGCGCCAGCCTCCTTCTCCGCGTCTACTACAAGCTCGGACGTCTCCGGGACGCCCGTCACCTGTTCGACGAGATGCCCAGCCGGAACCTTGCCTCGTGGGGCTCCGCCATGACCATGTACGCGGAGCACGGCCGTGATTAAGACTCCACCGCCCTCTTCGCTGCCTACCGGAGGGCCTCCTCTGGCGAGCCGCCTGATGAGGTCCTCCTCGCTAGCGCCCTGAGGACGTCCTGTTTCAGCGAGCAGATGCACGGTGATGCCGTGAAGCTAGGCCTGGATGTGAATGTATACTGCATTGACCTGGAGATGTTGGTCTTCAACGCTCTGCTGCGAAGAGCCCGGTTAGTTGGACTGTGGTGATAACAGGGTACTCTCAGATTGGGAAGGGTGGTCTTGCATTGCAGTTGTTTGAGAAGACGGGGCTCGGCAGTGTTGCGGCCCAGACAGGTTTGTGCTCGCAAGTGTCATCAGTGCTTGGCTTTCTAGAGGGTGGCAGGCAAATACATGCTCATGAGAGCGGAAACAGGTGGGTCGATGGTCAATGCGCTGATCGATCTGTATTGTAAGTGCCACAGGCTCTCACTAGCTCGCAAGCTGTTTGATTGCATGGAGAACCGCAATCTTGTGTCCTGGACCGCTATTTAAATGCCAAATGTGAGCATTTAACCGAGTCAAAGATCAGTATTTGAAGCCTTGCCCAATGACGACGCAATTTCTTGCAATGCAATGATCGGTGTATATGCAAGCTTAGGTGATCTTACAGGAGCAGTCGGAATATTCAGTAAAATGAGATATTGCTCCCTAAAGTCAAGCTTGCTGACATTTATTCGCTCGATGGGGTTTGTCGTCGCAGCCAGCCATCGAAGTGAGCAAGCAGATTCACTGTCTCATCGTCAAACCAGGAACTCCATTGGACCTATGGGAGTGCTCTAATTGATCTCTATTCAAAATTTTCCCTTGTGGATAATGCCAAAGTCGTATACAGTCCGATGCACAACAGAGATAATCTGGAATGCTATGATTTTTGGCATTGTGCAGAATGAGCAAGGGGAAGAAGCTCTAGCAATCGTGCCTGTTTGTAGTTCAAAGCGGTCTTGCATCAGGCAAAGAAATATAACAGGTTGAAATTGGATGGTTAGTGCCAAACTATATTCTTCATATTGCCACAAGATCACTGCACTACACTGCACATGTTGTCTCGTTTTAGTCTGTGTCTCTTATCAGCCTCTTGCTCTTTTGGTTCAGGTGGAGAGATATTTTAATGCTCATTTTTGACGATGTTGATCAAAGGACCTGTGTCGCTCATGTGGTAATTATTCAGTAACTGTAGCCTCATCTTTCTGCTACAATTCGTTTACAGCCTTTATTTGAAAATCTATGATAGTGTTTATGCTTCAATTGTAGCCACAGAATTGACGGCAAATTATTTTTTATTGCGATGAATAAACTATACAATATCGGTTGCCAGACAATATACCAGGTTATCTATTACCGATAAACTAAAAAAATATAATACTCCCTCTGATATAAGTGACACTGAAAAGCAACTAATCATGTATACGTGTGTAGTACAACTCCCGACACTTTTTGTGGACCGGAGGGAGTAACAAACTCAGCTAGACCGTGAATTCAGATATACATGAACATTACACATTCAGATATATGTTTCAGTAGTAGTAGTGACAAGTATAAACTGAATGTCGCGCGGCATGCTGCTCAGCGCCGGCGGGCTCATTACCCATCAGCGTGGACCAGCTGAGGGGTGAGCAGAAGTTGCTGGACTGGGTGAAACCGACGGTGTCAGGCTGAGGCTGATCGTGGCCCCGAGGCTGACGGCAAGACACCACTGCGTCAGGTCGGTGGGGAACCGTCATCAACCTCTAGGATGTCAAGGCGTGACCCAGGGTGGGCGAGGTTCTAGACATGTTGGCCAACGCCGTCGATCACATCGACGGCAAGAAAGGGTTCCATGGTTACTGCCAGCGACCTGGAAGAGGAAAGGTCCTTGTCGATGTTGCCTTGAGCGACCCGTTCCATTCTGTTCTGTAGTTTCAGTTGTGAAGAGAACACTGAGCATTTCGCCCGTAGCTTCCACATGTGCTGGCAAAGGGGCTCGAGATGGGTTTCCCTCGCTGCAGCCTAGGAACTATGAGCAGGCTGTTAACGATGGATATCACAAGTTCAGGAAATTAAGAGAGATATTTGGGATCCAAGGGTACTCACGGGCATGCACCCTGCAGTCCAAGAACTTATTTTGGCATCGGTACAGAAGAACTTAGAACGGTTGTGAATCAACATCTTCTTGCCGATTCCATATTTTGTTCCAGGGAGATTGATCAACAACGGTATGAATTTAACTGAAGTAGGCAAAAGAGAAATAAAGGTGAGGCACTCACAAATCACAACCATTCACTTGTTAGGCAAGGTTCACATCGGGCCGCTAGTACATCCTTGGCAGAGTGACATCCTGATTATGTGGTGGCTAATCAGATAAAAAACTCTACTATTTTTCATGAGCATGAAAAAATAATCACAAATGAAAGTCTTAAAAACCATATTCATGGATTGGAGTACACAACATTATTGTAGACGAATATAATTTATGAAAGGTAAATTTACGTGTAATGTTATTCCATGATGAAATGACATACAAAGCTCATGTAAATTATTGATATATTTTGTAACTATGTAGTGTTAAATCCTTAATGGGGTTTTGAAATTTAAATTCTTCATGCCCTGCTATGCATAACCTTGACTACACCACACCACACATTAACCATGCACGAGTAGTTGCTATACCTTCAGACTTTTATTACTGCATTGCTGACCATTCAAATGGAGAACATGTTGAGCATACCTATTTAATACTCCCTCCGTTCATAAATAGATGACTTCCATTTATCAAAAAGTGGATGTATGTAGACATGTTTTAGTGTCTACATACATCCACTTTTAAACAAAAGAAAATCATCTATTTGTGAACGGAGGGAGTACTAACTAATGATAGTTGTGAATCAGTGAATCTGAATTGGCTCCAAGAGTGCACTGATAAGGTGTGGGGCGTATTCCAGTAAAGATCATTTATGCCATTAAATTTCATGAACCAACAGCCGTTATGACGAATGCAAGAATTCTAGCTGGTAACAGTATCATGTACTGAATTCGAAAAATGCAAACCTTTTCGGTACAAAACAGTGAAAACGCATATTGTTTTGCACAATTATACCATTTAATTCAGAACAAAACCTGAACTTTCCAGGTTGCACCACCAAGTCTTCATGAGTTTTGGAAAAGCAAGTGGGCCAAATCCTACCAAAACAAATGTAAGAACTGCTGCAAAAGAAGCTAACAAAAATGATGAATGCAAGATCACCTGGTACATATATCAGTGTAGCAGAGTGAAAAAATTACTAACCTTAATAAGTAGAATGACATGAAAGATCAAAGTCTCATTTTTTTCATAGGGATGCAATCACCTGGTACCTATGTTGCTTCTGACACCCAAACTAGCCAAGTAGACTACCAAGTCTCGATGAATGACAAGTACCCATATTGAAATGCAAAATATGTAGATGCCAAATAATTTATCCCGATAAAAATAAACAAACACCTGCATAGAGAACAAAAAGAAACGGTAAATCCATCATAATTTCGTGATATCTGTTTATGATGAGAACATAAAAACCTCAAAAGTCACTGATATTTATGTCGGTTTTCTCAACTTGCGAGGATACAATGGACATGGAGAAACAAATCTTAATAATGCAAGTAGAACGACGTTTGCTACAGTTCAGCAGAAAATGGAAATCTACTATCACAGGAATATAAATAGAAGTGCCTTTTTTTCTGTGTGGCAAGTATAAATGAAGGTGATATAAATAATGTGTGTATATTTGTACACCCACGTACTAGGCTGGCTCTGTCCATGAATGTATCAGTGGGGGAGAAAATGGCAAACCTTACTAGCAGTAGCATAACACCAAAGTCTTATTTATTCCCCAATCATTCTGTTGTTATATTTGATCTTGACACTTGAGCTGGTCATGTACACCACCAAATCTTGATGCGTGATGGCCACTGAAATATAAATGAAGAATATGTAGAGGCCTACTAGAAGGAACATTAGAACAGCTGCATAGAAAACCAACAAAAATGGTTAATACATGACATGTTTCATGGATTTCGTCCATGAAATAAAGAAAGAAAGTCCAAAGGAATTAACTGATAATCATATTGATTTTATTAACTTGTGTGCACGGATAAACAACTAGCGAATATTGCTTTAGTAGGAGAACCATTTTCACTGCCCTAAGAAAAATGGAAATATGATATAGCACGAGCATAAGAGAAAGTTGTTAGAATTGGTATGGTACAAGAGTAGTAAAGGTCTAGTTATACATATATGTACTTACCGGTTTATGTACAAGATGGAAGCGGATGGCCATAATATTTGTATCCTCTCACCAAAGCATTATTTCCTGAATTACGCCATGGTGGTCCTCACAACCAAACTAGCCAAGCACATCAGTGGGTATTGTTGAGTGACGACCCTCCAATTTCAAATGAAATCAGTATGTAGAAACCTACGAGAACAAGCATGAGAATACCTGCACAGGAAACCAAAATATAGAGTGAATATGGAGTAATGATTTTCTTCTAGGACTAATAATCATATACGTTTTCTCAACTTGTGTGTAGACAAGAGGCATTAGAAATGTTGCAGGAGAATTATTTTCATGAACGCTAAGGATATGCTGTTATAGCATAAGTAATGGAATTCTGATATAGCATGAGTGGATCTTGTTAGATAAACGAAACTGTACAAAAGAAGTACAGTTCAAGTTTATATGTACTTACCAGATTTATGTAGCAAGGGGAAAGCAAGTGCGCATGTATGGAAAGAGTTGAGTCGTACAAGGATATAAGAATGTACAAGGGAACCCGATCCAAGACTGGGCCTGCATATTAGATGGAAAAACTAATGATTATAATATAGTAATGGAAGAAAAGGGCAGCTTGGAAAAAATGAATGCAATATATTTTGTGTTAGTACCTTGGATCAGTCTAGTATGATTCTTGGGATGGCTCCCACTAACCCCCTGCATTGCTCTATCAGCTCCTCGTTGTGACAGTCACTGACATCTAGTAGTTGCAGTGACTCGGGGAGGCCATCCTCAGGTAGCGACCGGACGTCCTCACATAAGATGACCTCTAATCTCTTGAGGTTTGTAAGTTTGTGCAGACCTGCAGGGAGGTGCTGAAGCTTGTTGTATTCACGAAATTCGAGCTGCTGGAGGGAGGCGAGGAGGTGAAGGGCATCCTCTTGCTCGTTTGTGAACCGCTCCACCTTGTAGTTGAAGTTCTGATAAAGTTGCAGGCATGTGAGGGAGGAAGATAGGAGGCTGCAGATTGGCGCAGCAAGGAACCCCACAGCATCATCAGTAGATAACTCTTGCAGTTTGCATGAATAAACTGCAGCAGGAGAAACAAGCTGCTGCTCTTCTCCTCCATCCTCCTGCAGCAACACACGCCTAGGATCATCAAAGAATCTAGGGCTTCCATAGACAATTAATTTCCTGAGTTGTCCCACAGTGGTAAGAAGAGGCCCCAAGCCCTTGCACCTTAGGTCCTCGCCACAATACCACAAATGCAATCGGGTGAGAGAGGTCAGGTTTGAGAGGGGCTCCAGCGTCCTCATTCCTTCCATTCCTTGAAGAAGAAGCTCTTGCAGGGATGATGGGAAAAGGCAACCGGAAAACGAGCATCTGGATAGTACCTTGGGACTGTGCTGAATTTCTAAAGTCTGGAGGGATCTCATGGCTTGAAACCCTCTATCAGGAGAAGTTGAAGGTTCCATTAGGATCAGCTCTGGGCATAGAGAGATGACTAGGTCCTGGAGTGTGTCACAGAGATGGGATGGGAGGACCAACAACCTATCTTCTTCTTCCACCTCTGCTGCTAACTTTGTTTGCTGCACATCCACCCCCATTGCTAGCTGTTTTATATTTGCGCAGTTTCTGATCACCAATTTGGAGAGCATTGGGAGGTGGCTGAGGAGCTCTGTCAATTCCTTCCCACTAGCACCACGTAATTCCTCGACCATAAGAATCTCAATTGGGAGCTTCCACTGCACATCAGCCCCACCTCCTAGTGACCCAACCAGACCATCTGAATTCTCTATAGCCAATGTCTTCAATGAGGTTAGCATCAGAAGGTGCTTGGACTCCAAAGAAGGGCACTTCTTGAGTGTCAGCTTCTCCAGCCCCAAAAGATTACTGAATTCCAAAATCTGATCTAAGCTCTGCAGATCATCCTTCCCAAAAATTTCCAATTCTACTCTATAGGATAATTTTGAGTACTCAAACTTCTCTAGAAGCTTTACACCTCGTATTTTCACGGAGCACAAAGTTTCAGTCCAGGGCATATGAGCAACTAACAATAATTCTGGACAGTGATGTATCTCAAGCTCTTCCAGTTTGGGAAACCAACTGATGTTCCAGTCTTGATCCATTGAGTAAACATTGTTTGAAAATGGCAACTCCAAGAGTTTAGGGCAGCCTCTGATAATCAGTACTTTCAAAAGATGAAACATATGAGCATCTTGTGATGGTAACCATTTTTCAAAACTTTCCAAGCTAACAAGTTCAAGCCTTATTAGCCGGCCAAAGCTTTCCTCTATAACAAACTCCTTTAGTGGGGCAATATTGTACAATTTTAATGTATCAAGCCCCCACATCTTCCCTAAGGAAGGGAGACATTGCCAAGAAACACCAACGAGATGAAGGCATTGAAGGGCCTCAACAGAGAGCTTATCACCCAACCATGTTGGACAAGAAGGGCCACCATGCCCTCTAATGCACAACTCTAAAAGATATCTATTTGGTTGAAGGCTCTCAAGGATGATTGCTTCCACATCAGGATCAATATTAGACCGCTTACTATCCCAATCTAGGGTTAACCTCTTCAAGTTGATTTTCTCTGTCAGTTTTGTGTTGTCCGCTTCTTCCTTGGTGTGCATATTCTCAAGGTTATAGATGCCAAGCTCCCTTAGTTCATTCAAATTCTCTAGTTGCTTTGGTTCAAATCCTTCACTTTTTTTATTTACTCTAAATACCTTCAACTCTTCTAGGCGTACAAGCTTTCCCACATTAAAAATTTCAGAATGCAACTCATCACTTGGGGTATAGAAACGGTGCAATTTTGCAAGGTTGCTCAGGTCCATGGGAAAATCACGACAGCGGTACCATGATCCTAAATCTAGAATCCTCAAATGATAGAATCTAGAAATGGTAAGTGGTAAATGCATCTCCCTCCCATACTTTGTCCCCAAACATAGGTATCGTAGGTGGAGAAGTGATGAAAAGTTGTGTAACACGGACTCTACAGAAGATGACATGTTAACCAAACGGAGAAAGCGAAGAGCATTTGCTTCCCTAAACAAATCCTCCAAAACGCTTACAAAGCTTTGATCCAGTTCTCCAAATAACATCAAAGTATGCAATTGGTTAACCTTCAATCGTGTCTTCAACTTTCTCAATTTTCTCTTAAAGTTCTCATGAGTTAGTTTATCATCATCTATAATTATAGACAAGTGATGGATGGATGGATGAATTTCTACTGATCCCACATTAGAATGATGGACAGTAAGACATTCTTGAGATGCAACCTTCAATGCTAAATCATGTAGTAGGTCATGCATTACATAATGCAAACGACCATCAATTTTCTCTTCTCTGAATAATCCATGTATCACCAGACCATTTAAATTGCTCAAACCTATCTCTTCCAATGTTTGGTTTGGACGACCAGGCTGTAAAATATCTAGTCCAATCCACAAGTTGATTAGCTCAGTGGTACTATACTCGTAATCTTCAGGAAATAGTGCAGAGTATGAGAAACATTGTTGCTGATGGAAAGGAAGATAGTCATAGCTAAGCTTCAAGGCAGGCATAATGTCATTGGCACCAGTCTGTCCCTCCCATTCTTTACTTTCTAAGACCCTTCTCCAATGACGAAAACTAAGGTCCTCTCCCAGTAATTTGCCAACAGTTTTTGCAGCGAGAGGGGAGCCCTTTAGTTTTTCCATTATCTTATCTCCGGTCTCGAGCAAAAATTTGTGATCACTTCTAAAGGGCTCATCAGCAAAGACAAACGCAAGGAATAACTTCCTAAATTCTTTGGGTTCTAGTCCTTCCAGTTCTATATGATCAGTTGTTTTGACCATCTTTGCTATTGCTGGAAACCGAGTTGTGAGTATAATCATGCTACCTTTTTCTTGTGATGTTCTGAGTGGTAGCAATAACCTTTTCCAGTCATCTGCATCACTAAACTCCCATATGTCATCCAGTACAAGCAAAAACCTTTTAAATTTTAATCTCTGTTCAATCAGATCTTCGGCTCTACCATGTTTTTCCCCTTCAACTTGAGGAATATTTGTTTTAATCTCTTCTATGAGCCTATTCAAATTAAAACTCAGTGACACACATACCCAAATGACGACCTGAAAATGATTTTGAACTTGCTGATTTCTATATATGTGTTGTATGAGTGTTGTCTTCCCTATCCCCCCTGGACCGACAATTGGAAGCACAGTTAGATCCCTTCTATGGTATTTATCTTTGGTCATATCATGTATGATTCTATTCATAATATCGTCCCTCCCATACAATTTTGGCTCTATACTTCGACCTGTGGTGATGGGACGACTCTGAGCGATATCTGGGAGAGTGATACTGTCCAAGGTCTGCAGAATCTTTGTACAGTCCCTACGCACAGGCTGCAGTTGCTCTATAATGAGCTTGATTCTTTGAGAGAAATCAGCCCTATTAAACCGCAGCACTGGTACTTCTTCCACATGCTCTCTCTGTGGCGCACCACGAAGAGTTGACTGGCCCGAAATATCATCATGAATATGTGCGGAAGATGAGCTTGGGAGGAGGTTACCAGGCTTGGGCAAGACCATCTCCTCATCAGCCTGAATGGATTTTGACGTTGAGGAGGAAGAATCTTCGTGTGACCTTTCCCTAGCACGTGCCCAACTAAACCAACCGACTCGTTGTCTTTTTACCTGTGCAGGTTCATCAAGGGTGGCAGCAGCAGAGGATAAACCAATCACAGCATTGGCGGTGTGACGAGCATGGAGAGAAAGACCATGGACGCCGCCCCTGGCATGCTGGTCTGCAGAGTCGCACGTGCCGTGTAGCTGGTCATGGATACGGAAGTAGTCCAGCTCGTCCAACAAGTCCTCTGCAGAGTGCGCCGAGTGCCGCAGCTTCCGCAGCAGCTCCTCCATGGCTTTGCCGCCAATCTTCTTGCAGCTGGCTGTTTCGAGCGTGGCCTGCACGAGCAGCAGTTCGGTCCTCAGGGCCTCGATTTTGAGACCAAAGTTCTTGCTAGCTGCCCAAGCCTCCAGCACGCCATCAGCTACAGAGGCCAGCGCCTTGCCCACCATCCATTGCGCCGCGCTGAGGAGAGTGTCCATTCTCTCCCCAGGTGCGTTGATGTGGCACGGGCGTTAAGGATCTTTTGTCTGAGGACCTGCTGCATCCATGTAGGAATGAATCAAGATGAGTTGGCCTTTGTTAAAATTAATACGCGTAAGTTCCTGCTAGCTACCTACTAGTAGGAGAGGAATTAAACCATACGTACCGAGACGAGCCTGCCGCCTGCCGGCGTGGGAAGCCTGGAAGAGGTCCCTGGTGAGGATGCTGCCTGCCTGAGAATTCTATTGGTTGCGTTGCTCAGGGCGAGAGGGTGGAGATAATGTGAGTTGGACAAGGGCAGACATATATGCAAACAGAAGTGTGTATTTTTTTCTTGTTTGGACAGAGTCTCCATATTCAAAGCTGCTTGATTTTCTTTACTTTGCTTTATATTAGTTACTATTGTTTCTCTCTCTACATTGGCGATTAGTAGATGGTATTCATGCTACCAACTGATGTGATTACCAAACTAAACTAACCACAGCCAACACAGCATTACGGCGGAGCAAAATTATTAAAACAGGGCTGGTAGCCGCCCGGTGGCGTCACTGCCATGACGATGACTATCAGTAATATACATGCTGCTGTGGGCCTTATATTACATACTCTTTTTCTTTTAGTTGGTTGGTGTAGCCAAGAGTTATCTGCAATGGGTGGTTGATTGACGAAGACGCATGGGGAAGACAACAAGAAGCACACCTTGGCTAGTTTTCATCCTCTTCGATGGTGCATGAAGGCGATGGGACACCATATCTTCCTATTTAACATGTCCACGTAAGTGAAGCTTCATTTGATTAGTTTTCATCATTTTTACATGGGAAACTACTAATAGTAGTATGAGAGTTTCCAGAGTAGATTGAGCCTGACCCTTGGATTCAGGGCAATGAACGACAATCTATGTTTGTGATCAAATAGAGGTGCATGCTAACTGATTGATTGTAGGAGCCTCTCATCATTTTGCGTGTTTCAGAAGGAACACATTTTTTGTTAGATAATGATGGAGCATATTTGCTATCAACCATCTCAGGATGCGATAGCAAAGACCCTCATGTCTCTGTATCATAATCATACTGAAATGTCAACCTTTCTGCTTATGCTTAAGATTAATGATCACTGGCCGGCTGGCCTAGATGACTCGACCGGAAAGCTCTGAATGTGATGGCAAATTTCTGAATCAAGCAAGCATCCATTATCAAACATGACTTTCTGTTGAATAAGTTGCTCCAGTCTCTCTCGGTCTATATGCAAGAGTAGGCCTAGACAGGTCTGATGGACACTGTTGAACACAACATGAGCTAGTTTAGTTTTTTCAGGACTTCCAGTTGTAGATGTGGCCTTATAGCTAGGGGCATTGCAGAGGTGAGCTTCGGGGAGTTCTACGACCAAATCATCCATTATGGGGATGGTCCTATCCCATAGTCATACACGGTTTTTTCTGGAACGGAAGACATCCCAAAAAGTGACCACGGGTACCACTAACACACCGTGATAGTAAGTGACTGCACTAGTTTTTTTTTTTTTTTTTTTTTGAACAAGAGGAGGGTCCCAAGGACCCTAGAGCTGCATTTATAAAGATCGAGGTGGTGGGTACAAATTGCATACTGGCCGTTTTACAACACTCGCACTAAGAACCTTAGTACTTGAAGATAAGGCCAGTAATCTTACAGAAAGGACCCTAGGACAAGAAAATAAAAAGCATATCGGGTCCAGCGTCTTCTCCACCACCAGTCGCCGGCGACCTCAAGACGCAGATGTCGAGGTACGAGAGCAGATTGCTCGAGGACTCTCTAGAACCAGCGAAGAGGCGATGCCACCGGCTGCCAGGAAGATGACGGGACGAACCACTTGTCTTCTTCGCAGCAGCGAGCTCCGGCGCACGACTCGGAAGACCTCCACAACGGAGGAGGGGTATATCGGGCCGCCCTTCCGGCAACTGATAAGCGAGGTCAACAAGACCTCAACTTGATACGCTCGAAGATGCAGCAGATCGAACTGCCTTGCAAGAAAAGAAGAACCACATCGCCAGCTCCTCCACCCCTCGCCTCCACGGCCGGCCGATAGAAGAGCCAACACGTCGCTCCCTGTCGATACAGCGCAGCCAACTCCGACTCCCAGATCCAGAAGTCGGCCCACGAGCTTATGAGGGATAACGGCTGCGCCTTGATACTCCTCGAGAGCCTCCGACCAACGGAGAGCCAGACGAGGAAGAAACAGGGCTTGCGGCGAACTTCTGCGGCCCGGGCGCAGCAGCTCACACGACCAAGACGACATGGCGTCAAAGCAAAGCACTACTAAAGCAACTACAAGGAAGGGAAACCTAAACCTAAACTGTACGGCCCGCGCGCAGCATCCTACTCGCCTCCTACCGGCATCACCGTCGGGGGACGGGCGGGACCTCGCCGGGATCGCACTCTCGGCCCTCAAGGACTGTAGCTACTCGCCTCCTACCGGCATCACCGTCGGGGGACGGGCGGGACCTCGCCGGGATCGCACTCTCGGCCCTCAAGGACTGTAGCGGGGGGAGAGAACCAGGGAAATGGAAAGTGAGCGAGTTTATTCCTGGGAGGATATCTGACTGCACTAGTTAGCAAGGAGTAATTAATATATAAGTTGCACATTAAGCAAATCGAAACGGTTAATATAATATCGCAGATATACCAAATACACTTAGTCTTTACACCAACTCAATACCCTAATGGCATTATGGATGCACGCAATCGAAAAAAGAGGAAGAAACTAAAAACGAAAAGTCTCGCTATAGAGTTCCAGTCATTGAAGCAGCGGCACAACCATTACTAAGACAACATCTGATGTCCAAATTCTCCAAAAGTAACATCTACAAGAAGGAAACAATGCACAAGCGTCGTCGTTGCTCGATTGAAGATCTTGAGTTTTCACCCTGGAGATAGTCCTTACTCTCGAAACAAGGTCTTCAGTAAAAACATCGCCACCGCCAAACACAACCAATTAAGCTCAGATCTTGGATTTTCACCCAGAATGTTAAGACTTTGAATTTCACCTATACTGCCGCCCCTACTTTAATACCGATGCCATTCCTCATCGACGCAAAGACTCCGATCACCATTACTACTCTTCCAATCTCAGTTTTCATGTGATTCTCCGTCTCTGACTTCATAATGGATTTTCCTATGGTGACAACAGAAGTAGAGCTTCGCACCGCTCCTTGCGTTGCAATCGAATCATAATGGATTTGCCTATGGTGACAACAGAAGTAGAGCTTCGCACCGCTCCTTGCGTTGCAACCGAATCCCACCTGATCTAGCATCCAGCAATCTCCAGGCATTAACGCCCGTGGGATATCGCCGAAGGAGCCTTCCGGAATCCGACACTCTGGCCTCAAAGCGGACAGGCGTGAGGCAGTTCTTCGTCTTGACGCAAGAGGAACCCTTGGACCGCCGCCTTTATTCGAGCACGCCAACATGCCCCCACGCCGCTCGACTGCTTCCGACAACTAGATCAAGCAGATCCGGTACACGTGGCATCGACAGGAGGAAGACCGCAACGCACACCATCGCCGTAGGTTCCGCGCCGTCACCTCTGTCCATCACCGCACGCTCGCCGCTCTCAGTCCCATCCACACATCCCTGCAGCGTGACGACAGACGACGCGCATGGCGGAGCAGCGCCGTACCTCTATCAGACCTCCACCTGCACCGCCAAGCAGCCGAACCCACGGAACGGAGGGAGTCCGGCAAGCTACGCAGCTCCGCCCGCCGTCTTTGACAATGTCTAGTGGGAAAGATCGGACATCGACCTTCTAGATTGGATCGGGAGTTCTCAGCCGCCCAGGCGGCCCAGGAGTCAATCTTTTTGGGATGGATGAAGCGAGAATGCCGAGAGCTATCCGAATGTGTACATGTCTTGGCCGGAGATTGAAGATCGGTTGGCGGCCGCGACGTTCTACAAGAAAGTAAAGAAGAGATTACATCTGGTTTGTAACTTGTAGGGGAGAGAGGATCACCAGCCCAACGGTTCGTAATAGTCTAAATGCTATGCTACACTATTTGCAGCAAAGGCCAAGATCCACATTATTTGTTAAAATGCATAATTCATGGGCTACATGGTTTGTTGGGGAACTGCTTTCAATCTCTTGCACAAGAAGCAGCAGGAAGCCAAAAACATCGTCCTTCTTGTCTCTCCAGCCTTAGAGGCTCCGGTGTTTATACCTGTTTTTTGTAAGTCAAAGCGGTCTATCATTGAATAAAAAGAAACATATAAGGATGCCATTTCATTCGCCTGAGCTGGGTGCCTAAATATAAGGAGGTCCATATACAGCTTGAGTTAAGGTCAGTGCCTAAATATTTCTTCCTATTGGCACAAGATAACACTGCACATTGCATGCTCTATAGGTCTATGTTTGTTCAGGTAGAGAAGTTTCAATGCTCGTGTTTGATGATATTCATCTCATGTTTTATGCTGAACCTTACGGAAATTATTCAGTAACCACTAAATCCCCTCCCACCAGTAGAAAATAGGCCTTTAGTCCCGGTTCGCAAAGGCCATTCTTCCCGGTCGTGCAACCGGGACTAAGTATACGCGACTAAAGCACCCCCCTTTAGTCGCGCCACTTACGGACCGGGACTAAAGGCCCGTCCACGTGGGCGCCAGGAGTCCGTCCGGGCGGAGGACCTTTAGTCCCGGTTCTCGTGGCTAACCGGGACTGAAGGCCTCCTCCGCAGGTTTAGGGTTTTAGCCCCCCTAAACCTGGTTTCTTTTTAATTTGTTTTGCTTTATTTCCTTTGTATTTTTTTTTGTGTTTTATTTTAATTTTGATGAAGTTTCAGTACACATATATATTCTACGCTACTATATACATGCAGATGAAATTTCAAACAATAAGAATTAAATAGGAATATATAATATATATTCAATCTCAGGTGACCATATACAACATCGAACAAGTTTCCATACACAATTACGATGGATGACCATACACAACTTCGAATAAGTTTCAATCTAGGAGATGCATAAGGAAAAATCTTGCTAAGTCGTCTTGAATTGGTCGTCGTCGGACGTATAGTGTTCTCCTTTAGGATTGATGACATGCCTAAGGAAAAATCCTGCTAATTCCTCTTGAATTGGTCGGAAGCGAGCTTCTGGACTAAGCGTCCTCCGCAAGTTATCCGTCGCCTTCCGCGCGCTATCCGACATCTTCTTCTCAGAGGTTTCCGCGAGCTTCTCTCTGTATGTTCTCACAGACATAGTATCCACATAGATTGGTCCCCGGTGGCTGCTTATCCACACGAACTAACTTTCTAAAATCTAGCTGATGTTTGAATTCACCGAAAATTTCTCCTGAGAACCGTCTCCAAACTCTACGGTGCAAAGAAAATTAAATGAACAAGGGAGTTATTAGCTACTGCATATTAGGAAATGAACAAAAGAGACCGATCGATATAGAGCGCAAATGATTGAAAATAATTACTTTTTGTAGCACTTTTCTCATGTCGACCCTAAGCTTTGCATCTGTATCCATAGAGTCCATGATATAAACTGTGGAGGTGTGAAGTTCAATTTTTAGCAGCATCTAGTGGAACCTGCGGACACGTTATATGCACAGTCATGCATAACTTATCGATTAGACATACCATGCATGGAGTAAACAAAAGAGAATGGGCATAAGAGAGAACACTCAACAAAATGGTAAGGAAATAGAATATAACTTTTGAGTTGATTCTTTCTAAGAAACTTGTACAAGTCTTTCTCCGCGTCTTCGGGGTGACGTTGTAACACATGTCCATTAATGATTTGTGGGTCAATGAACCCAACATCATGGATGTTTCTTATTTTCCATTCCCAAATCTTCAATCTGCCGCAACAATATAGTTAGGACAATATATATATATAGTGCAGGCAATGAAGAACGAGATGAGGTAGAAATAAATCACTTATAGAACGTAGCAACTCAGGATAGATTTATCGAGCTCGCGCAGATTGAACAGCTTGAACAATTCACTCATATCAACTGTTACAGAGTACCGTTTGGTGTGATGCTGCTCTGTAACATCCACATAAACATATTCTTTGGCGGCCCATGATATGAAATTATTGTACCAACGTAGCAGATTTCGCATTTGTGGTGGTA
The DNA here is from genome assembly GCA_028641055.1 of Alopecurus myosuroides. Taxonomy (NCBI): domain Eukaryota; kingdom Viridiplantae; phylum Streptophyta; class Magnoliopsida; order Poales; family Poaceae; genus Alopecurus; species Alopecurus myosuroides. The sequence goes on along the minus strand of CM054058.1, from coordinate 5,806,205 downwards.
GACTCTTTTCCTGCGTAGGCTCGACGAGAGGCCCATTCTTCACATATTGAAATGCTACCTCACCTACTGGCGCATCGTCAAGGCCTAACGAGGCACGAAGAGTCAAACCCATCTCGGACGCATTTTTCATGGCAGTCGCTACAGTCAATCCAATTGCTGCCGCAGTTGCTCTGACCTCGGGGTCCTGTTCCGGACCGGCTTTCACTATGAGCGGCGGGATCGATTGTTTACTCTGCATCTCGAGCTGGTCAACTTGTTTCCCGCTTTTTTTCATTTCTTCTTTCTCCTCCTTCAATATTTCTGCTTGCCTACGAAGTTCACTTCCAGAGTCATCATGCATATTCAGCTCGGCTTGGGACGGTGTCGTCAAAAAACTCGTAGCCCACTTCTTTACCTTCATAGGGTATACTTCCTTGGGCTTAGGCTCCCTTAGCGCCTTTTGATCGGCCTTCCATTTCCCATACTCAGCATTCGCGGCCAATTTGGTTTCAGCTTCACTAAGTTCCCAAGGCCTTGGGGGGATAGCCTTCAGTGATGGCTCCGGTACCCGTGTGGTCTTAGGTACATAAGGCTCCAGGTTAATAGTCCAAGAGCAGTTTTCCCTGCTGTCCGTCTGCTTCTGCTTCTTCGCCAGAGGAGAAATGGGGGCGACGGCTGCTTATCCACCAGAGGAGGATTGGGGGGCGACGGCTGCTTATCCACCGGAGGAGGATTGGGGGGCGGCAGCTGCTTACCCGCCAGAGGAGGATTGGTGGGCGACGCCTGCTTACCCGCCGGAGATTGTGGATCGGGGGATGGCGTCGAATGGCAGGAAGGGGGCGTAGGTGAACCAGCAGCACCACCACCACCACCGCCACCTGCACCATCGGAGGGGGGTGGACTTGTTAGCCTTGGCGCCTCGCCTGGAAACACTATGTACTTATTTTTCCATAGAATGAACTGACGCTTGACATCTCCAAGTCTTCTCTCCCCTTCGGGTGTAGCTATGTCAATCTCTAGGTCCTCAAACACTTGGACTATGTCTTTCACCGTGACACGAGCATAGCCATAGGGAATGGGGTTGTTGTGGTGGAGTGCTCCAGGTGTACAGGGTAAAGCACTGCCGGTAGCTACCTTCGTGGAAATGTTCCCCACGGGATAATGTAGATCACATTCTTTCATCTCCTTTACATCATCCATGGGGTAGTGAGGCTTCGGTGCACGAATCTCGATCATCGGTGCATTAGCACCTGCAGGCGGGGCCTCCGTGGAAGCCACGCTGCTTCTCCGTTGATGCTGACTTCCGAGATCCGCTTCATGATCTTCATGCGGCCCTGCAGCCGCCGATCTTTCTTTCACAAGTATTCCATGCACGGTCTGCTTCAACTTTCTAAGTTCCGATGCAACCTTCACAAAAAGATCTGCATCCCGGTCCGTCTTTCTCTTACGGCTTCTGTAACAGTACGAGTCATTTTCCTGGGAAAACCCTACTTTCCACGGCATTCTGCCTTTGCCTCGTACATGTCCTCCGTGTTCAGCATTCCTGAGGGCTATTGTCAGTGCGTCTTTCTCTCTGTTGAACGTGATCAAGCCCTATTGAGCTTGGGTCATTGCGTCAATAAGGGCTTTTGTGGGAGCAAACGTTTTCTGCCGATGAACACACGCCCCTGTCTCCGGGTTTAGCGATCCCCCATGCCCGTACAACCACATTTTGGCTCTTTCGTCCCATCCCTCTGTACCTAGAGGGATTCCTCGCGCCCTCAGGCTGTCCTCCATCTTCTTCCACTTAGGCGCCGAAAGGCGGTATCCTCCTGGCCCCATAACATGATGGTACTGTTTCTTATCCGCATTAGACATATTTTTTTCCCGATATTTCCTTGAAATGCTCCGATTTCTTTTGCCTCACAAATTCTGGCCAATCATCTTTCAGTTTCTCATTTTGTCCAGTGAAAATCGGAGTCTTGACCTTGTTGACACATTCACGGGTTAAATTTTTCTTGAAGTTCCGGAATTCGGCCATCTTCTGAAGAGCGAACTCTTTGACTAGCCTCCTCCTCTCACGTCCACCCGGAACCTCGTTACCGAATTCATCGACTTTGTTGTATTCCGGAGGTAGAATGAAATGTACCATAAGCTTTCTCCAGCAATCCTTTTTCGTTCTCTTGTCGACAAAACTGAAACCAAGACGTGCCTTCTTTGGCTTCTTCCATTCCTGGACGGTGATCGGGACGTTGTCTCTAACAATGACTTCGCGTTGGTTGATAAACTTTGTGGTGTGCTGTAGGGGCTTGCCGGTTTCACCGACTAATTCGATGGTATATGTTTCTCCTTGTTTCATCGCCTTGGATTTGCCATGCTTTGTCATACTCGATCCGGCCGAGGGCTAAAATAAGAAAGAGAGTCGCACGCGTTAATGCATATGTATTCACATTTCAGTAAGTTTGTATCACGAGAGGCTCAATGTATATATATACCTCGCCCGAGGTGGTTGGTCTTTGCAATTCGAGATCGTCGTTTGTCGACGGTTGACCTCCGTCGACAATGTCCATTCCTTCACCTTCTTGATCATCGAAAATGTCCGTTCCTACACCTTCTTGATCATCAAGGTTCAGATAAGAAGAGACTACATCCTCTTCTTGCTCATCTTCTGGGCCCGGCACATAAGGGATCTCGTTGTTTATGATGCCCATTATATAACCTTCAGCCTCCTGATCCATAAGCGGCAAGGCTCTATTGTCCGCCATATGTCACTCCCGCAGACATGCATGTAGTAAAAATTAATTAAGTATAAAGGAGACTTAGCAAATATTGTCGTAGAAGGAGGGAAAACAGATTGCTAGGGTTTTGGGTGGAAGAACGATGACCACCGGAGGGGGAAAACCATACTTTAGAGCTGTGTCCAAGATTAGTTGCTCAAATGACTTGGAGAACCCCATAGCTAGGTTGCATTTGCTTTCCTGGTCATTTTGGTATATTACACTTAATATTCTGAATTTATTGAATTAAAACTTATTTTCATTATTTTAATGAATTTAATTCAAATTCAAATATGGTCTCATTTTGAACTTTGTCAAACATGATTGAAAATGATATAAACAGATAGCTTACATTTTTGTGAACATTTTGCATATTTTTCCATAATTTTTGGAATTATAATTTAAAAGTTATTTAATTTAGAAGATTTAATTATTTTCTGTAATTCCATATACACTGGGCCCCACGTGTCATGATGACGTCATTTAAAATGAAACCCTCGCCAACGTGGCCAGGTGACGTCATGATGTCGTCACCTTGGCGTCACACGGTGGCCGGCGGTGGCAGATTCGGTCGCCGGTGGCGATTCCGGCCACCACAGCACACATGGTTGGTGTCCTTGGAAGGTCGACGACGGCGAGCCGCCGTGAAGTAAACGCGGCGGGGCTCTCAGGTCTCCGGCGAACTTGTCGATTCCGGCCACGGGGGAGGGAACAAAGACGATGGGGAGGAGGCAGGGACGGGGAGCGGCGGGAGGACGGTCACGGAGGGCACGACCGAGGAGCGGCGACGGGAACGGACGAGGAGCAGCGGGATGACGGGCGCAGGGGCGGCGGGCACCTACCGGAGATGATGGACGCGCGTCCTCTGTGTCTCTGCGGGCGGAATCGGCGACGGCGGCGCAGAGAAGACGAGTGTTTGGTCCTTAGAAAAATTTCGGGGGAGTGGGAATATATAGGGCCAGCCTTTAGTCCCGGTTGGGGACACCAACCGCGACTAAAGGTCCCCTACGGGTACCATCCGCGGGCCTTTAGTCGCGGTTGGTGTCCTCAACCGGGACTAAAGGGGTACCTTTAGTCGCGGTTGGTGTCCCCAACCGGGACTAAAGGTATTTTCGCGGCGTTTTCGTTCCCGCGAGGAAACAGTCTTTAGTCGCGGTTCGTGACACGAACCGCGACTAAAGATGCTATTTCAAATACTTTTCTTTTTACAATCTTAAAAATACAAATAATATATCAGAAAATTCAGAAAAATAAAACTAATTCTTTTTAAAATCCTAAAAATAAAATAATATGTCAGAAAATTCAAAAAAATAAAACTACTTCATTTTAAAATCTTTAAAATACAAATAATATATCAAAAAATTCAGAAAAATAAAACTAATTCATTTTAAACTCTTAAAAAATACAAATAATATAAAAAAATTCAGAAAAATAAAACTAATTCATTTTCAAATCTTAAAAATACAAATAATATATCAAAAAAATTCAGAAAAATAAAACTAATTCATTTTAAAATCTTACAAATACAAATAATATATCAGGAAATTCAGAAAAATAAAAATAATTCATTTTAAAATCTTACAAGTACAAATAATATATCAGAAAATTCAGAAAAATTAAACCAATTTATTTTAAAATCTTAAAAATACAAATAATATATCAGAAAATTCAGAAAAATAAAAACAATTTCATTTTGAAATCTTAAAAATACAAATAATATATCAGAAAAATTAGAAAAATAAAACCCCTTTAGTCCCGGCATGTTTTACCAACCGGGACGAAATGGTTAGGGTTTTGTTCCCTCCAATCAGAAAGATGCACACACATCTTGGATATATATATATAGATAAAAAAGGCAGTACATAATGGCAAGAGTGGATCTAAACCTAAACGAAGAGCATAGATGATCTACATAATGGCAAGACTGTGGATCTGATATCTGCTAGTCATACTCCTGCCTAGGCCTATAGTACTCTGACTTGTAGTCGTCGTAGTCGCCGCCGTCGTCGTCACTATCGTCGGACGGTGCTCTGCACTCCCTCGGAGGGTCACGACTCCAGGACTGGGCGTGAGGGTAGCGCATGCGGGGGTTATCGCCAGCCCTGATGTAGTTCATGACGCTCTGAAGAGTCCGTCTGCCGCCCCACCACAGCCGACGACCGGCCTTGTTGAAGTTCGAAGGAGGCGGGCCGTTCTCCTCATACCTGGCGAGCGCACTCTCACGCTGATTAATGGAGAAGGCGTCCCAAGTAGGGCGGTAGTCACGATTCCAACTGGGATTCCTTTGCTGCTCCGGCGTGAGCTCGTGGTAGTAGTGGTTCGTGATGGCCGTCCGACGCGCCACACCTTGAGGAAGAGGAGGTACCGGCACTCCTCCGGCGCTCAGCATCCAACCGGCGGGAACGCTGTAGCCGGGCGAGCAGGGGTAGTTTGAGGCGGAAAGTGCCTCCGCCTGGATGAATGTTAGAGTGGGTACGGGAGAAGCCATGAGAGAGTGGTGAGTTTGTATGTGTTTATGCCAATGGTGTGGAAATGCATAGATATATATAGCGAGAAGAAAACATATATCGCTTTAGTCCCGGCCCGTTTTACCAACCGGGACTAAATGGTACGGGTTTCGTTGGGAAACGGATCATCCCTTTAGTCCCGTTTGGGGACACCAACCGGGACTAAATGGGTTAGGGTTTCGTTTAGACCAATCAGATAGAATCACACGGATCGTGTGTTTCTTTCAAGCGCCTGTGAGTCGTTGGATCCGGGGTGTGTTTCTTTCGAGCTGTTGTGAGCCGTTCGATCAGGGCTACGGTGTGTTTCTTTCGAGTTGTTGTGAGCCGTTGGATGAGGGTGTTTCTTAACCGTTGGATCAAAACCCTAGCACACCACTTTGTGAGCCAGAGGACCCTATATATAGCCCACCTTCATACATCGGTCAGTTCATCGACCAAATACAAAACATCCGGATTCGCCATCATACGTCCTGCCGTGCATTTGGTATGCATATATGCACCCAGTAGCCATGGTGGGGCTGTATGATGGCGATACCGATTGTTTTGTTCTACATCCCCCTTTAAGGTTTGATACATCATATATTCAGTTCATCGAGCAAATACAAAACATCCGGATTCGCCATCATACGTCCTGCCGTGCATTTGGTATGCATATTGCACCCAGTAGCCACGGTAGGGCTGTATGACGGTGATACCGATTGTTTTGTTCTACACCCCCCTTTAACACATCAATCCATGCTTGGATCAGTGTTCACTTTGAGCTCGTAGTGTGTAGTAATGTGCAACTATTTGCTTGGTAGTGTTAGGGTGGCGCGTGGCGCGGGAGTTGTGACGCGTGGCCAGGAGGGCACGGTATAAACTGTCGCGCCTCGAGCGCGTCTTCTCCTCTCCACGCGCAAACTCCTCTCCACACACCGTCGCGCATCCACCATGCCTCCGAGGAGGAACAACACCACCGGCTTCCGCGGCGTCCGAGCACGGCAGAACGGAATGTTCAGCGCAGATATCCGCTGGGGGGGACGACCGCATCCCCCTCGGCTCCTTTGCGACGGCAGCGGAGGCCGCCCGCGCCTGGGACGCGGCGGCCTGGCGCCTCAACCGCCCGTATTCGCTGATGAACTTCAACGACTGCCACACCGTCTGGGAAGCGGAGGCCAGGGCGCCGAAGCCGCAGATCGTCACTGCCGCCGACCACCTCCACCTCCGCCACCGCACGTTTCATGGCCTAGTCGACGCCAGGGACGACCGCGTCGTCCGCGAGTATTACCGGAACAACCCGGGGGAGGAGAGCGCCGATGAGGAGCTCTGGCAGACCCGCGCGGCTGAGCGGGCAGAGCGCCGCCTCGAACGCCACATCGCGTTAGATGCCGCTCAGGAGTGGAGGACGAAGGCGCTGCAAGAGCTTCGTCGGGCCGACCACGCCGGCGAAGTCTGGGCCTCCGACGATCCGAGGTGGGGGCCTATCTCGGACATACCATCATGCACCTCCTCCGACGACGAGGAGGTCACCGACGAGTTCGACGACGACGATGACCCGGAGGAGGTCACCGACGAGTTCCCCGACGATGACGACGAGGAGTAGTGTTCGTCTGTTTTCTGTTTTTAATAAAAGAATTTGTATTCCGGCGACACTGCGGCGCGCTAGCGCGTCTGTTTTCCGTTTTTAATAAAAGTTATGAAATTAGATATTTTATCTCACAAGGTTTGAGACATTTATGTAACCTTCTGTTTTCCATGTTTTCCACTCATTTTCTTCCCTTGTACTATATAGATCCATTCGACAAAGTTTGGTACAATAAATTATTACACATCAGTTCTTCCCTTGTGTCCCTGCTTTCTTACGATTGTGCCGTATCCATGGAGCATCCTCATCATTTAACTTAATGCTTGGGTCAGTGTTCACTTTGAAGGGCGGAATTTCACCAAACATATTATAATCGTGTGACATGTCTGTCTTGTCCTCCACTCCCATGATGTTTCTTTTCCCTGAAAGAACAATGTGGCGCTTTGGATCATCGCATGATGTACTGATCGTTTTCTTATCTTTCCATTTCCTCGGTTTGCTACTCATGTCCTTCAAATAGAAAACCTGAGCGACATCTTTGGCTAGGACGAATGGTTCGTCAAGGTAACCAAGATTGTTGAAATCCACCATTGTCATTCCGTATTGCTCGTCCACCTTTACCCCACCTCCTGTTAGCTTGAACCATTTGCACCGGAACAAAGGGACCTTAAAGTAGGGTCCATAGTCAAGTTCCCATATCTCCTCTATGTAACCATAATATGTGACCTTTTGCCCATTCTCGGTTGCTGCATCAAAGCGGACACCACAGTTTTGGTTGGTGCTCTTTTTATCTTGGGAGATCGTGTAAAATGTATTCCCATTAATCTCGTACCCTTGGAAAGTCGTTATAGTCGAAGATGGTGTCTTGGCCAACATGTACAGCTTATCTCCAACATCATTGTCATTCATTAAATGTTTTCGCAACCAACTGCCGAAAGCAACCGGAAGCAATTGCGTCATAATCACGTGACAGTCGTGAGACTTCAGGTTTTGGAACTTTTTGTCCGCCATGTTTATTATTCCCTTTATATTCGACGAGAAGCCAGATGGGACCTTCATACTGCTCAGGCATTCAAAAATAATGACCTTCTCTTCTTTGGTAAGAGCGTAGCTGGCACGACCTTGAAACCATTCCGGATGCCGGTCATCTGGTTCTTTCAAAAATTGCTGGTCCTGCCGTGCTTCCTTTGTATCATTTGTCTTCCCATACATGCCCAAGAAGCTTAGCAGGTTCACAAAAATATACTTCGTAACATGCATCACGTCGATTGCAGAGTGGACATCTAGGACTTTCCAATACTGTAGCTCCCAAAATATCGATTTCTTCTTCCACATGGGTATGTGCCCGTCAACTCCCAGCGGAACTGATTGTCCGCTAGGACCCTTTCCAAAGATGACTTTCAAATCCTTGACCATATCAAATATCTCAGATCCAGTATGTTCCGCATGCTTCGGCCGGTGATCTACCTTGCCGTTGAAATGCTTGCCTTTCTTTCTTACGTTATGATTTCGGCGAAGAAATCGACGATGACCCAGGTACATGTTCTTCCTACAATTATCCAAAAATACACTTTCAGTCTCATGTAAGCAGTGCGTGCATGCTTTGTATCCCTTATTTGACTGTCCCGAAAGGTTACTGAGAGCAGGCCAATCGTTGATGGTTACAAAAAGCAACGCTCGTAGGTCAAATTCCTCTTCTTTGTGCTCATCCCACACAGGTACACCAGGTCTGCCCCACAACTGTAAAAGTTCATCAACTAATGCCTTAGGTACACATCGATGTCGTTGCCGGGTCGCTTCGGACCTTGGATGAGCACTGGCATCATAATGAACTTCCGCTTCATGCACAACCAAGGAGGAAGGTTGTAGATGCATACAGTCACGGGCCAGGTGCTATGGCTGGAGCTCTGCTCGCCAAAATGATTCATGCAATCAGTACTTAGACCAAATCTTATGTTCCTTGCGTCTGCTGCAAAATCTTTGAACTCTCTGTCGATCTTTCTCCATTGCGTTCCATCATCGGGGTGTCTCAACTCCCCGTCGGACTTACGGTCCTCTTTGTGCCATCGCAACAACTTGTAATGCTCTTTGTTCCTGAACAGACGTTTCAACCGAGGTGTTATAGGAGCATACCAGATCACCTTGGCGGGAACCCTCTTCCTGGGTTTCTCGCCCTCAACATCGTTATCAGGGTCATCGCCTCTGATCTTATAACGCAATGCAGTGCATATAGGGCATTCATTCAAATTCTCGTATTCACCGCGGTAGAGGATGCAGTCGTTAATGCATGCATATATCTTCAGAACCTCTAAACCTAGAGGGAAGACAACCTTCTTTGCTTCGTACGTACTGGCGGGCAACTCGTTATTCTTCGGAAACATATTCTTCAACATTTTCAGCAAATTTTCAAATGATGAGTCAGCTACACCTTCCGGTGCCTTCCATTTCAGCAAATCCAGTGTGCAGCCCAGCTTTTTCAGACTGTTGTCACATCCTGGGTACAGCGACTTCGTGTGATCCTCTAACATGCGATCCGAATTCTCCCTCTCCTTGTCAGTTTCGCAGCGTCTCCGTGCATCAGCAATGGTCCGACCAAGACCATCAGCGGGCTCATCATGTGCCTCTTCTTCACCTTCACCAAGCCCTTCCCCACCTTCAGCATCATCCTCCATGAAAGTATCACCGAAAGCCTCATGATAGTTGACATCGATATCATCCTCTTCTTCATCTTCTTCCATTCTAACCCCTCTTTCTCCATGCTTGGTCCAACAATTATAGCTTGGCATGAAACCGTGCCGAAGCAGGTGCATGTGAACGACTCTTGAGGAGGAGTAACCCTTCTGATTCTTACATTCAGCACATGGACAGATAATAAAACCTCGGTGCTTGTTCGCATTGGCCACTACGAGGAAATCTTTCAAACCCGTAGTGAACTCGCCGGAGAGTTGGTTACCGTACATCCATTGCCGATTCATCTGCATTATTATTATATAAAGTATATAATTAACCATCATGCATTTGTTAAACTAACTAGCTAGAAATAATACAAATCATGAAAGGTTCAAGTTGCTAACCGCGACAGCGGAGGAAAAATAAATGACAAAGCTCGAGTGTGGCTCGGACACTTCATATCATGTGTGTTTCATGCTCTCGGGCATTTCATCGAACACCTTGTGTGCATAGTGAACCAAAAGCAAACCCACCACCCCTTGTGAATATTGTGAGTAGAAGTGACACCAAATGTGGCTAAGTGCAGCGAGCTGAGTCCTATATAGGGATGGTCTTTTAGTCCTGGTTGGCCTGGACAACCGCGACTAAAGGCCTTCGGGCCAGCCTGAGGACCTTTTAGTCCCGGTTGGCCATGACAACCGCGACTAAAGCCCCTCCCGTCCGCCAGCTGTGGACCGAGCGCGCTGGGCCCAGACTGTTGGTCGCGGGTCTCCTCCCGAACCGCGACTAAAGACCCCTATGGTCGCGGTTCGATTATTTTGGGGACTAATGGGGGCGTATGGAAGGCCTATTTTCTACCAAGTGTCCCTGCTACATTTCAGGTTCAGTTATTTTCTTTTTTGGAAATTTATATTTCCAGTCAGAGAATTATTAGTGCAAAGTTTTATTGTGACGATAATCAGAAAAATAATTATTTCGTTCATGAGGCTTGTGCATATTAGGAAATTTCCTGATTTGAACTGTGCTCCGGATAGAGGAGGTTGTTCTGCTGGTTGATCTGATAGCACCATACCAACTGTCTTCTGCCATCAAGAATATGGCATGACATAAATCTCAATGTTGTTTTTATTTCTACATTGATTAGTTTTATCAATACCCAACTAGCAGCTGTAGAAGTTCATTGGTATTATTAGTGATGGTAAACATATTGACCTATTCTTCACATATTATTTTATGGTGCTTTATTTCACGGGTTCTGTCTTTGGCAACTCTCATCTTTGAAATGCTAATAGGTCATGGTAATTGCCCGTGGAGATGTCATTTCCTGAATCATCTCTAGAAACATGGAATTACTGCAACGGATTTGAACGTAATACAAGAACTAACAACACAATATTTTTGTCTGATGATTAACAATAAAATATGAGTAGCCAATAATGTCAATTACAGATAAACTTAATTATAATATCAGAAAGTAGAGCCATACGCAAAATCTATGAGGTCACACCATGTCAAGGAGATCGGAGTTAAAACTTTTACCCATACGATATCTGAGCTTCAAGACACGCCATTCGCCTAGCAACCAAGTTATAATGGGCAACACAGCTACCAAAACACAAATTGCAATGGCCAACCAGTGGAGACTTGAAGCCAACACCGTGTATAAACCAGTTGAGAAAGCCATAGTTGTTGCCACATATGCAAACCACATGATCTTCTTAGTAAAGGATCTGTAGTATATCAAGAACTCATAATCATCCTACCTTGCTATGATGCATATGAAGGCGACATCAAATGATGAGCACATCGCTAAGGTATCAGAGACCAAGAAAGCCATGAATGCAAATTTCTCAGATATGACGACATGAAGTCCCTCGCTTCCTGCATCATTGCTATATTCTCCAGGCAGAGTGAAAGCAGCAGCAAATGTGATTGTTGCAATGAGGATTGCCACCAACGAGGTGTTGGTTGTGTATGTTTGAGTTAGTGACTTTGCATCCTTCCTTGATGCTTCGGTTGACATTTCCTTTGCATGCAAATGAAGATTATGTAGAACGGGAGCATCTTGCGGACAAGCTCTCAACATAAGCATGCACAGTTCATTCTACATGAATCCAAAGCAATAAGGTATATTTCAGGCTCATATTATAATTAACAAATATGATTTCTACTATCTAAATAAGTAAAGTTAGTAATAATTGTTTATTTACTACAAAAAATAAGTAACGAGATACTATAGAAATTTTTATTTAAATTGATCATGAAATAATCACCTTAATGTACTATGTTTTGCGGACCTTCACCGTACACATACCGTGCAAGAAGAACCTATTTCAAATAATAGATACTATAGGGGCCCTTCTACTGTTTCCCATGAAAAAGATGAAGCAATCAAAAGTAAAATGCATGGGGTATATTACACTGAAAATGCAACATGAATAACTCATATATTGAAGTATTAGGCACCTGGAATCAAACATGCGTTCCCTACCTCCCCAAAATCATTAGGCAAACTCACCATACGGGTAGTCCGATACCAATCTATATGTCTGCGCCTGCTTAGAAATCTTAAATGTGTTTTATCCATGGTGACCTAAAGCCTACAATCTCGTCGCAGATAAGTGTCCCTAGCTAGGTTATCTATATTAGACATTGTCCTAAAGCCTACAGTCTCGTCGCAGTGTGGCTACCACTGGTAGAAAATAGGCCTTTAGTTCCGGTTCGCAAAGGCCATTAGTCCCGACCGCGCAATCGGGACTAAATATGCGCGACTAAAGCCCGCCCTTTAGTCGCGCGGCTTACGGACCGGGACTAAACGCCCGCCACGTGGGCAGTTGGTGTGCGCCGCAGGCGGGAGGACCTTTAGTCCCGGTTTTTGACACGAACCGGGACTACAGGCTATTTCGTTATTTATTTAATTCATTTGGATTTCTAATTATTTTTCACTCCAATTTTTCACTCCCTATTGTTCACTCCAATTTTTCACACCCTTTTTTTCAGAATTTTTATTATTTGCTTAGTGTCTAACTACAATTATCTCTAGTCAAATTACTTACTCGTGGTCAAACTTTCCGCTCGGTCACCCATCCTCCCACTACTCTAGCACTAGCACGCTTAACTTCCGAGTTCCATCCCGTCCCGCATCCAAGTGTTTCGCACGCATGTATGTGATACTAGTATCATATCAATCCTATTAACATGTTGGTCGATGCCACATTTCTTTATTGTCTGAACTTTTTAATTTGTATTATTTCTAAAAAATATTCAGAAAAATAAAACTAATTCATTTTAAAATCTTAAAAATACAAATAATATATCAAAATATTCAGAAAAATAAAACTAATTCATTTTAAAATCTTAAAAATACAAATAATATATCAAAATATTCAGAAAAATAAAACTAATTCATTTTAAAATCTTGAAAATACAAATAATATATCAAAAAATTCAGAAAAATAAAACTAATTCATTTTCCCCTTTCATAAATTCAAAATAAAATCTAATAAATTCATGAACCAAACCATATGAAATCTAAACCATATAAAATTTGCAGATCAAAGTTTAGACTATTATTTTGAACACAAGAACTGTTTTTGCAATGACTATCTGTGAGAATGATTTGAACCTAACTTTTAAAATACATAACCAAAATGGACAAACTAAAATGTTCTGGATAGATATTGAAAAGATCTATCCATAGCACTTAGCCTCACATCAAGGTCAGCAACCAAATGAAAATACCATCCTTTTTAATAAAAGACCAGTAGGCTCTTCTATGATTTTTAGAATGAGTTCAAAGATGAATTTTGAAGTAAATCCAACTGAATGAATTTGGTGAACAAATATAGAAACAGTAGTTTTTCTGTTTTGTTTTCTTGATGTGTTTTTGTTTGTTTTGAAATGTGTGTTTGATTTTATCTTGTTTCCTAGCTTGTATAGAGTGTTAGGACTTGATATTAGGTTGTTTGCTTGCAGAACATCTACCTTAGAAAGTGTGTGCATGATTGAAAGTGTGTGCATTATTATTTTGGAATTGTGTGTGAGCTAGATCTTTGTGTGATTGCTTTAGTAAATTTTGTGCTATGTTTAACCCGTGATTTTATTTGAGCCATTACATAACATAGCGGTACATATATATATATCCATTACATAATATAGAAATAATATAGCTAGGAATTAATATAGAAATAATATAGGAATTAATAGAAAGACATATATCCATTACATATATCGAACGCAACATAGCGGTACATAGATGCGGTACACACAAACAACATCTACTCGAGCTCCAAAGAGTAGATGCGGAACAACTCGAAGGCAACATATGCATCTATTGCTGCATACTCGAGATTGATCCGGTCAAGTGGGTTCTTCCCCCAATAAAAGTGATTCCTCGAGGGGAAACAAGTCTTCATGGTTTTGTAGTCGGGGTGGATGAAGGCGGTTGCCATACTAGCCATCCCGGTCTTGTGCCCGTACAGGTCATCGAAATGGATCAAGTCCTGAAGATCAATGTAGTGAGCTTCAGGTATCTCAATACCCAACGTGCGCATCAACTTCTGCCGGTCATTTGTGATGTCAACGCTACAGAAGTCGTACCCTTTGTTGACAAGAAAATCAACAAGTTCTGGAGATTGTTGTGAACTACTGCAACAACAAAAATGGAACACATGTTAGATATTGTTGCAACACGTGTATTCTTCCAATGCAACAACAAAAATGGAACACAATTTTACTATGCAACAACAACAAATAGAAAATTTCATATTGCTATCCTATGCAATTTTCCTCCTTACAATTGCTACCCTATGCAATTTTCCTCTCTACAATTGTTGCAACAAGTGATACTATTGCTATCAACATGACAAAGCAATTTTCCTCTCTACAATTGCTACCCTATGCAATTTTCCTCTCTACAATTGCAACAAGTGATACTATTGCTATCAACATGACAACACAATTTTCCTACAAGAGAGATCGCGTGTGCGTACCTTGCCCATTGGAAGACAAGCACGGTATCCCCGTGAGCAATTTGGATGACGGCCACATCCCGTTGATTCGCCGTGTACTCTAAATCAAGCCCGAAGAACTTGTGGTGTTCATCGGCGGCTTTATAGCGATTGCTCAAACGGCGAAGAACTTCGGGGAGCCTCTCGCATATATTGGTATAGAGGACATGGATATTCTTGCCGCATGGTGTGGGCACATGGAGAACGTTCCAAACGGGAGCATCCATGGGTGGTGGGTGTGGAGGAAGAAGAGAGAGGATCAAGAAGAGAAGAGAGGAAGAAGAACAGAGAGCCGCGCACACGTACTGTAGCAAATGGCCTTCTGCCCCTCGTTCGCGAAATAAAAACGCGCGGGAGGCGAGCAGTTTCGACCTTTAGTCGCGGGTGGCCAGGCCAACCGGGACCAAAGGCCGAGATGCAAGCCGTCGGGACCTTTAGTCGCGGGTGGCCAGGCCAACCGGAATTAATGCCCTCCGCGCGCTTCCCCAACTGCCATTCATGACATTTAGTCACGGGTCGCCTCGCGAACCGCGACTAAAACGCATTTAGTCACGGTTCGTATTGTTTGGGGACTAATGGGGCGTATGGAAGGCCTTTTTTCTACCAGTGTACTGCTCCTTGTCAATGTCACCCCCTGTTCTCCCCAGACCCCCTGGGCATGACCATGTTGCTCCCGGAAACTAGTTTCCATGAAATACCTTTGTTTGAACCGCTCCTCTTCAGGGAGCGTCTTGCCTCTCTAGTCATTGTCACCACCTTTGTTTGAACAATTGTACTGCCATGACCCAACAACATGGACCGAGTTTCGTAGGCGCACTCTGATCGACCGTTAGTGCGTGGTCACCGTTCACTCTCACACATTGCACCCTCAGTTATAACATGTTGTACCTTGCTGTATATATTTGACATATATTGTGATTAATGAGTGATATGCACAATTACACTATTCCACCACCTCTGCCTTGGTGGAGCACAGGTCACGAAAGTTGGGAATGGTAAAAGAATTGGCTGGACAAAATCTCGGACCTGATCTTTAGCAGAGCACATATTTAATTCTACTCAAATGTATGTATTTTCAACAACTTTAAGAGTATTTCATAATCTCTGATATTTAGTTGCATTTAAATCTCAATCACGATTTTCCTCCGAATTTTCATCGGGGCAGCTTGAGGAGAAGAGGGTGGCCACTTGAATTATAGCAAAAAAGGGGCTGCCTACGTGATTTAAATCAGATGGATAGAGACCGAAACCGACAAAGGTTTCTACTGGCAGTGCTACGTAGGAAGTTGTCTGTCCCAAGGGGGGGGGGGGGGGTGGGGCTTGCCAAAGCGTGGGATCAGGGCAGGCATATTTCAGCCCGAGGGGACCTTCGCGTTATACTGCTTCCGCAAGTGCCAAAAGTAATGGATGGTGAACGTCGACGCGGTTTTTGTGTTGTATCAACTACCATATATGTTTTGTATTCTGTATTATATAACAATTCTAGGAATCTTTTGCTTCAATAGTAGAGGGAAGAGCTACAAAAGAGTTTTTTTTGCCTTCTTTGTAAATCCGTATGATTGATATTATTGATTTGTAAACATGCACACTAGTAGGAAAACCCCTACCAGTGACGAACAGATATGGTCTACCGCTGGCGAAGCCCTGTTCGCCAGCACTACCTCGCTAGTGGTAGCAGGTCACCGCCGGCGAACAGCGCTTCGCCGGCGGTAGTATATGTTACCGCTGGCGAACAAAGCCTTGTTCGCCAGCGCTAAGTTCGCCAGCGGTACAGCGTGTGTTCGCCAGCGGTACTGTTCGCCAGCGGTAGCTACTAGGTTTGCCAGCGGTAAGTCTCCCAGGTTTGTATTTTTTTTTCGTATAACAGTTTGTATATTCTGGTATTATACTATATTGGTGCAAATACATTCAATTTATGTAATTTATAAAGTTCACACATATAAATCACTCTTAGATACATATGCATGTATGTATATATGCAATACACAAACCAAGATCCATCGATAACGAAATAACATCCTTCTCATAAATATGAATACACATTGATCTCAATAACACGTTTATGTCGGAAGATTTCGAACCCAAAATATAACCATCTAATTAGTTCAACGATTACAAAAGTATGACATCCATACAACGTACGCGCGATATAAAGATCAATCGCAAACAAGACTATATATATGGTCCGCCTCCGCTTTAGCTTCCGCCTCCGCTTGCGATCTTTCGGTAGGGACAGCGCGCCGTCCACTTCTTCATCTCTCTGTAGACCCAGATAAAAGCATTAGACCGGCAAAGGAAAT
Source organism: Alopecurus myosuroides (assembly GCA_028641055.1). Taxonomy (NCBI): domain Eukaryota; kingdom Viridiplantae; phylum Streptophyta; class Magnoliopsida; order Poales; family Poaceae; genus Alopecurus; species Alopecurus myosuroides. The sequence continues at coordinate 5,789,420 of CM054058.1, read as the reverse complement.
CACAAGTTCTTACTAGGAGCAATTCGTACCGAACCGAATACATACCGTCGATCATTTCTTCTTCGTTGTTGTTGTGATATTCTGTTTCTTCACCGGAGGGAACGGAAGAACACCTTCTAACGATTTGAACGGTCTCTCGTCAGCCTGCTCCAGTACACATCAGCGCAACTCATCATTAGATGGTGGGGGGTTCCAGTCGAAGACCGAGTCTTTGGTTACTACATCCCTATAGATGATGGAGCAGATTTTGCACTGGAGGCGACCAAAGTTTTGTCTGAATTCAGCATCAGACCATTCGACGATGCTCCGAGACCATTTGTCCACAGAAGACATGTATTGTAGACTGTGTTGGGCCTTCACGATCTCCGTCATGTGTTGGAGGAGGTACCATTCCTCCATATCGCCGCCTGGCGCCTGCTTGGGGCAGGGAAACTCAGTTTTGTGTCTGAACACATATTTTCCTTGAATTTGTTTCATTCTATCGCAGTATCCTTCCGCCCTGATGTAGCCGTTCATAGCATCATTGAGAACAGACTTGATGAGGGAGTAGTTATTCTCTTTCATCGTACTCCCGGAGTCGAGATATACCGCGTGCGCGTCTCTCGGGTAGAGCATGATGAGGGTGCCGTATTTGTTTCTGCGCAAAACAGGAGTCCATATATATAATCCTCAAAAATTGTATATGCGCAAACTAATGTAAAGATGGGAAATATAACTTACTCGGGAAAGTAAGGCACGAGGGTGATCCTCTTGTGTGTATAATTAGTGAGCAACACTTGTTCGAGATACTTTGTCGCTTTTGCCCTACCCTTGGGGTTGTTCAAGTACATGTCGTGCATGTAGTAGGGGTCTGCAAGCCCGATGTTTTTGACATTCTCTATGGATAGTTGATGCGCCAAATTGAGCGTATACAGACGGACGATTGACGAGTGGAGGGATTTCATGTGGAACATCCGAAAAATGTCGTCAAATCCCACGATGATCTTGTTTGCGTTGCCTTCGGTGACAAATCCCGCCGTAGATGGTACCTTTGCGACAAAAACCGGCAGCGTTGGATTTTTCTCTTTGAGAAGCGTCCCCTCCATATATAGAACACCGTCATAGACGCTACGCATATCACCTGTCAGCAAGGAGGCCAACCTTGGCGGAAGCATCGGTTTGCCCAACTCATGGATCTGATGCCAGTCGTGTATGGGTATCCTGTCCAATACCCGTCCTGTTTGCGGCTTAGACTTGGTCCCCTCCACCGGTTGGCTCATCGATGCAACGACAGAACTCTTCTTAGTTCTTTTCCGTACCGTCTTCTTAGGCTGGTTCTGATGAAATACATCCGCTACCACCTCTTTGAGGGCGTCCTGGCTGATGAGTTCTTGCTCGGGGACTGCCGGTTCTTGAGAAGAGAAGAGACGCTTTTTGCATCGATATTTATCCGCTTCCTCTGTTGGCAAGAGAAGATCATCAAGATCATCCAGGCCGGCCCCTCGTAAGGATCGTCGACGAGGTAGTCATTGGGGTTCTCATCTTCAGCATCGTCGCCCTCGTGTTGCACGGACTTTGCAGGTGAGAAATCCTTGTGTTGGCTCGGGTGCCCCGACCCCTGGACCGGTGTTAGAGTGTTGACAGGAGTAGTTTCCAAACGAATTAGTGATTTTGTCCATGTCAATGGACAAACCAAGCACTGCTCCAGGTTTAACTCGCTGTCGGCTGCGGGGGGTTCGTTCGGAGGATCGAGAGCACCGCAACCAGGGAGCACCCGACTTAATGTAACCCTTAGCACGTCTTCGGGCATACGAACACCGTGGGACATGCGGTTGAGAGGTGTTATTGCCACGTCCTTTAACTCGCCGTTCACACGAAGGAGTAATGTGCATCCCGTCTCGTCGGCCTGCGAAATGTCGCGCGATCTTCGTTAGAGACTGAGGCCGTCACGAATCAAGTCATAATATATAATTAAGCATTGGACGCTGAATTACCGTGAGGGCATTGAGCTCGGACAAGGGCGATGGACCGCTAAGTGTCGGCGGCGGCGTTGAAGAGACGTGGTGGGGCGGCGACGGATCTTTGCGACCTTGCGGCTGAGGGTTGGGGGCCGGCTCGTTCTGCGCAGCAGGCGCCACGACGGGGGCCACATTCTGCGCCGCAGGCAGCACCATTTAGGCTAAGTTGATCTTGGGGAGCGGCCCTTGTCCTCCACCTGCCATGCACGACGCTAAGGACTGAGCGACGGACGCCCAGATGGTAGGGAGGAGCGCATTGAGCCTCTCGTTCACAAGCTCGTCGACCGTCTTCTCCGGGGCCTTGTTCCGCTCCTTTCTCTTCTCCTTGGTGTCCGGGTAGTAGTGCGCATGCCGATGACCCTTTCCGAGGCCATGCACATGGCCACGATGCGGCTTCTTGTCAAGGGGCACTCCCTTCATCGCGTTAAGCGCCCTAATAAAAGGGGTGTCATACGGGTCCTTGTTCATTGTCACCGAGGACCCCCCGTCAGAGTGAGATAGGCGTTCTTTTTCTTCTTCCTCGAGATACTTATTCTCGAGAATTTTGACCTTCTCGTTCAACACAAGATCACCGGGCTTTTTGGGATCTTCCCTATAATGGGCCTTGACAAAATTTCTCACCTGCGGGTCGGTGATCTTGTCAAACGGGTTCGGCCCTTCTGTCTTCGCATCCTCCTTAGCCCAGACTTTCTGCTTCCCAAGGTAACCCCGGCTTCCGAGATTGTGAGGGCCAATGTTCTTTTTTCGCTGGTCTTTTCCCCATTTACTCAACGCCACCCTTTCCGGTTTGAGTTCGTCGATCTTGAATTGGGCCAAGTCTTCCTTGGAAATGGAGGGCCACATCTTATGGATCTCATCGAAACCCTTACCCTTCGCAATCATCTCCCGCAAACTGGATCTCCAAGTAGTAAACGCCTTGGTGAACTTTCCGAATGCTAACGAGTTGACAAGATTCTTCTTCAGGTCCAGGTTGTCGTAAGGATCCGGGAACTTGTACCTCGTGTCCAGCTTCTCAATCAGCAGGGCGGCCATAGCCTTGTTTTTTTTATCTCTGAGGTGCTCCATATTAACGTTGCCAAAGTCTCGAGCTATGCAGCCTATCTGGTTTCCATACCCCTTAGAGTAACTCTCCGGCTCGAGGGGAGCACCGCTATTGGGGTCCACTACCGTGAACTCTTGCCGGATGGTGGCGAGCATGTTGTGCCGCCTTTCTTTGCGCTTACGCGACGCCTCGCTACCGGAGGCGGTATCCCCGGTGCCACTATCGGTTTGATCACCTTCTCCGCCCGATGTATCGGTGCGCGGCTCTAGCTCCTGACGAATGGTTTCGTCCATCTCGTCGTCTGCATCGTCGCCCTGCATCTCTAGCTCCGGTTGCAGATCTATGGGTCCTCCTCCGGCGCTAAGCATAGAAAGCCACGCATCGTCGTCCCCACGTCCGGTCCCAGAACCACCCGCCTCGTCGTTGTGAGCCATATCTAATTAAGGAGAGAAAACCCAAAATTAGTTCAACAAATCCTGCAATTTAGACGATGTATACCCAATATGAGCCCAAATTTCTCGGACACTCTTAAGTTGTGATATTTTTAGCAAAGATCATGCCAAAATTCACGGAAAATTTTGGCATGACCTTTGCTAAAAATATCACAAATGGAGTACCCAAATTTGCCGGAACGGAAATTAATCAACATTCCGACAAATAGGGACTCACGTGGGGTACCTGCACATAAAATCCCACCCCTCATATAATCGGTCCCACCCCTCATATTATCATCGTCATCCACACGAAGGTGGGAACATATCCACACGACCACACACCATCTCCACCATCCATCACCACCATCCATATCACCACGCCATATCCATCACAACCATCCATCACCACCATCAATCCACACCACATCCATCACACCAACCATCACCAACCACCAAAAACAATTGAGATATCCAGATTCATATTTAGATATCAAGACATGACATGCATATAAATTGCTAACAATTGAGTACTAAGAGAAAACACTAGGTAAATAAATTGCTAACAATTTCATGCATAAAACTATTTTTTCCCTTTGAAAACAGCCACATCATTTCTTCCCTTTGAAAACAACCACAACATTTTTTTCCCTTTGAAAACAGCCACAACATTTCTGTTTGTAAGTAAAACTATGATTTCTGTTAAGTGTAAAATATGTCAACTCAATCTTCTGTTTCTAAAGATTTGAAAACAGCCATAGATATATAAGCACATGGGCACAAAACATCAGGAATTTTTTTCCTGTTTGAAAACAGCCACAGAAAAACCATTATGACATAACATGTTATAACTATCAAATTTTAAATTGAGATGCCTAGACTGAGTTAGTATATTAGATAGACTTGGTTTAACATACCAACCACTTAATTAAGCTCTTGCCCGCTGCTGTGTAGAACTTTGCACTAGACTTAAAATGACAGGGATTCCAATTTGCAGCAGTAGTGGCAAAAGAAAAAGAATTGTGGGCATAAACACTACGATCTCATGACGCAGCCGCTGTCTTGATCGATTTTTTTCCTGATGCAAAGACTCCTTGTGATCTACTCGGTCTGGTGCCTCAGGTAGAATGTACCAAATGTAGCTAGCTTGCTACGACACAACAAGAAAACACACACATGTTGACGAAGATATGGATCCAGGACCCTACGGGTAAGGACACCCCATCTCAGGCCCAAGGTTAAGGCCCAAGAAGAGGAGCCCTTAGAGTATTCTAGGAGGCCCACGTGAAGCCCACCCGCACTATCTTGCGGGCTAAGTTAGGAATATGTAACCGACCTAAGGTTAGAATTCGAGTCCTCTCCGGGTAGGGTTCGAGACCTGGCCATCTATATAAGGCCAGGAGAGCCACCGGAAGAGGACCAAGCAATACCGCATGACCAAAGCCTTGAACTCGAGGTCTACTCTCGATTCGAGCACCACCATTGTAACCGATCTATCCGTTAATACAGATCGACAAGAGGCAGGAGTAAGGGTTTTACCTCTACAAGGGCCCCGAACCTGGGTAAATCTCGCCCCCTGTCTAGCCGACGATTCCACTAGTGCTCATGGGTTCTCCTAATCGAAACCCGATAGGTTCACTGAAGGGATTTGTAGAGTCTGAGATTCGACAATTGGTGCCGTCTGTGGGAACGGCGGGCGCTGGATCACCGGCATCTTCGGCTTCATCGACAACCTACTCCCGTTGGAAACCATCGACTACGGCTCCGAACAATCCTATACGGATCGGATATGTCGTGGTCACGCCTCACTCGCCGGAATCACGCCCGGTATTCGAAGATCTGGAGAGGAGCGTCACCTTGACGTTCGGGAGCCTCAAGTTCGTGACGAACAGGGACGGAATCGTCCACTTCTCGGATGAATCAGAATCTGAATCTGGAGCCGTCGACTCGCGCTTCCCTCTGGAGAAAAGTGGCGAATCCATCTGCTTCAACACAAACGACTACCATACCCTCTCGACAGCGGAACCATCTCGAGTACAGAGAGTTTTCCGATCTACGCCTAGGACACACGGGCCACGACTGGCCCAAGTGTAAGGACCCCAGACCGGCAGTCTGAAACCCTCCGTATGCATACATTCACGATCCCAGAAAGATCAGTCGTGAACAACATACAAAGTTGGCACACAGAAATACATCATCCATTACACGAATACATAAAGGTATTACAAAAAGATCACATGATCAAGTTTAACGCAACTGCCACAAAGGGCAGGCAACTTAACAAACATAGCGGAAGACAAATAAAACACAACGTAGTTGAGCCCAAGTCACGCCTTAACCTACAGGCTGCTGACCCGGAGACGATCCTAGTTCGCAAAGCCGTCAACTCCGTACTTCTCTTCATAGATCTCCTTCGGAGGCTCCTTCTCAAAGTCTGGCAAGTAGATACCAGGGGCGAAACCATAATGAGTACATTTGAATGTACTCAGCAAGACATCCATCATGTCACTTACTAAACATGCAAATATGCTTATATGGTGGAATAGGTAGGCTATAAATAGGGTTCACTACCAATGGTGTTCATATATGATGACACCACAGTTGCAGTCAGGTTAATCTGTATCTTCGTTGAAGAAGATACTTCAGAAGAAAATAATATAGTTTTATTTCTCTTGTAGATATCACATGTACAAGAGGTTTTGTAAAGTTTTGTTAAAGAATATTTTCTCTTTGCAAAACTTCTTGGAATCAATTTCCAGAATTCTTGCTTAGAGTAGAAAAGGTTTTCTTTGCAAAACATTTTGTTTTGTATAACAGCATCTGGCTTTTCATCATCGACGATACCTCCACGGTATAAGTTTCATTCCTTTCCGAACTTCACAAGTTCAACACTTCCTTTCCAAAATTTCCCTTTCAAAAACCTCCTTTTTGAAAACATTGACACAATGCTAGCTACATGGCCATTCAACTGTCCATATCCGAGGACGCGGCTTCTTCGAAAAAGTTATACTCTGCAGAGGTGTACACATCCACCAGATCCAGTACACCTCCCGTGAACAATCACGGACTGTAACAACAGTATGTAAACATCAGGTATCTGATCATAACCATCCACTATGTTCAAGCTAGAATGTGTCTATCTCTCAGTTGAGTTTTACCACATCCCCGGCACCGAGCTAATCCCCGCCAAGCCAGGATGCCTCATCTGATGCGACCGGAGGGAAAATCAATCCCACACTTTATATGTGTCCACTGACGACATTCGGTTCGAGGGTACGACGCCCCTTATAGCAAGTGAGATAGCACACACTAATAAGAACAAACTTCAAGTTAAGCCCCGTGCCCATGTTGGGGTAGGGTGGCAGTACGGTAAAGGTTGTCCGGCGAAGACTAGGTTATGTGTCATTTTTGAAAACACCACTTTCTCAAAAATGACCACTTCCACATTCCTCTGGAGAACAAGGATCCGCCTTTTCTCCGGGTTTTTCCGTAAAGCCTTTGTTTTGTAGAATCACAATTTTAGGGTGTCCACTTAGGGACTAGTATATTTGATGGCAATAAATACCATATGGTGGCTTATGGGCTTGGTATTACCAAGTTTAACTACTGGCATGATAGTAACCTATATAGTAGTATATTTATAATAACCACATCAAAAATAGTTTTGATAATCAAGTTTTGGTAAAACTTCAGAGGTAAAACATGCATGATAGATAATGATAAGTATTGTATCAGCAAGCATCAGGATGGCTTGCCTGGTATCTCCTTGTGTCCCTGGTTTTGGAGTGACTGGAACTTGAAACAGAGCTTCCCGACACTTCCGTCCTCTTCGTTTTCTAACGCCGTAAAAGGAATAAAGGACACACATTCAGAACCAATCAAGGCAAGCAACCATACATAACAATACATACAGCAAGGAAACTAAAAATAACTAATCACACCATTATTAATGGAGGCAAACAATCAAACAAAACTACTTGGCAGAAATGCCATTTAACAAGACAGCTCAAGGTTGGAGGAACATATCTCACAACCTTAATATCATGGATTCAGTGGGTGTGCCACTCTCATACCAAGATATTAATAAGCCCAAAATACACTTAGTTTCACAAGGGTGAGACTACTAAAAGTGTATAAAACATGCACAATAATAATCATGGCAATGGGTCTATCAACCACACCACAAAAAGAAAAAGGTAGCTATCTTACTAAGCCTAAATTCATACCAAGAATAAATGAGACACATGATTTGCAAAAGTTACTTTTACAAATCAGTGAGCCTACACAAGTGTAACAAGGTAATAGACTCATCACAAAACACACAATTTCTCATAGTGAGAACAATAGAAACAATGACTAAAAAGGAGGAATCCTATAGACATGCTTCTACTAAGGTTTTGCTATGCAAGCAAGCATAATGAATAAAGTACTAAAATGCAAACAAGGAACCATGTTATCATAATGGGAATGAAAACATGTCCTCATGCAAGGATACACAAATATCCACCAAACACAAGTTGGCAGAAAAATTAATTCAACACAAAAATGCTAGGGAATCTAGTACTACTCAAACATGAAGAATCAATGGATGAACTTCAATCAAGTAATTGAAATGCAACCAGAGGGTCCATGTCATAAAAACAGTAGTGAAAAATACCTATACTTGCTATAACAAAAATATCCCATTTAGCAAAACAATGCATCAGTTTGCAGGGCAACTCCTACATACTAGTAGTAATAAAAAGGGCATTACTAGAGGAATCAAACAACACTCCAAGAATGTATTTTTACTAGCAAGAAACACATGATTAAAACCACTTACAAACAGAAGCATACACATTTCCATTTAGTACAAAAATTCCCAAAGCAAAAATACTAGGCACTCATTAGTTAGAGAGCTATATAAAAGAAATGCATCTAGTGTGGGGGAAATAATGTTTCCACCCAAAATGCAATGAAACCAGTGGGTGTTCCACTAGCATAACAAATAATTTAGAGGGCACAAAGCCTCTGGTCCACTTGTTAAAAAAATTAACAAAAGACTAAACTAGCATCTAGTGCAATAACCATACTAGTAGAAAATAACAGGATGCTAACATAAGCAAGGTAATGCTACTCATGTTATTGTTTTCTCACAAGTGAAAACTCTAGGGGTCAAGTACTCATAATAACACCATCAAAATGCTACTGGTCCTATGGATACAACACAAAATTATGTGGCTACACAATCACAAATGTTCATGTCAAAAATTCCACACATGAGGGAATTTTTCCATAACAATTTCATAGTCATCACAAAGCTACTCATGCTTTTCTACCAACTCAAATGCAACCTAGCAGAGGTGATAACAACACAAAATATGTACCAACATGGTACTGGATCCAATCAACAATCCAAGTTCTTGCTCATAAATTAATCACTCAAAAATACTATGCAAGTATTTAACTAGGGATAAAACATACGATATTGATATAAATCCTATTTCTTCTCAACTCAAGTCCACACGTTCTAACATGCTAAAATAGCTAAGTAACACTTGGAAAACAAGTTCACACAACTTTTACATGCTAGAAAGCAATATGGAAACACAAAAATATAATCACACAATTTAATTTCCTAAAATGCCAAAATGGCAGAAATATGTGAAACAAAGATCTGTCCACCGAATTTTCTAGGATTCTCTAAAAATTAAACCCTTCTAGGTTTGGATAGTCCTAAACATATACAAGACCATCCAATTTGGTTTGCATCAAAATTTATCTTTAATTAATTTATAAAAATCACCAAAGTGCTCTCTGGTGTTTTACCAAATTTCATGCCATTTCAAAAATACAAGGAATTTGGAAGCAAGGTTAATTGCTCCTGTTAGGAAATTTCAAGGGATTTCCCATTAAATTGGCCTCACTTCATTCTGAGTTATGAAATAAAAATGGTGCTCATTTTGGTGTTTCTGGTACCTGTTGCCAAATCATTTTTCATTTCAAAAATATCCATCCAAATGTAGATCTACCAATTGGAGGTGGTTTAGATTTAGTTTCTTTACATCTGTGAATTTTGGTTTGGCCAAATTCATATTTTAGGTAGCATTTTAGAGCCAAAAGTAAACAGGTACTTTCTCTAAAAAAATAAAATGGAAAAAGAACACAGACTTGGGCCAGATCCAACTGGGCCGGCCAGATCCAGATCTACCGCGGGGGAGCTAGCCACAGCCGCTGACCTGCGGGCCAGCAGGCCACGGTGGCTGCCACGCGCGCAGATCGCGGCCCCACGGGCCAGTTTGACCACACGCGCGCGGGGTCAAGGTGCGGCGTCAGCACGACGTAACCACGACGTCATCGCCGGCGGGAACGATCTCCGGCGAGCAAATTCGAGCGATTCCGGCCACCGTTTTGCACAATAAACGCACCTACGCGTTGCCTACGACTCGGGGAAGCAAACGGACGCACCCCCATTTCCGGGGAGTGGCCGGAGAGCGGCGGCGACAGCGACTACGCGGCGGCCGGACGGTGAAGACGGCGCGGCGTCGTTCTAGCGCGAGAGGGAGAGGGGAAATGGGTCCGGGAGGACCGCGTGCTCACCACGACTGCAACGGGAGGCTCGGTGAGGTCGGAGGAGGGTCGTGGACGGAGGAATCCCTCGCCGGAGCTCCGTCGAGCTCGGGGAAGAACGAGGATGGCGCGGCGTCCTCGAGTCGCCTAGGCTCGATTCCTTCTGCAGCTAGGGCCTACTCGACGAGGTGGAGCGAATGAGCCCACCGGCGACCGGCGGCGAGGTCCTCTGTGGACGAATCGACGACGACCATGTACGGGCTAGGGTTTGCAAAATATCTTGAGAGAGAGAGAGAAGTGCTTCGAGGGGGAAGAGAGAGGGCAGGTAAGAGGTGCACACGGGGGCTTTAAACACCTAGATGTCTTCTATTCGAAGCAATGGAGCATGGGCTTTCATGCCTCAACTTGACGCTACAGGATGAAGAAGAAGATGGGTGACTAGGATTGCAAAAAGGCCCCTGCTATTTACAATTAGGTCCCTTTCCTCTCTGAAAATGGATGTTTTCACTAGGCAAACAAGGTTATAATTTGAACTCCTTTTGCCCAAAATTCTTATTAGTTAATATGTACAACATATATGAAAATTGGCTCAATTAGATAAACTTGATAATTCAAAGTTGTTCAAATTTGAATTCTTACATAAATGGACATTGAATTTATTAACCTACTTAGAAGCTTCCAAAAATGCTAATATTTGGCACACATTCCTTATTTGATGTGTTCCTTATGTGGTAGAAAATTCAAGTCATTTTGAGTTACTTCATAGAACAAACTTGTTCAAATTTCAAAAAGGTGCTGTCAAGAAAATAGGGGTTTTCGGCAACTTAAGTTATTCAAAAACTTGTGCCCTTTTGGTTTTCATCCTTATTTATGATATAGAGCATGTGGTATTTATTTCATGGCATTTGGAAAAAGTTTGTAGAACAAACTTGTTCAAAATCCCAAATGTTTCTGTGGAGAAAAAACATGTTTTCAGGACATTAATGGATTCAATTTTTGGTCTCCTCTTGTGTGTGTTCCTTATTTGATATAGGGAAACAATGGTATTAATTTCAGCTCATTTGATGAAAGTTTCCAAAAGTAACTTGTTTGAGTTTTCTGCTTCTGGAAATATTGGAATTTCTATTTAATAAGGCACTTGGCTTTTCTTTAACAATGCTTTGCCAAAATATTTATGTGACTAGAGATAACAAGTCAAGCTCTCCAATACCTTTGTTTTTAATCTTGCAAGGTTGGAAAAACATTTGATAATATTTTGGTGAAGCATTTAAGAATGCCTCTTTTTCTGATAATCTTTTAGGGAAATTTTATTAAGTGTTTCCTCTTTCTTAATTTAGGTCTTGGAATAATATTCAACAAGTATGAGATTCATAAGATGTTTTTGGAAAACTCTTTGATCAATATTTACTTTAGAAAATATTGCCAAGGTCATTGGAACAATATGTTGAATATTTTTATCATTGGAACAATATGTTGAATATTTTTAGTTTACTGCTTTGCTATCCTTTCACTACAAGAAATATGTTGATACATGACCCTTTTTTATTGACCATGGATGAATTTGTCATAGATCCATGACCATGTTTAATCTGTTGGTCATGACATGTTTGGGAGGGACTAAACACATGACTTTTTTGCCAAAAAAGTCATGATTTTCTTTAACAAGATGGTCATAGGACATGATACCTGGTGTATGACCCTTTTTTTGCTTATCTAAGACCAAATTAATTGGTCATGCGTTTGTTGGCTGTGATGATTTGTATTACTTGGCAGCCACCTCAGCAGGTGGGACACACTGACTTGTGGGGCCCACTGACACGTGGCTGTACCGATTTTGTGCTTCGTCTGACAAGTGGGCCATGGTCTCATGTTTTTTTTCTCACTTGGCTGTATTGCTATTACAAGTGTGGCACACCAGCGCCCAGCCCAGCCCACGCGCACAGCCCAGCTTCCAGCCAAGCCCAGCCCACACTCAGTTTTAATTCAGCAAAAATAAGCGCTCGCGGGGACTCGAACCCCGACCGCGCTGCTTGCTTCGCTTGCACGTTACCATTGAGATGTAGTCGCTGTTTTGTTATATATCTAGAGACGCATCCTTTTATTCTCATCTTATCTGAATTCATATCGAGTTAACGAGCGAGTTAAGTTGTCTGAATCTTAGATCGAGGAAACTTGTCTGAATCTTAGATCGAGACGAACTTGTCTGTTCGGAGGCGTGCGAGGCCACCGGCGGTGGGGGAGGCTACCGGCGGCGTGCGCGAGGCAACCGGTGGGGGAGGCTACCGGCGGCGGAGGCGGGGGAGGCTACCGGCGGCGACGCCGGAGCGCCTCGGTGCTTACAGGCGGGGGCGGAGGCGGGGGAGGCTACCGTCAGCGACGCCGGAGCGCCTCGGTGCTTACAGGCGGGGGCGGAGGCGGCCGGAAAAGGCGGGGAAGGAGCTGCCCTGGTGCCTCGCCCTGCTGGTGGCCTCTCTCTCTGCCCTGCTGGTGGCCTCCTCTCTCTGGTTCTGCTCATGCTCGAAGAACAGCAGGGTATGCACCCTCTCCTCTCTCTGGTCTTGATCCTCTGCTCTTTCTCTCTTGATCTCTCTGTTCTAGCTAGAGCCCCCACCTGCACCTGCTACACTGCTTGAATATTAGGAAATTTAAATGTAACAAGAAGCATAGATGAAAGTAATTTAGTGTAATTAAGTAATTAGAGATTTATGGCATAGCTAGGTTTTTTGTTCTTGAGTAATTGATTTAAGTTACATAACTGAATAATGAATCAAAAAAATGTTATTGATGTGTTAACTGAAGAATTAAGCAACAGATTTGCATGCTTCTGTTACTGCTATATTTTGTAGTGATGCATTATAATTTGGTAGAATAAAGTAACTTATTAGTTTTGTGGTCTTTGGCAGATGGACAGAAGTTGGATTATAAAAGGGGTTAGAAAGCTTTCCACTGAACATATCAAGGGAGTGGAAGATTTCATGCAATTTGTCCGCGCAAGATTTGCCAACGATGCTGCCATTCTTTGTCCATGTTGTCGATGCTTGAACCGTAAAGAACAGACCCAAGGTATAGTGGAAGATCATCTGCTTCTTAATGGGATGGCCAGCACATATGATAGGTGGGTCCACCATGGAGAAACTTTTCTTCAAGAACCTCAACATGGTGAAGATGTTGAAGAGCCACACCATGGTGGTGATGATGACTTTGAGTTTATGGAAAATGTTTTGGAAGATGATGATGGTTTGGACAAAGAGGATGGATATGAAGATGATAGGATTCCTGACTTATTGAGGGATCTGTACAATTCTGAAGACCATGTGGATGGACAGAAGTCACTATTTGCCGAGGTATTAGAGGAGGCTAAGCGTGTAGCTGTTGCAGGGGGGAAATTTTCAAGATTTACCTTCACCGTGAAGTTACTCCACGTCAAGTCTTACTACCGGATTAGCAATGCTGCATTCAACGCAATACTGAATCTTTTGACCTTGCAATTCCCTAATAGTGGTGTTCCCAAGAATTATGATGAAGCCTTGAGCATAATCCGCAAGTTGGGTCTAGGTTATGTTTCAATACATGTCTGCTCAAATAATTGTGTCTTGTTTCGGAAGGATTATGCCCTGTGTGACAGCTGCCCCAAATGCAATGCCCCAAGGTGGAAAGATGCCGATGGGAAAAGATCGATACCGCAGAAGGTTTTGAGGCACTTTCCTTTGAAAGCAAGGCTGAAGCGGATGTTTCTCTCGGAGAAATCATCAGATGATGTACAATGGCACAAGCTCAAGCGGCAGCCTGTGGAAGATGAGTTTAGCCATCCAGCGGACGGAGAAGCATGGAAAGATTTTGACGAGAAATATCCAAAGTTTGCAGAAGACCCAAGGAACATAAGACTCGGCCTTGCCACAGATGGCTTTAATCCGTTCGGAAACCAGAGCACGTCATATAGCATGTGGCCAGTTTCTTCGTGAACATTGTTAGTTGTTCCAATATGCACCTTTGTGTGGAATATGGGCACATTTAAACAAACTATGCCATGGATGTGGCCAAAACATCCGTCATTTCAACCGAAAGCCATGAATCTTCGTACGTTTTAGGTTCCGTCGTCATCTTTGTGCAAACAATTTGGTTATTTGTACATCAAATATAACACATTTTAGGTTCTTTGTGTAAACAGAGTGTAAGAAGCATGATTCAACCCCGAGACACGGACGGTGACCGCGGCGATTTCGAACCGGTCTAGAAACAAGTGATAGAAATTCGTAAAAATCCAAAACAAATGGAAAAGTTATTCATGTTATGTGACATAGCAACCGAAATAGTTGGTTTGAATTAATCAATACCCAATTATTATTCCAAAGTTTCACATGTGAGGCCAAAAATAGAAAGAAAACTAAAAAATTAGGTTCCAAATCGTAATTCCCGCTGTCCCGCCTCCGACCAAAATATTTCGGGATCCCCGCCCCCGACCAATTAATTCCCGCTCCGACCTCTCCCCCGACCAATTCATTCCCCTCTCCACCGCTCAGATCCAATCCGCTCTCCGCACGCCGCACCACCGCACCACCGCACCACCTCTCTCCCGACGGCGACGGAGGAGGCACCACCGCACCACCTCTCCCCATCGCACCTCACCGCGCCACCTCTCCCCCCTCTCCCCACCGCACCGCACTGCACCACACCGCCGCACACCCTACCTCTCCCCCGACGGCGACGGAGGAGGCACACCTCACCCCACCTCTCCCCACCTCACCGCGCCACCGCACTGCACCACTATCCCCTCTACCCTCTCCCCACCGCACCGCACCACCGCACATCACCACTATCCCGACGACGGCGGCAGGAGGCGGGACAGGAGCCGCGACAGGAACGACGACGACGACCGCCACACCATCGATCTAAACCTCGTCGACGGTGAGTTGTCATGTCCATCTCCCTTAGCTAGCTCCTTGTTCTAGGTTTAGGGTTCTTCTCCATAGCATGATTTGATCCCCACCTGCATGATTTGATCCCCACCTACATGATTTGATCCATCTTATTGATGCTACTGTTGTTTAGTTTAGGGCTTATTGATGCTACTGTTGTTTAGTTTAGGGCTCATTGATGCTACTGTTGTTTATTTTAGGGCTCATTGATGCTACTGTTGTTTAGTTCAGGGCTCATTGATGCTACTGTTGTTTAGTTTTACAATAACTCTGATATGAAATCATATTTGCTAAGAAAGAATGCTATATTTCCTAAGAAGGAAGTTAATTTCCTGTTACATCAAATTTTCGTGTGAACAAATTATTTTCATTATAATTTTTTACTAACCAGATCAAAACCCCAGGTTGAGATCATCAATGGCAAAGATGTCAAAGAAGAACCTGCTTTCCGGTAAGTAACCTTGTTCCTTATGCTTTTCCTGCTACCTTGTCTATGTTTGCTTCCATGTATCTCTAGCTTATTACATGCTGTTCTTGTAATATATGGTTATATTTTTTCATTGTATTGCATGCTATTATGTCCTGTTCTAGCTATGGTCATATTTTTTCTTGTGCTTGTTAAGGTACCAGGAATAAGGATAAATAAAACATGATAGGATAGATAAATTGCCTAGAATGGGGTTGTTTATTAGTTCCTAATGAATTAATTGTACTCAATACCATGTTTCAAAGATTCAACTTACTTGTTTTCGTTGTCTTGCTTCTCAATGCAATTCAACCAAATCAAACTCATGGTTGCTTAATTTTATCTTTCAAAAAGAAGCACCTGCCACGGAATACGAGAAGATTAGGGTTCAGCAAATGTTGAGGAACAATCGTATATTCCAGTCCCTTGGCATCGGTGCACTAGTATCCATGATTAGGAATTCAAACAATGCTGTTACTGAAGCTAGTGCAATTACAACCAATGATTCAACATCTGCCATAACTCAAGACTCAAGCTCAGAGTACAGTCCTGAGGACGATGGAGTGATTGGTCAAGATGAAAGTGATGATACCGTAGTGAAGAAGCAAGTTAAGGTGGGTGTGGTGGTGGGAAGGGGGGGCTTAATTTGTGTGCTCTTTGTTTAATCTGTGCAAAGACTTTTCTTACTCATTATCTAATGCCATTGTCTTTGTTGTTTCTACGAGGGACCCAAGGTTTCTAGAAGGAAGAAGTGTGTTGTTAAGAAGATAAGCAGCAGAAGGACAAGCACACGGATACGCACACTTGATTCAACTCAATCTTCTGCAATGGCTCCTGGAAGGGTGGTGGCTCCAGATCTAGAAGGAACTAAAAGAATGCTAGATGATATCCGACCAGATCAAGATGACAACTGTCTCTTCAAAAGGCAGAAGATGGTGTTGGCTCCAACCAGCATGGAAGAAACCACACCACACCTGCATGTGGATGAAGATGTGGATGAAGGAAACACAGGGAACATGGATGGAGAAAGGACAATGCACAATGATGGTGGAAGCTTGCTATGCAACAATGTACAAGGCCCGTTGCATGTGGATGAAGGAAGCTCAGGGAACATGGATGGAGAAAGGACTATGCAAGTCACTGAACAGAATCAACATACTTCTGATGGAAGCAAGTCACTCCTATGCCATTCCTACATTTGGTTTGATGTATCCATCTGAAGAACATGCCACCTTATTAGTGTATTCTGTTAACCGATGGAATGCATGTATATATGACATTCTGCTATATTTACATTTTCAGATGAAACTGCTTTGGTTAAACACAAGAGAAGGGGAACAGGGCTAGAGCGGTTAACCAAGGGATTGGGTGAGAAGGTCACCATCCAAATTTCTCAAGGGATGAACCGTCCAGAGAAGCCGATGCAGGCTGCATTGCTTGCATCAGAGTGTGGCTATATTGCAAGATCTATTCTGCCGGTGCTGCCTCACTTTAAGGAGTACAAGAAGGACCCCACCATTGTCAAGAACTTCATTGGGAAAGTTTCTGTAAGCTAACTGCTTTGAACCTGAATCTCATGTTCTTGCTATGGATACCCCTGGCAATATGATTATCTGACTGTCCCATTGCCTTGTTTCCTATTTTGGTAGGCCAATTTTCACATTGACGCTACTGAAGAGACTCTTGAGAAGACTTGCAAAGACATCTTGAAGAAAGTATCAAAGAATAGACGCCACTTGATCAAGAAGGATTTCTTCAACGACGTGGCAGCTAATGAAGTTAGCGCCAAGTCCCCGGTGGAAGGCTTGTCAGACAATGAATGGCAAAAGCTGGTAGAACTGTGGTCTACCCCGAAACACAAGGTATGTATATTCACGCGCTATGAGTTTTGTTAATGCTTGCTGTGATGTATCTGCTGCTGTTCTTGATTGTACTTTGCTCATTTATTCTATTGTAGCAAACCTGTGAAAGTGCCAAGAAAAACAGAAGTAAAGTCAAGTTTCAGCAAAGGACAGGTTCTCGATGCTACGCTGCCCACATATATCAAACTGTAAGAAAACTCATGTTTTTCAATTGGCCTAAGAATATTTTGCCTTGAAAGCTTATAGTCTGCCTGCTGTCTTGATGGAAAATGTTTCAGAAGGAGGATCGCAAGGGCGAAACCTTGACTGCGGTAGACCTGTTTAAGGCTACACATAACAACAAGAAAGAGGGTTTTTCCCAGGAAGTGCAGGCAGCTATAGTAAGTTACTTGTCTCTCCCAGGAATTGTTCAAGGCATACTTGATGTTAGATGATCTATTACATGTGTTCAAAACAGATAGGTTTAGATGGATTTTTTAGCAAGTATAGTTAATACAGTTCTGCACTATGCTTCTACATGACCTGCTTGTGATCTTGGTTGGTGCCCAGCAATTCTCTCTAGCTTGTTACATGGTAGTATATATGTTGCCTGTTATATGATATTTTCAGATGTGTTGCCTGTTATATGATATTTTCAGATGTGTTGCCTGCTAAGGTAGCTCCAATTTGCTATAACAGAATTTTAATATGTGTATGTATGTTGTGCATCTGTAATTGCAGAAGGACATGGAGAATATGTTGGATGATTCAGCACAAGAAGGCCAACAAAAGTCTGATGTCGCTGTTGTTGCTGATGTGCTTACCAAGAAATGCCCTTCAAGCACATTCCTCAAGAATATTGGTCTTCAATCAAGCTCATCCAGGAAGTTCAGTAAATCAGATCCTGCTGTGGCTGCGCATGTCATTGAGCTAGAGGAGAAGCTGGAGAGGGAGCAAATCCAAAATGAAGCAATGCGGGCAGAGCTAGCTGAAATGAAGAAGAGGACCGAAGAAGCAGAATTTGCACAAGCTGTACGTGACAAGGAGCATCTTCTGCTACAACAAAAGACGGACGAAACTCATGCGCAACTAGCTCACCTGATGGCGTTGTTTGGAAGCAAGGCTCTCTGATGGTAAGTTTCCCTGTGTGTTTGCTGGGTTCTTTCTCCTGTGAGCATCATGCATGTTCTGATTTTAAACTGTGAAGCTCTATGTTTGGCTGTGAAGCTATAGCTGAAATGATTCCAGTTTCAGTTCTTTTCTGTATTGCTCAATGCACTTTGTGTTCTGAAGCTCTATGTTTTCTGAAGTTTCTATTCTGTTCCTTTTTTCAGGTCAGATAACAGGAAGTGGAAGATAGAAGTGGAGTTTTTTGGAAGTAGAAGTGGAGTTCAAGATAGAAGATAGAAGTGGAGTTTTTTGGAAGTAGAAGTGGAAGTAGAAGTGGAGTTTCTATTCTGTTTTCTGTTTTACTTTTTTTCGTTGGTACCTGGTGGTATCAGTTTTGCCTTCAATGATTTGAATGAACCTTGAATGTATGAATTCTGTGAGAATGTATGAATTCTGTGAGAATGATGTGCCTTGAATATGAGTTCTGTGAGGATTTGCATTCTGGAATGAGTTGTAGTTCAATTTACTGGAATTCAAATTTGTATGTATGGATTTGAATTTGACCTATCTATATGCAATTGGGCTTAACAGTAAAAAGCCCATGGCATCAGCCCAACTACTAGTGGGCTGTATTCAATTATAAAAAAAAATTCAATTTTAATGGACCAAAAGTAGTCAACAGCCAGGAAATACATTGGACCATAAATAGGCCAAGGCCCAGATTCGAAATGGATGGAAAAGGCCTAGGCCCAGACGAAATTTCACATGAGCCTTTTAACCTGACAACAAATTAAAGGGAAAAAAAATTATTGGGCTAAAATATTGGGCTGGCCCATTTGGTGGAGCAGTATGGACTGGGCTGAATCTCTTCAATGACCTAGTCATTTGGTCATAATATTTGCCACGTAGGATTGGCCACGTAGGATGTGACGTGGCTATGGCAGGATATCACATGACCAAATCAGTTGGTCATAGGGTTATGACCCCTCTGATTGGGTCATAGAGTCTATGACAATTCCATCCAATTAGTCATTGACGATGAAATAAGACGCTCGGTATGTGACTTTTCATTTTTGGTCAAAAAGGGGTCATGAATCAACCTACGTGACCTTCTAGTGACAAAAATTGAGGGTCACGTATCAACATATTTCTTGTAGTGTTTTTAAGTTTGTTTAGTTGCACTTAAACAAACACAAACAAACACAATCAAGGTTTATTAGTCAAGCAATTAGCAAAACAACTGTGTTAACAGGTATTCCAAAATTGGGATGTGACAGGTCTTCCCCCCTTAAAAAGAATCTCGTCCCCGAGATTCACAAGCGAGGACTAAGGGAGGGCCAACAAACACAATGTTAGTGTTGGAGTGCAGGTGCTTCCCCCCTTTGACTTTTCTTGGGAGGAGGGGTACTCCCTTAAATTTAGCAAATTCATTTTCAAAAGTACACCAGCACTGTGTTAGGTCCAAAACTTTTGTTTCCTAGTTTGAACAAAAATTAAGGTTAGTGCAAAACTATCTGGAAATGTACCGTCAATTATTACATGAGTTCCTAGCTATATCCCACATCTTACATAACACATATGGAGTGGTGTACCACTCTCATAACAAGGTATATAAGAAGCTAAACATATAGCTTGTGGGTGCAAAAGGTTAGGTTGCTAAGGTAAAATAAACAAACAGAATAACAATAGCCACGGTAGTGGGTGTTACTCACCACAAGCAACTATCACTTAATGTGTTCATGATTTTAGTTGTATGTTTTAGTTTCATAAAATACTCTTAAGCACAATCATAACACAATTATAAACTCATGCTAAGGTAAAACATTTAAACAAAATCCAATAAGCAAGCAAACAACACCACAGATGAATAGACTATTTATTCCCTAGGTTATTGTTTATTAGAGGTTTTGGAATCCATCAATCATGAACAATTAGCAAACAACCAGTAGCTAAAAACCAATTAATTCAATCATAAAGATAATCTAAAACACCATCTTTACACAAGATAAAACTCCTATTTCCCAGGCATAAAAATAACAGGACTCCACAAATAACACACTAGTATGAAAAAAATCTACACCAGCATGCTATAAGAGATAATCATATCCTATAACCATAGAACATGAAACTAAATAATTCATGGCATGATAACAGAAGTAATAACTTCCTAACATGCTATATCAACACATATACTTATAAAATAAAAAGAGGGTACTACTAGAGCAACAATCACCATTTTTCTAGTGGTGAAACTAGTTTCACTCTAGAGAAGCAAACAATGCTATCATGATGTTTAAACTTAAACAAGCAAGTCATGAATATAAGTGTACCTAATAACAGTACACAAAACTTACTCATGTTAGTAAGCACAAACACCAAAGTAATTCTCTGAATCAACCATTAAGCATGCAGAAATTTCTTCTAGCAATTTCGGTTTTCTTTAACCAATTACTAGCAAACATGCAAGGTATAACTCACACAACCAGTAGCTATGTAATTAATGAAAAGTTATCTAAACCTTTTCAAAAATCCATACACTCTATCTAAAATTATTCACAAACAATCTACCAATCAAGAGGAATTTATTTTATTTGCGAACAATTTAATTTCAGCACACGATAGTGAAACATTTCTTAACATGATACCCCTAAGGAATATTATGCTAACAAAAGGATCACACCTAAACATATTAGTATTTACTAATAAGAAATAAACTTCTCACTTGCATAGGTGAAAAGAAACAATTATATTTTCCAAGGTGGAAAATAGAAATCAATCACATAGTGAGACATGCTATTTTCACACATGTGTATGGTTGGGGATTTTCATCCTCAAGCCAAAAAGCAATGGGACCAGTGGGCTATGGCCTACTAATAACAAGGCAAAAATAGGTACTAAGCCTCTGGTTACTCATGAAAAACTTTGCATACCAGATAAAAATATAAGGCTATTTAATCTAGTGAAGCATACTAGTGCATATTGATAGCAATGCTTACACATGCTTTACTATTAAAAGACATGCAAGCTAACATAGGTACAAGCATCAAAATAACAGTACCTAAATGGTACTGGACTCAAAGAAAACATAGCACAAAATCTACTAAGAAAGTATACACAGATCTAGCTCTCACAATACTTCCAATTAATAAACTAGAAGGTGACAAATGTTATTTCATTTTCATTCGAGTTTTCCATCATGCACACACTTTCTAGGGTAGATTTATTGTAATAAAACAACATAATAACAAGTCCTAACAAGTCCATATAAGTTAGGAAGCAAGATTGAATAAAACACAAATTTATTTCAATCAAGAGCACACAAAGAAATAAAACAGGAAAACTGTTGTTTTCTAGATCTATCATAACCATTCCATCGTTCACTTAATTTATAAACCCCGAATTTCATAGTACCTACAACATCTACCAAGATTTTGTTTCCAAAGTAGATACACCCAATATCTTATTGACTAGTAAACGAATAGGTCATCATCTTATTTTCTCGTGACTTCTCCTTTTTACCAACTATATTAAAAGGTGTCGTAAGTCACTTAATTCCTTGGTTTAGAAAGAGTTGTCAGTAGTTCGCATGCTTTGGTTAGGTGTCAAACTAAGATGAGGCAAAACATGTTAGTCTTGTTAGCTTTCTATTTAATATGTTTGTCCGACAAGACACGACTAGTGTCATACGTCGAATATTGATTTGTGCTCTTCGGATTGGCTTTTGAGGGGGTTGCGCATAATGGCATGTGAAGACTTCTTTTTGCACCTTTCTCCAGAGGAGGGAGGTATATAAATTTTAAAAGGGGTTCTCTCTAGTTTGGTCTTTTAAAAGGGACATAAAGAGGTGCAACGTTTAGCCAACAGGGTAAAAAGAGTCTTTTGCAGACAGACAAAACACAGGGGTTTTGGTCAGTAGTGGTTGGTGCATTCACGCCTTTTCTTCTTTCAAGGTTGTCGTTGTTGGAGCTTTATATGTTGGAGTGCAGCATTGTTAGCAACGCTAGCAGCTCATGTGGCTTTATGGTCCTCTATATAGGTCCAATGGTGCTTTCATTAATTGTGGGGGAATGGTGGTGGTTCACGACGGGTCGCATTATGAAGAGAAAACAAATATAAGTCTAAGCAACAAATTCTTGTTTTTGAATACTATACAAACATTTTTGCTTGCAAAATTTTAACAAGAGGCGATTAAAAAACAAGAGCGGGGCAAGCACAAATCTGCAAATTTTGAGCATCCCACAAACATATAGAAGCCTAGATGAACCAAATTCTACACCACACAATAGCACAAAGTCCTACGGACACACATAAGCAAGCCAAAACACACAAGTAAGACTCCATTGGAGCTACGTCGGGGAATGATCCAAAAATCCTAGAAGTGGCTGAAGAACTATATCTACTTCTGACCATCATCACTGTAGAGCTATGCGATTATTTTGGTCTTCTCGGGACATCGGCAAGTATAAAAGCTTTTGGATAGAAACAAGATAATAGAAGTAAAGTTTTGATAAAACTTTATGCAACAATCTGTTTTTGAAACTCCAACTATTTTCTGGACAGAAAACTTCAAAGACGAGAGATGTTTCAAAAACAGAGCGGAGCAGTTGCAAACAAGTAAGAATTAAACTCTTAACCGAGAGAGATACTAACTCTGTAAGGCCCGCCCTTCGAACCACTGTTCAAGGACGCCCTTGATATGCATTTAGAATCTTTTTGAAAAGATAATAAGGAGGGAAAATATACTAAAATTCCCTTAGATAAAAATAATTTAGATTGTAAATAGGTTTTTACTCAAAAATACTTTTCTTTCCTATCTGACGTCCATGCTAACTAAGGTCTCCTAAGGTCAGGATGGATCTGATACCAACTCTGTAAGGACCCCAGACCGGCAGTCTGAAACCCTCCGTATGCATACATTCACGATCCCAGAAAGATCAGTCGTGAACAACATACAAAGTTGGCACACAGAAATACATCATCCATTACACGAATACATAAAGGTATTACAAAAAGATCAGATGATCAAGTTTAACGCAACTGCCACAAAGGGCAGGCAACTTAACAAACACAGCGGAAGACAAATAAAACACAACATAGTTGAGCCCAAGTCACGCCTTAACCTACAGGCTGCTGACCCGGAGACGATCCTAGTTCGCAAAGCCGTCAACTCCGTACTTCTCTTCATAGATCTCCTTCGGAGGCTCCTTCTCAAAGTCTGGCAAGTAGATACCAGGGGCGAAACCATAATGAGTACATTTGAATGTACTCAGCAAGACATCCATCATGTCACTTACTAAACATGCAAATATGCTTATATGGTGGAATAGGTAGGCTATAAATAGGGTTCAATACCAATGGTGTTCATATATGATGACACCACAGTTGCAGTCAGGTTAATCTGTATCTTCGTTGAAGAAGATACTTCAGAAGAAAATAATATAGTTTTATTTCTCTTGTAGATATCACATGTACAAGAGGTTTTGTAAAGTTTTGTTCAAGAATATTTTCTCTTTGCAAAACTTCTTGGAATCAGTTTCCAGAATTCTTGCTTAGAGTAGAAAAGGTTTTCTTTGCAAAACATTTTGTTTTGTATAACAGCATCTGGCTTTTCATCATCGACGATACCTCCACGGTATAAGTTTCCATTCCTTTCCGAACTTCACAAGTTCAACACTTCCTTTCCAAAATTTCCCTTTCAAAAACCTCCTTTTTGAAAACATTGACACAATGCTAGCTACATGGCCATTCAACTGTCCATATCCGAGGACGCGGCTTCTTCGAAAAAGTTATACTCTGCAGAGGTGTACACATCCACCAGATCCAGTACACCTCCCGTGAACAATCACGGACTGTAACAACAGTATGTAAACATCAGGTATCTGATCATAACCATCCACTATGTTCAAGCTAGAATGTGTCTATCTCTCAGTTGAGTTTTACCACATCCCCGGCACCGAGCTAATCCCCGCCAAGCCAGGATGCCTCATCTGATGCGACCGGAGGGAAAATCAATCCCACACTTTATATGTCTCCACTGACGACATTCGGTTCGAGGGTACGATGCCCCTTATAGCAAGTGAGATAACACACACTAATAAGAACAAACTTCAAGTTAAGCCCCGTGCCCATGTTGGGGTAGGGTGGCAGTACGGTAAAGGTTGTCCGGCGAAGACTAGGTTATGTGTCATTTTTGAAAACACCACTTTCTCAAAAATGACCACTTCCACATTCCTCCGGAGAACAAGGATCCGCCTTTTCTCCGGGTTTTTCCGTAAAGCCTTTGTTTTGTAGAATCACAATTTTAGGGTGTCCACTTAGGGACTAGTATATTTGATGGCAATAAATACCATATGGTGGCTTATGGGCTTGGTATTACCAAGTTTAACTACTGGCATGATAGTAACCTATATAGTAGTATATTTATAATAACCACATCAAAAATAGTTTTGATAATCAAGTTTTGGTAAAACTTCAGAGGTAAAACATGCATGATAGATAATGATAAGTATTGTATCAGCAAGCATCAGGATGGCTTGCCTGGTATCTCCTTGTGTCCCTGGTTTTGGAGTGACTGGAACTTGAAACAGAGCTTCCCGACACTTCCTTCCTCTTCGTTTTCTAACGCCGTAAAAGGAATAAAGGACACACATTCAGAACCAATCAAGGCAAGCAACCATACATAACAATACATACAGCAAGGAAACTAAAAATAACTAATCACACCATTATTAATGGAGGCAAACAATCAAACAAAACTACTTGGCAGAAATGCCATTTAACAAGACAGCTCAAGGTTGGAGGAACATATCTCACAACCTTAATATCATGGATTCAGTGGGTGTGACACTCTCATACCAAGATATTAATAAGCCCAAAATACACTTAGTTTCACAAGGGTGAGACTACTAAAAGTGTATAAAACATGCACAATAATAATCATGGCAATGGGTCTATCAACCACACCACAAAAAGAAAAAGGTAGCTATCTTACTAAGCCTAAATTCATACCAAGAATAAATGAGACACATGATTTGCAAAAGTTACTTTTACAAATCAGTGATCCTACACAAGTGTAACAAGGTAATAGACTCATCACAAAACACACAATTTCTCATAGTGAGAACAATAGAAACAATGACTAAAAAGGAGGAATTCTATAGACATGCTTCTACTAAGGTTTTGCTATGCAAGCAAGCATAATGAATAAAGTACTAAAATTCAAACAAGGAACCATGTTATCATAATGGGAATGAAAACATGTCCTCATGCAAGGATACACAAATATCCACCAAACACAAGTTGGCAGAAAAATTAATTCAACACAAAAATGCTAGGGAATCTAGTACTACTCAAACATGAAGAATCAATGGATGAACTTCAATCAAGTAATTGAAATGCAACCAGAGGGTCCATGTCATAAAAACAGTAGTGAAAAATAGCTATACTTGCTATAACAAAAATATCCCATTTAGCAAAACAATGCATCAGTTTGCAGGGCAACTCCTACATACTAGTAGTAATAAAAAGGGCATTACTAGAGGAATCAAACAACACTCCAAGAATGTATTTTTCCTAGCAAGAAACACATGATTAAAACCACTTACAAACAGAAGCATACACATTTCCATTTAGTACAAAAATTCCCAAAGCAAAAATACTAGGCACTCATTAGTTAGAGAGCTATATAAAAGAAATGCATCTAGTGTGGGGGAAATAATGTTTCCACCCAAAATGCAATGAAACCAGTGGGTGTTCCACTAGCATAACAAATAATTTAGAGGGCACAAAGCCTCTGGTCCACTTGTTAAAAAAATTAACAAAAGACTAAACTAGCATCTAGTGCAATAACCATACTAGTAGAAAATAACAGGATGCTAACATAAGCAAGGTAATGCTACTCATGTTATTGTTTTCTCACAAGTGAAAACTCTAGGGGCCAAGTACTCATAATAACACCATCAAAATGCTACTGGTCCTATGGATACAACAAAAAATTATGTGGCTACACAATCACAAATGTTCATGTAAAAAATTCCACACATGAGGGAATTTTTCCATAACAATTTCATAGTCATCACAAAGCTACTCATGCTTTTCTACCAACTCAAATGCAACCTAGCAGAGGTGATAACAACACAAAATATGTACCAACATGGTACTGGATCCAATCAACAATCCAAGTTCTTGCTCATAAATTAATCACTCAAAAATACTATGCAAGTATTTAACTAGGGATAAAACATACGATATTGATATAAATCCTATTTGTTCTCAACTCAAGTCCACACATTCTAACATGCTAAAATAGCTAAGTAACACTTGGAAAAAAAGTTCACACAACTTTTACATGCTAGAAAGCAATATGGAAACACAAAAATATAATCACACAATTTAATTTCCTAAAATGCCAAAATGGCAGAAATATGTGAAACAAAGATCTGTCCACCAAATTTTCTAGGATTCTCTAAAAATTAAACCCTTCTAGGTTTGGATAGTCCTAAACATATACAAGACCATCCAATTTGGTTTGCATCAAAATTTATCTTTAATTAATTTATAAAAATCACCAAAGTGCTCTCTGGTGTTTTACCAAATTTCATGCCATTTCAAACATACAAGGAATTTGGAAGCAAAGTTAATTGCTCCTGTTAGGAAATTTCAAGGGCTTTTCCATGCAATTGGCCTCACTTCATTCTGAGTTATGAAATAAAAATGGTGCTCATTTTGGTGTTTCTGGTACCTGTTGCCAAATCATTTTTCATTTCAAAAATATCCATCCAAATGTAGATCTACCAATTGGAGGTGGTTTAGATTTAGTTTCTTTACATCTGTGAATTTTGGTTTGGCCAAATTCATATTTTAGGTAGCATTTTAGATCCAAAAGTAAACAGGTACTTTGTCTAAAAAAATAAAATGGAAAAATAACACAGACTTGGGCCAGATCCAACTGGGCCGGCCAGATCCAGATCTACCGCGGGGGAGCTAGCCACAGCCGCTGACCTGCGGGCCAGCAGGCCACGGTGGCTGCCACGCGCGCAGATCGCGGCCCCACGGGCCAGTTTGACCACACGCGCGCGGGGTCAAGGTGCGGCGTCAGCACGACGTAACCACGACGTCATCGCCGGCGGGAACGATCTCCGGCGAGCAAATTCGAGCGATTCCGGCCACCGTTTTGCACAATAAACGCACCTACGCGTTGCCTATGACTCGGGGAAGCAAACGGACGCACCCCCGTTTCCGGGGAGTGGCCGGAGAGCGGCGGCGACATTGACTACGCGGCGGCCGGACGGTGAAGACGGCGCGGCGTCGTTCTAGCGCGAGAGGGAGAGGGGAAATAGGTCCGGGAGGACCGCGTGCTCACCACGACTGCAACGGGAGGCTCGGTGAGGTCGGAGGAGGGTCGTGGACGGAGGAATCCCTCGCCGGAGCTCCGTCGAGCTCGGGGAAGAACGAGGATGGCGCAGCGTCCTCGAGTCGCCTAGGCTCGATTCCTTCTGCAGCTAGGGCCTACTCGACGAGGTGGAGCGAATGAGCCCACCGGCGACCGGCAGCGAGTTCCTCTGTGGACGAATCGACGACGACCATGTACGGGCTAGGGTTTGCAAAATATCTTGAGAGAGAGAGAGAAGTGCTTCGAGGGGGAAGAGAGAGAGGGCAGGTAAGAGGTGCACACGGGGGCTTTAAACACCTAGATGTCTTCTATTCGAAGCAATGGAGCATGGGCTTCCATGCCTCAACTTGCAGCTACAGGATGAAGAAGAAGATGGGTGACTAGGATTGCAAAAAGGCCCCTGCTATTTACAATTAGGTCCCTTTCCTCTCTGAAAATGGATGTTTTCACTAGGCAAACAAGGTTATAATTTGAACTCCTTTTGCCCAAAATTCTTATTAGTTAAGATGTACAACATATATGAAAATTGGCTCAATTAGATAAACTTGATAATTCAAAGTTGTTCAAATTTGAATTCTTACATAAATGGACATTGAATTTATTAACCTACTTAGGTGCTTCCAAAAATGCTAATTTTTGGCACACATTCCTTATTTGATGTGTTCCTTATGTGGTAGAAAATTCAAGTCATTTTGAGTTACTTCATAGAACAAACTTGTTCAAATTTCAAAAAGGTGCTGTCAAGAAAATAGGGGTTTTTGGCAACTTAAGTTATTCAAAAACTTTTTCCCTTTTGGTTTTCATCCTTATTTATGATATAGAGCATGTGGTATTTATTTCATGGCATTTGGAAAAAGTTTGTAGAACAAACTTGTTCAAAATCCCAAATGTTTCTGTGGAGAAAAACCATGTTTTCAGGACATTAATGGATTCAATTTTTGGTCTCCTCTTGTGTGTGTTCCTTATTTGATATAGGGAAACAATGGTATTAATTTCAGCTCATTTGATGAAAGTTTCCAAAAGTAACTTGTTTGAGTTTTCTGCTTCTGGAAATATTGGAATTTCTATTTAATAAGGCACTTGGCTTTTCTTTAACAATGCTTTGCCAAAATATTTATGTGACTAGAGATAACAAGTCAAGCTCTCCAATACCTTTGTTTTTAATCTTGCAAGGTTGGAAAAACATTTGATAATATTTTGGTGAAGCATTTAAGAATGCCTCTTTTTCTGATAATCTTTTAGGGAAATTTTATTAAGTGTTTCCTCTTTCTTAATTTAGGTCTTGGAATATTCAACAAGTATGAGATTCATAAGATGTTTTTGGAAAACTCTTTGATCAATATTTACTTTAGAAAATATTGCCAAGGTCATTGGAACAATATATTGAATATTTTTATCATTGGAACAATATGTTGAATATTTTTAGTTTACTGCTTTGCTATCCTTTCACTACAAGAAATATGTTGATACATGACCCTTTTTTATTGACCATGGATGAATTTGTCATAGATCCATGACCATGTTTAATCTGTTGGTCATGACATGTTTGGGAGGGACTAAACACATGACTTTTTTGCCAAAAAAGTCATGATTTTCTTTAACAAGATGGTCATAGGACATGATACCTGGTGTATGACCCTTTTTTTGCTTATCTAAGACCAAATTAATTGGTCATGCGTTTGTTGGCTGTGATGATTTGTATTACTTGGCAGCCACCTCAGCAGGTGGGACGCACTGACTTGTGGGGCCCACTGACACGTGGCTGTACCGATTTTGTGCTTCGTCTGACAAGTGGGCCATGGTCTCATGTTTTTTTTCTCACTTGGCTGTATTGCTATTACAAGTGTGGCACACCAGCGCCCAGCCCAGCCCACGCGCACAGCCCAGCTTCCAGCCAAGCCCAGCCCACACTCAGTTTTAATTCAGCAAAAATAAGCGCTCGCGGGGACTCGAACCCCGACCGCGCTGCTTGCTTCGCTTGCACGTTACCATTGAGATGTAGTCGCTGTTTTGTTATATATCTAGAGACGCATCCTTTTATTCTCATCTTATCTGAATTCATATCGAGTTAACGAGCGAGTTAAGTTGTCTGAATCTTAGATCGAGGAAACTTGTCTGAATCTTAGATCGAGACGAACTTGTCTGTTCGGAGGCGTGCGAGGCCACCGGCGGTGGGGGAGGCTACCGGCGGCGTGCGCGAGGCAACCGGTGGGGGAGGCTACCGGCGGCGGAGGCGGGGGAGGCTACCGGCGGCGACGCCGGAGCGCCTCGGTGCTTACAGGCGGGGGCGGAGGCGGGGGAGGCTACCGTCAGCGACGCCGGAGCGCCTCGGTGCTTACAGGCGGGGGCGGAGGCGGCCGGCAAAGGCGGGGAAGGAGCTGCCCTGGTGCCTCGCCCTGCTGGTGGCCTCTCTCTGTGCCCTGCTGGTGGCCTCCTCTCTCTGGTTCTGCTCATGCTCGAAGAACAGCAGGGTATGCACCCTCTCCTCTCTCTGGTCTTGATCCTCTGCTCTTTCTCTCTTGATCTCTCTGTTCTAGCTAGAGCCCCCACCTGCACCTGCTACACTGCTAGAATATTAGGAAATTTAAATGTAACAAGAAGCGTAGATGAAAGTAATTTAGTGTAATTAAGTAATTAGAGATTTATGGCATAGCTAGGTTTTTTGTTCTTGAGTAATTGATTTAAGTTACATAACTGAATAATGAATCAAAAAAATGTTATTGATGTGTTAACTGAAGAATTAAGCAACAGATTTGCATGCTTCTGTTACTGCTATATTTTGTAGTGATGCATTATAATTTGGTAGAATAAAGTAACTTATTAGTTTTGTGGTCTTTGGCAGATGGACAGAAGTTGGATTATAAAAGGGGTTAGAAAGCTTTCCACTGAACATATCAAGGGAGTGGAAGATTTCATGCAATTTGTCCGCGCAAGATTTGCCAACGATGCTGCCATTCTTTGTCCATGTTGTCGATGCTTGAACCGTAAAGAACAGACCCAAGGTATAGTGGAAGATCATCTGCTTCTTAATGGGATGGCCAGCACATATGATAGGTGGGTCCACCATGGAGAAACTTTTCTTCAAGAACCTCAACATGGTGAAGATGTTGAAGAGCCACACCATGGTGGTGATGATGACTTTGAGTTTATGGAAAATGTTTTGGAAGATGATGATGGTTTGGACAAAGAGGATGGATATGAAGATGATAGGATTCCTGACTTATTGAGGGATCTGTACAATTCTGAAGACCATGTGGATGGACAGAAGTCACTATTTGCCGAGGTATTAGAGGAGGCTAAGCGTGTAGCTGTTGCAGGGGGGAAATTTTCAAGATTTACCTTCACCGTGAAGTTACTCCACGTCAAGTCTTACTACCGGATTAGCAATGCTGCATTCAACGCAATACTGAATCTTTTGACCTTGCAATTCCCTAATAGTGGTGTTCCCAAGAATTATGATGAAGCCTTGAGCATAATCCGCAAGTTGGGTCTAGGTTATGTTTCAATACATGTCTGCTCAAATAATTGTGTCTTGTTTCGGAAGGATTATGCCCTGTGTGACAGCTGCCCCAAATGCAATGCCCCAAGGTGGAAAGATGCCGATGGGAAAAGATCGATACCGCAGAAGGTTTTGAGGCACTTTCCTTTGAAAGCAAGGCTGAAGCGGATGTTTCTCTCGGAGAAATCATCAGATGATGTACAATGGCACAAGCTCAAGCGGCAGCCTGTGGAAGATGAGTTGAGCCATCCAGCGGACGGAGAAGCATGGAAAGATTTTGACGAGAAATATCCAAAGTTTGCAGAAGACCCAAGGAACATAAGACTCGGCCTTGCCACAGATGGCTTTAATCCGTTCGGAAACCAAAGCACGTCATATAGCATGTGGCCAGTTTCTTCGTGAACATTGTTAGTTGTTCCAATATGCACCTTTGTGTGGAATATGGGCACATTTAAACAAACTATGCCATGGATGTGGCCAAAACATCCGTCATTTCAACCGAAAGCCATGAATCTTCGTACGTTTTAGGTTCCGTCGTCATCTTTGTGCAAACAATTTGGTTATTTGTACATCAAATATAACACATTTTAGGTTCTTTGTGTAAACAGAGTGTAAGAAGCATGATTCAACCCCGAGACACGGACGGTGACCGCGGCGATTTCGAACCGGTCTAGAAACAAGTGATAGAAATTCGTAAAAATCCAAAACAAATGGAAAAGTTATTCATGTTATGTGACATAGCAACCGAAATAGTTGGTTTGAATTAATCAATACCCAATTATTATTCCAAAGTTTCACATGTGAGGCCAAAAATAGAAAGAAAACTAAAAAATTAGGTTCCAAATCGTAATTCCCGCTGTCCCGCCTCCGACCAAAATATTTCGGGATCCCCGCCCCCGACCAATTAATTCCCGCCCCGACCTCTCCCCCGACCAATTCATTCCCCTCTCCACCGCTCAGATCCAATCCGCTCTCCGCACGCCGCACCACCGCACCACCGCACCACCTCTCTCCCGACGGCGACGGAGGAGGCACCACCGCACCACCGCACCACCTCTCCCCATCGCACCTCACCGCGCCACCTCTCCCCCCTCTCCCCACCGCACCGCACTGCACCACACCGCCGCACACCCTACCTCTCCCCCGACGGCGACGGAGGAGGCACACCTCACCCCACCTCTCCCCACCTCACCGCGCCACCGCACTGCACCACTATCCCCTCTACCCTCTCCCCACCGCACCGCACCACCGCACATCACCACTATCCCGACGACGGCGGCAGGAGGCGGGACAGGAGCCGCGACAGGAACGACGACGACGACCGCCACACCATCGATCTAAACCTCGTCGACGGTGAGTTGTCCCGTCCATCTCCCTTAGCTAGCTCCTTGTTCTAGGTTTAGGGTTCTTCTCCATAGCATGATTTGATCCCCACCTGCATGATTTGATCCCCACCTGCATGATTTGATCCATCTTATTGATGCTACTGTTGTTTAGTTTAGGGCTTATTGATGCTACTGTTGTTTAGTTTAGGGCTCATTGATGCTACTGTTGTTTATTTTAGGGCTCATTGATGCTACTGTTGTTTAGTTTAGGGCTCATTGATGCTACTGTTGTTTAGTTTTACAATAACTCTGATATGAAATCATATTTGCTAAGAAAGAATGCTATATTTCCTAAGAAGGAAGTTAATTTCCTGTTACATCAAATTTTCGTGTGAACAAATTCTTTTCATTATAATTTTTTACTAACCAGATCAAAACCCCAGGTTGAGATCATCAATGGCAAAGATATCAAAGAAGAACCTGCTTTCCGGTAAGTAACCTTGTTCCTTATGCTTTTCCTGCTACCTTGTCTATGTTTGCTTCCATGTATCTCTAGCTTATTACATGCTGTTCTTGTAATATATGGTTATATTTTTTCATTGTATTGCATGCTATTATGTCCTGTTCTAGCTATGGTCATATTTTTTCTTGTGCTTGTTAAGGTACCAGGAATAAGGATAAATAAAACATGATAGGATAGATAAATTTCCTAGAATGGGGTTGTTTATTAGTTCCTAATGAATTAATTGTACTCAATACCATGTTTCAAAGATTCAACTTACTTGTTTTCGTTGTCTTGCTTCTCAATGCAATTCAACCAAATCAAACTCATGGTTGCTTAATTTTATCTTTCAAAAAGAAGCACCTGCCACGGAATACGAGAAGATTAGGGTTCAGCAAATGTTGAGGAACAATCGTATATTCCAGTCCCTTGGCATCGGTGCACTAGTATCCATGATTAGGAATTCAAACAATGCTGTTACTGAAGCTAGTGCAATTACAACCAATGATTCAACATCTGCCATAACTCAAGACTCAAGCTCAGAGTACAGTCCTGAGGACGATGGAGTGATTGGTCAAGATGAAAGTGATGATACCGTAGTGAAGAAGCAAGTTAAGGTGGGTGTGGTGGTGGGAAGGGGGGGGGGGCTTAATTTGTGTGCTCTTTGTTTAATCTGTGCAAAGACTTTTCTTACTCATTATCTAATGCCATTGTCTTTGTTGTTTCTACGAGGGACCCAAGGTTTCTAGAAGGAAGAAGTGTGCTGTTAAGAAGATAAGCAGCAGAAGGACAAGCACACGGATACGCACACTTGATTCAACTCAATCTTCTGCAATGGCTCCTGGAAGGGTGGTGGCTCCAGATCTAGAAGGAACTAAAAGAATGCTAGCTGATATCCGACCAGATCAAGATGACAACTGTCTCTTCAAAAGGCAGAATAAGATGTTGGCTCCAACCAGCATGGAAGAAACCACACCACACCTGCATGTGGATGAAGATGTGGATGAAGGAAACACAGGGAACATGGATGGAGAAAGGACAATGCACAATGATGGTGGAAGCTTGCTATGCAACAATGTACAAGGCCCGCTGCATGTGGATGAAGGAAGCTCAAGGAACATGGATGGAGAAAGGACTATGCAAGTCACTGAACAGAATCAACATACTTCTGATGGAAGCAAGTCACTCCTATGCCATTCCTACATTTGGTTTGATGTATCCATCTGTAGAACATGCCACCTTATTAGTGTATTCTGTTAACCGATGGCATGCATGTATATATGACATTCTGCTATATTTACATTTTCAGATGAAACTGCTTTGGTTAAACACAAGAGAAGGGGAACAGGGCTAGAGCGGTTAACCAAGGGATTGGGTGAGAAGGTCACCATCCAAATTTCTCAAGGGATGAACCGTCCAGAGAAGCCGATGCAGGCTGCATTGCTTGCATCAGAGTGTGGCTATATTGCAAGATCTATTCTGCTGGTGCTGCCTCACTTTAAGGAGTACAAGAAGGACCCCACCATTGTCAAGAACTTCATTGGGAAAGTTTCTGTAAGCTAACTGCTTTGAACCTGAATCTCATGTTCTTGCTATGGATACCCCTGGCAATATGATTATCTGACTGTCCCATTGCCTTGTTTCCTATTTTGGTAGGCCAATTTTCACATTGACGCTACTGAAGAGACTCTTGAGAAGACTTGCAAAGACATATTGAAGAAAGTATCAAAGAATAGACGCCACTTGATCAAGAAGGATTTCTTCAACGACGTGGCAGCTAATGAAGTTAGCGCCAAGTCCCCGGTGGAAGGCTTGTCAGACAATGAATGGCAAAAGCTGGTAGAACTGTGGTCTACCCCGAAACACAAGGTATGTATGTTCACGCGCTATGAGTTTTGTTAATGCTTGCTGTGATGTATCTGCTGCTGTTCTTGATTGTACTTTGCTCATTTATTCTATTGTAGCAAACCTGTGAAAGTGCCAAGAAAAACAGAAGTAAAGTCAAGTTTCAGCAAAGGACAGGTTCTCGATGCTACGCTGCCCACATATATCAAACTGTAAGAAAACTCATGTTTTTCAATTGGCCTAAGAATATTTTGCCTTGAAAGCTTATAGTCTGCCTGCTGTCTTGATGGAAAATGTTTCAGAAGGAGGATCGCAAGGGCGAAACCTTGACTGCGGTAGACCTGTTTAAGGCTACACATAACAGCAAGAAAGAGGGTTTTTCCCAGGAAGTGCAGGCAGCTATAGTAAGTTACTTGTCTCTCCCAGGAATTGTTCAAGGCATACTTGATGTTAGATGATCTATTACATGTGTTCAAAACAGATAGGTTTAGATGGATTTTTTAGCAAGTATAGTTAATACAGTTCTGCACTATGCTTCTACATGACCTGCTTGTGATCTTGGTTGGTGCCCAGCAATTCTCTCTAGCTTGTTACATGGTAGTATATATGTTGCCTGTTATATGATATTTTCAGATGTGTTGCCTGTTATATGATATTTTCAGATGTGTTGCCTGCTAAGGTAGCTCCAATTTGCTATAACAGAATTTTAATATGTGTATGTATGTTGTGCATCTGTAATTGCAGAAGGACATGGAGAATATGTTGGATGATTCAGCACAAGAAGGCCAACAAAAGTCTGATGTCGCTGTTGTTGCTGATGTGCTTACCAAGAAATGCCCTTCAAGCACATTCCTCAAGAATATTGGTCTTCAATCAAGCTCATCCAGGAAGTTCAGTAAATCAGATCCTGCTGTGGCTGCGCATGTCATTGAGCTAGAGGAGAAGCTGGAGAGGGAGCAAATCCAAAATGAAGCAATGCGGGCAGAGCTAGCTGAAATGAAGAAGAGGACCGAAGAAGCAGAATTTGCACAAGCTGTACGTGACAAGGAGCATCTTCTGCTACAACAAAAGACGGACGAAACTCATGCGCAACTAGCTCACCTGATGGCGTTGTTTGGAAGCAAGGCTCTCTGATGGTAAGTTTCCCTGTGTGTTTGCTGGGTTCTTTCTCCTGTGAGCATCATGCATGTTCTGATTTTAAACTGTGAAGCTCTATGTTTGGCTGTGAAGCTATAGCTGAAATGATTCCAGTTTCAGTTCTTTTCTGTATTGCTCAATGCACTTTCTGTTCTGAAGCTCTATGTTTTCTGAAGTTTCTATTCTGTTCCTTTTTTCAGGTCAGATAACAGGAAGTGGAAGATAGAAGTGGAGTTTTTTGGAAGTAGAAGTGGAGTTCAAGATAGAAGATAGAAGTGGAGTTTTTTGGAAGTAGAAGTGGAAGTAGAAGTGGAGTTTCTATTCTGTTTTCTGTTTTACTTTTTTTCGTTGGTACCTGGTGGTATCAGTTTTGCCTTCAATGATTTGAATGAACCTTGAATGTATGAATTCTGTGAGAATGATGTGCCTTGAATATGAGTTCTGTGAGGATTTGCATTCTGGAATGAGTTGTAGTTCAAATTTACTGGAATTCAAATTTGTATGTATGGATTTGAATTTGACCTATCTATATGCAATTGGGCTTAACAGTAAAAAGCCCATGGCATCAGCCCAACTACTAGTGGGCTGTATTCAATTATAAAAAAAAAATTCAATTTTAATGGACCAAAAGTAGTCAACAGCCAGGAAATACATTGGACCATAAATAGGCCAAGGCCCAGATTCGAAATGGATGGAAAAGGCCTAGGCCCAGAAGAAATTTCACATGAGCCTTTTAACCTGACAACAAATTAAAGGGAAAAAAATTATTGGGCTAAAATATTGGGCTGGCCCATTTGTGGAGCAGTATGGACTGGGCTGAATCTCTTCAATGACCTAGTCATTTGGTCATAATATTTGCCACGTAGGATTGGCCACGTAGGATGTGACGTGGCTATGGCAGGATATCACATGACCAAATCAGTTGGTCATAGGGTTATGACCCCTCTGATTGGGTCATAGAGTCTATGACAATTCCATCCAATTAGTCATTGACGATGAAATAAGACGCTCGGTATGTGACTTTTCATTTTTGGTCAAAAAGGGGTCATGAATCAACCTACGTGACCTTCTAGTGACAAAAATTGAGGGTCACGTATCAACATATTTCTTGTAGTGTTTTTAAGTTTGTTTAGTTGCACTTAAACAAACACAAACAAACACAATCAAGGTTTATTAGTCAAGCAATTAGCAAAACAACTGTGTTAACAGGTATTCCAAAATTGGGATGTGACAGGTCTTCCCCCCTTAAAAAGAATCTCGTCCCCGAGATTCACAAGCGAGGACTAAGGGAGGGCCAACAAACACAATGTTAGTGTTGGAGTGCAGGTGCTTCCCCCCTTTGACTTTTCTTGGGAGGAGGGGGTACTCCCTTAAATTTAGGCAAATTCATTTTCAAAAGTACACCAGCACTGTGTTAGGTCCAAAACTTTTGTTTCCTAGTTTGAACAAAAATTAAGGTTAGTGCAAAACTATCTGAAATGTACCGTCAATTAGTACATGAGTTCCTAGCTATATCCCACATCTTACATAACACATATGGAGTGGTGTACCAACTCATAACAAGGTATTAAGAAGCTAAACATATAGCTTGTGGGTGCAAAAGGTTAGGTTGCTAAGTAAAATAAACAAACGAAATAACAATAGCCACGGTAGTGGGTGTTACTCACCACAAGCAACTTCACTTAATGTGTTCATGATTTAGTTGTATGTTTAGTTTTCATAAAATACTCTTAAGCACAATCATAACACATTTATAAAACTCATGCTTATGGTTAAATCATTTAAACAAATTACTATAAGCCAAGCCAAACAAACACGATCAGATGAATAGACTATTTATTCCCTCGGTTATTGTTTATTAGAGGTTTGGATTCCATCAATCATGAACAATTAGCAAACAACCAGTAGCCTAAAAACCAATTATTCAATCATAAGATACTCTAAAACACCATCTTTACACAAGATAAAACTCCTATTTCCCAGGCATAAAAATAACAGGACTCCACAAATAACACACTAGTATGAAAAAAATCTACACCAGCATGCTATAAGAGATAATCATATCCTATAACCCATAGAACATGAAACTAATTAATTCTGCATGATAACAGAAGTAATAACTTCCTAACATGCTATATCAACACATATACTTATAAAATAAAAAGAGGGTACTACTAGAGCAACAAATCACCATTTTTCTAGTGGTGAAACTCGTTTCACTCTAGAGAAGCAAACAATGCTATCATGATGTTTAAACTTAAACAAGAAAGTCATGAATATAAGTGTACCTAATAACAGTACACAAAACTTACTCATGTTAGTAAGCACAAACACCAAAGTAATTCTATGAATCAACCATTAAGCATGCAGAAATTTCTTCTAGCAATTTCGGTTTTCTTTAACCAATTACTAGCAAACATGCAAGGTATAACTCACACAACCAGTAGCTATGTAATTAATGAAAAGTTATCTAAACCTTTTCAAAAATCCATACACTCTATCTAAAATTATTCACAAACAATCTACCAATCAAGAGGAATTTATTTTATTTGCGAACAATTTAATTTCAGCACACGATAGTGAAACATTTCTTAACATGATACCCCTAAGGAATATTATGCTAACAAAAGGATCACACCTAAACATATTAGTATTTACTAATAAGAAATAAACTTCTCACTTGCATAGGTGAAAAGAAACAATTATATTTTCCAAGGTGGAAAATAGAAATCAATCACATAGTGAGACATGCTATTTTCACACATGTGTATGGTTGGGGATTTTCATCCTCAAGCCAAAAAGCAATGGGACCAGTGGGCTATGGCCTACTAATAACAAGGCAAAAATAGGTACTAAGCCTCTGGTTACTCATGAAAAACTTTGCATACCAGATAAAAATATAAGGCTATTTAATCTAGTGAAGCATACTAGTGCATATTGATAGCAATGCTTACACATGCTTTACTATTAAAAGACATGCAAGCTAACATAGGTACAAGCATCAAAATAACAGTACCTAAATGGTACTGGACTCAAAGAAAACATAGCACAAAATCTACTAAGAAAGTATACACAGATCTAGCTCTCACAATACTTCCAATTAATAAACTAGAAGGTGACAAATGTTATTTCATTTTCATTCGAGTTTTCCATCATGCACACACTTTCTAGGGTAGATTTATTGTAATAAAACAACATAATAACAAGTCCTAACAAGTCCATATAAGTTAGGAAGCAAGATTGAATAAAACACAAATTTATTTCAATCAAGAGCACACAAAGAAATAAAACAGGAAAACTGCTGTTTTCTAGATCTATCATAACCATTCCATCGTTCACTTAATTTATAAACCCCGAATTTCATAGTACCTACAACATCTACCAAGATTTTGTTTCCAAAGTAGATACACCCAATATCTTATTGACTAGTAAACGAATAGGTCATCATCTTATTTTCTCGTGACTTCTCCTTTTTACCAACTATATTAAAAGGTGTCGTAAGTCACTTAATTCTTTGGTTTAGAAAGAGTTGTCAGTAGTTCGCATGCTTTGGTTAGGTGTCAACCTAAGATGAGGCAAAACATGTTAGTCTTGTTAGCTTTCTATTTAATATGTTTGTCCGACAAGACACGACTAGTGTCATACGTCGAATATTGATTTGTGCTCTTCGGATTGGCTTTTGAGGGGGTTGCGCATAATGGCATGTGAAGACTTCTTTTTGCACCTTTCTCTAGAGGAGGGAGGTATATAAATTTTAAAAGGGGTTCTCTCTAGTTTGGTCTTTTAAAAGGGACATAAAGAGGTGCAACGTTTAGCCAACAGGGTAAAAAGAGTCTTTTGCAGACAGACAAAACACAGGGGTTTTGGTCAGTAGTGGTTGGTGCATTCACGCCTTTTCTTCTTTCAAGGTTGTCGTTGTTGGAGCTTTATATGTTGGAGTGCAGCATTGTTAGCAACGCTAGCAGCTCATGTGGCTTTATGGTCCTCTATATAGGTCCAATGGTGCTTTCATTAATTGTGGGGGAATGGTGGTGGTTCACGACGGGTCGCATTATGAAGAGAAAACAAATATAAGTCTAAGCAACAAATTCTTGTTTTTGAATACTATACAAACATTTTTTTCTTGCAAAATTTTAACAAGAGGCGATTAAAAAACAAGAGCGGGGCAAGCACAAATCTGCAAATTTTGAGCATCCCACAAACATATAGAAGCCTAGATGAACCAAATTCTACACCACACAATAGCACAAAGTCCTACAGACACACATAAGCAAGCCAAAACACACAAGTAAGGCTCCATTGGAGCTACGTCGGGGAATGATCCAAAAATCCTAGAAGTGGCTGAAGAACTATATCTACTTCTGACCATCATCACTGTAGAGCTATGCGATTATTTTGGTCTTCTCGGGACATCGGCAAGTATAAAAGCTTTTGGATAGAAACAAGATAATAGAAGTAAAGTTTTGATAAAAATTTATGCAACAATCTGTTTTTGAAACTCCAACTATTTTCTGGACAGAAAACTTCAAAGACGAGAGATGTTTCAAAAACAGAGCGGAGCAGTTGCAAACAAGTAAGAATTAAACTCTTAACCGAGAGAGATACTAACTCTGTAAGGCCCGCCCTTCGAACCACTGTTCAAGGACGCCCTTGATATGCATTTAGAATCTTTTTGAAAAGATAATAAGGAGGGAAAATATACTAAAATTCCCTTAGATAAAAATAATTTAGATTGTAAATAGGTTTTTACTCAAAAATACTTTTCTTTCCTATCTGACGTCCATGCTAACTAAGGTCTCCTAAGGTCAGGATGGCTCTGATACCAACTCTGTAAGGACCCCAGACCGGCAGTCTGAAACCCTCCGTATGCATACATTCACGATCCCAGAAAGATCAGTCGTGAACAACATACAAAGTTGGCACACAGAAATACATCATCCATTACACGAATACATAAAGGTATTACAAAAAGATCACATGATCAAGTTTAACGCAACTGCCACAAAGGGCAGGCAACTTAACAAACACAGCGGAAGACAAATAAAACACAACATAGTTGAGCCCAAGTCACGCCTTAACCTACAGGCTGCTGACCCGGAGACGATCCTAGTTCGCAAAGCCGTCAACTCCGTACTTCTCTTCATAGATCTCCTTCGGAGGCTCCTTCTCAAAGTCTGGCAAGTAGATACCAGGGGCGAAACCATAATGAGTACATTTGAATGTACTCAGCAAGACATCCATCATGTCACTTACTAAACATGCAAATATGCTTATATGGTGGAATAGGTAGGCTATAAATAGGGTTCAATACCAATGGTGTTCATATATGATGACACCACAGTTGCAGTCAGGTTAATCTGTATCTTCGTTGAAGAAGATACTTCAGAAGAAAATAATATAGTTTTATTTCTCTTGTAGATATCACATGTACAAGAGGTTTTGTAAAGTTTTGTTCAAGAATATTTTCTCTTTGCAAAACTTCTTGGAATCAGTTTCCAGAATTCTTGCTTAGAGTAGAAAAGGTTTTCTTTGCAAAACATTTTGTTTTGTATAACAGCATCTGGCTTTTCATCATCGACGATACCTCCACGGTATAAGTTTCCATTCCTTTCCGAACTTCACAAGTTCAACACTTCCTTTCCAAAATTTCCCTTTCAAAAACCTCCTTTTTGAAAACATTGACACAATGCTAGCTACATGGCCATTCAACTGTCCATATCCGAGGACGCGGCTTCTTCGAAAAAGTTATACTCTGCAGAGGTGTACACATCCACCAGATCCAGTACACCTCCCGTGAACAATCACGGACTATAACAACAGTATGTAAACATCAGGTATCTGATCATAACCATCCACTATGTTCAAGCTAGAATGTGTCTATCTCTCAGTTGAGTTTTACCACATCCCCGGCACCGAGCTAATCCCCGCCAAGCCAGGATGCCTCATCTGATGCGACCGGAGGGAAAATCAATCCCACACTTTATATGTCTCCACTGACGACATTCGGTTCGAGGGTACGACGCCCCTTATAGCAAGTGAGATAACACACACTAATAAGAACAAACTTCAAGTTAAGCCCCGTGCCCATGTTGGGGTAGGGTGGCAGTACGGTAAAGGTTGTCCGGCGAAGACTAGGTTATGTGTCATTTTTGAAAACACCACTTTCTCAAAAATGACCACTTCCACATTCCTCCGGAGAACAAGGATCCGCCTTTTCTCCGGGTTTTTCCGTAAAGCCTTTGTTTTGTAGAATCACAATTTTAGGGTGTCCACTTAGGGACTAGTATATTTGATGGCAATAAATACCATATGGTGGCTTATGGGCTTGGTATTACCAAGTTTAACTACTGGCATGATAGTAACCTATATAGTAGTATATTTATAATAACCACATCAAAAATAGTTTTGATAATCAAGTTTTGGTAAAACTTCAGAGGTAAAACATGCATGATAGATAATGATAAGTATTGTATCAGCAAGCATCAGGATGGCTTGCCTGGTATCTCCTTGTGTCCCTGGTTTTGGAGTGACTGGAACTTGAAACAGAGCTTCCCGACACTTCCTTCCTCTTCGTTTTCTAACGCCGTAAAAGGAATAAAGGACACACATTCAGAACCAATCAAGGCAAGCAACCATACATAACAATACATACAGCAAGGAAACTAAAAATAACTAATCACACCATTATTAATGGAGGCAAACAATCAAACAAAACTACTTGGCAGAAATGCCATTTAACAAGACAGCTCAAGGTTGGAGGAACATATCTCACAACCTTAATATCATGGATTCAGTGGGTGTGCCACTCTCATACCAAGATATTAATAAGCCCAAAATACACTTAGTTTCACAAGGGTGAGACTACTAAAAGTGTATAAAACATGCACAATAATAATCATGGCAATGGGTCTATCAACCACACCACAAAAAGAAAAAGGTAGCTATCTTACTAAGCCTAAATTCATACCAAGAATAAATGAGACACATGATTTGCAAAAGTTACTTTTACAAATCAGTGATCCTACACAAGTGTAACAAGGTAATAGACTCATCACAAAACACACAATTTCTCATAGTGAGAACAATAGAAACAATGACTAAAAAGGAGGAATCCTATAGACATGCTTCTACTAAGGTTTTGCTATGCAAGCAAGCATAATGAATAAAGTACTAAAATGCAAACAAGGAACCATGTTATCATAATGGGAATGAAAACATGTCCTCATGCAAGGATACACAAATATCCACCAAACACAAGTTGGCAGAAAAATTAATTCAACACAAAAATGCTAGGGAATCTAGTACTACTCAAACATGAAGAATCAATGGATGAACTTCAATCAAGTAATTGAAATGCAACCATAGGGTCCATGTCATAAAAACAGTAGTGAAAAATAGCTATACTTGCTATAACAAAAATATCCCATTTAGCAAAACAATGCATCAGTTTGCAGGGCAACTCCTACATACTAGTAGTAATAAAAAGGGCATTACTAGAGGAATCAAACAACACTCCAAGAATGTATTTTTCCTAGCAAGAAACACATGATTAAAACCACTTACAAACAGAAGCATACACATTTCCATTTAGTACAAAAATTCCCAAAGCAAAAATACTAGGCACTCATTAGTTAGAGAGCTATATAAAAGAAATGCATCTAGTGTGGGGGAAATAATGTTTCCACCCAAAATGCAATGAAACCAGTGGGTGTTCCACTAGCATAACAAATAATTTAGAGGGCACAAAGCCTCTGGTCCACTTGTTAAAAAAATTAACAAAAGACTAAACTAGCATCTAGTGCAATAACCATACTAGTAGAAAATAACAGGATGCTAACATAAGCAAGGTAATGCTACTCATGTTATTGTTTTCTCACAAGTGAAAACTCTAGGGGTCAAGTACTCATAATAACACCATCAAAATGCTACTGGTCCTATGGATACAACACAAAATTATGTGGCTACACAATCACAAATGTTCATGTCAAAAATTCCACACATGAGGGAATTTTTCCATAACAATTTCATAGTCATCACAAAGCTACTCATGCTTTTCTACCAACTCAAATGCAACCTAGCAGAGGTGATAACAACACAAAATATGTACCAACATGGTACTGGATCCAATCAACAATCCAAGTTCTTGCTCATAAATTAATCACTCAAAAATACTATGCAAGTATTTAACTAGGGATAAAACATACGATATTGATATAAATCCTATTTCTTCTCAACTCAAGTCCACACATTATAACATGCTAAAATAGCTAAGTAACACTTGGAAAACAAGTTCACACAACTTTTACATGCTAGAAAGCAATATGGAAACACAAAAATATAATCACACAATTTAATTTCCTAAAATGCCAAAATGGCAGAAATATGTGAAACAAAGATCTGTCCACCAAATTTTCTAGGATGCTCTAAAAATTAAACCCTTCTAGGT
Organism: Alopecurus myosuroides; assembly: GCA_028641055.1. Taxonomy (NCBI): domain Eukaryota; kingdom Viridiplantae; phylum Streptophyta; class Magnoliopsida; order Poales; family Poaceae; genus Alopecurus; species Alopecurus myosuroides. The sequence continues at coordinate 5,744,923 of CM054058.1, read as the reverse complement.
TTGGATAGTCCTAAACATATACAAGACCATCCAATTTGGTTTGCATCAAAATTGATCTTTAATTAATTTATAAAAATCACCAAAGTGCTCTCTGGTGTTTTACCAAATTTCATGCCATTTCAAAAATACAAGGAATTTGGAAGCAAGGTTAATTGCTCCTGTTAGGAAATTTCAAGGGCTTTTCCATGCAATTGGCCTCACTTCATTCTGAGTTATGAAATAAAAATGGTGCTCATTTTGGTGTTTCTGGTACCTGTTGCCAAATCATTTTTCATTTCAAAAATATCCGTCCAAATGTAGATCTACCAATTGGAGGTGGTTTAGATTTAGTTTCTTTACATCTGTGAATTTTGGTTTGGCCAAATTAATATTTTAGGTAGCATTTTAGAGCCAAAAGTAAACAGGTACTTTCTCTAAAAAAATAAAATGGAAAAAGAACACAGACTTGGGCCAGATCCAACTGGGCCGGCCAGATCCAGATCTACCGCCGGGGAGCTAGCCACAGCCGCTGACCTGCGGGCCAGCAGGCCACGGTGGCTGCCACGCGCGCAGATCGCGGCCCCACGGGCCAGTTTGACCACACGCGCGCGGGGTCAAGGTGCGGCGTCAGCACGACGTAACCACGACGTCATCGCCGGCGGGAACGATCTCCGGCGAGCAAATTCGAGCGATTCCGGCCACCGTTTTGCACAATAAACGCACCTACGCGTTGCCTACGACTCGGGGAAGCAAACGGACGCACCCCCGTTTCCGGGGAGTGGCCGGAGAGCGGCGGCGACATTGACTACGCGGCGGCCGGACGGTGAAGACGGCGCGGCGTCGTTCTAGCGCGAGAGGGAGAGGGGAAATAGGTCCGGGAGGACCGCGTGCTCACCACGACTGCAACGGGAGGCTCGGTGAGGTCGGAGGAGGGTCGTGGACGGAGGAATCCCCCGCCGGAGCTCCGTCGAGCTCGGGGAAGAACGAGGATGGCGCGGCGTCCTCGAGTCGCCTAGGCTCGATTCCTTCTGCAGCTAGGGCCTACTCGACGAGGTGGAGCGAATGAGCCCACCGGCGACCGGCAGCGAGTTCCTCTGTGGACGAATCGACGACGACCATGTACGGGCTAGGGTTTGCAAAATATCTTGAGAGAGAGAGAGAAGTGCTTCGAGGGGGAAGAGAGAGAGGGCAGGTAAGAGGTGCACACGGGGGCTTTAAACACCTAGATGTCTTCTATTCGAAGCAATGGAGCATGGGCTTCCATGCCTCAACTTGCAGCTACAGGATGAAGAAGAAGATGGGTGACTAGGATTGCAAAAAGGCCCCTGCTATTTACAATTAGGTCCCTTTCCTCTCTGAAAATGGATGTTTTCACTAGGCAAACAAGGTTATAATTTGAACTCCTTTTGCCCAAAATTCTTATTAGTTAAGATGTACAACATATATGAAAATTGGCTCAATTAGATAAACTTGATAATTCAAAGTTGTTCAAATTTGAATTCTTACATAAATGGACATTGAATTTATTAACCTACTTAGAAGCTTCCAAAAATGCTAATTTTTGGCACACATTCCTTATTTGATGTGTTCCTTATGTGGTAGAAAATTCAAGTCATTTTGAGTTACTTCATAGAACAAACTTGTTCAAATTTCAAAAAGGTGCTGTCAAGAAAATAGGGGTTTTTGGCAACTTAAGTTATTCAAAAACTTGTGCCCTTTTGGTTTTCATCCTTATTTATGATATAGAGCATGTGGTATTTATTTCATGGCATTTGGAAAAAGTTTGTAGAACAAACTTGTTCAAAATCCCAAATGTTGCTGTGGAGAAAAACCATGTTTTCAGGACTTTAATGGATTCAATTTTTGGTCTCCTCTTGTGTGTGTTCCTTATTTGATATAGGGAAGCAATGGTATTAATTTCAGCTCATTTGATGAAAGTTTCCAAAAGTAACTTGTTTGAGTTTTCTGCTTCTGGAAATATTGGAATTTCTATTTAATAAGGCAGTTGGCTTTTCTTTAACAATGCTTTGCCAAAATATTTATGTGACTAGAGATAACAAGTCAAGCTCTCCAATACCTTTGTTTTTAATCTTGCAAGGTTGGAAAAACATTTGATAATATTTTGGTGAAGCATTTAAGAATGCCTCTTTTTCTGATAATCTTTTAGGGAAATTTTATTAAGTGTTTCCTCTTTCTTAATTTAGGTCTTGGAATAATATTCAACAAGTATGAGATTCATAAGATGTTTTTGGAAAACTCTTTGATCAATATTTACTTTAGAAAATATTGCCAAGGTCATTGGAACAATATGTTGAATATTTTTATCATTGGAACAATATGTTGAATATTTTTAGTTTACTGCTTTGCTATCCTTTTTAAGTTTGTTTAGTTGCACTTAAACAAACACAAACAAACACAATCAAGGTTTATTAGTCAAGCAATTAGCAAAACAACTGTGTTAACAGGTATTCCAAAATTGGGATGTGACACCAAGTCTGCATGGCAGGATCGGAACAGCCTCAGGAAACCGAACTTAGCGCAACAGAGCGCGACATAATCGGCGTCACGCGGGAGGCCTGGAACCGAGCCAAGGAAGCCATGCGAACAAGTAAGCCACCCACGGCGGGAGCGCCACATGAAGATTTAATTGCCTACCACTATCATCTAGTGAGAGCAGCATCAACCATCAAAGACGCCCGAGCAGATCTGGCCCGTCGCAGAAGAGCGGCAGACGAATCAAGCCTACGACGAGCCGAGCTGTCCCTCACACCCTCGGTCGGTACCCGACCTGCGAGGAAGGGACACACATCGTCATCCAGGGACTTCGAGTCCTTAGCCGGGACCAGCAGGTCAGTCGCACCTTCTTTCATGAGAGTTGACGGCGACGGCAACATCTACCCGCAAACTCCTGCTGCCGCAGTTCTAGCCGCAGCAACTTACATGCAGATGAATCAACCGACGGAAAGTGACCCTCGGGCAGAACAGTATAAACAAGTACACAAAGGACTAGGACTGGCAGCCGCAAGGCTCGCCTCCTACGACCGCAAGAAGGCCGAAGAGCAGCTGGAGAAAGAGCAACAGGAAAAGGAGATGGAAAAATAAACGCCCCGCAGGCACAGAAGCTCTTCGCCGAGAAAAGACAAGTCACCGCGTCGTGGTCGAGGAAAAGAAGCCCGACGTCGCGGCGACAGTCAAAGCAGTAGCGAAGGTAGCCCGAGGGGCAAAAGTTCGCGACACCACAGCAGCCGCTCGCGAAAATGAAGCAAGGAGCCGCGGAAGGACGCCGACCGCGACCAACCAGGACGTGACACGCGATCTAACATCGCACAGAATAAGGTGGACAAGGCAAGGGCATCACGATATCGCGAGCGATCTTCGTCCGGTTCTTCGGATTACGAAACCTGCGGCGCGCTCTGCTTTGCCCGCAGCATCCGCGAGGCGCCTCTACCCAAAAGATTCAAGCTTAGCACGGAGGTGACAAAGTACGACGGCTCACTCGAGCCCCCTCAATGGCTAAGCGATTACCTCACGGCAGTAAAATGCCAACGTGGGAACAAGAACACGGCTATGCAATATCTCAAATTGCATCTCATCGGCGTGGCCCGTAGTTGGTTGGAAAGAAGACCACGATCTTGTTACGCATCGTTGGTTGACTTGCACCGCGATTTTTGCAAGAATTTCCAGTCGACCTACAAGAGGCCAACCACAATCGAAGAACTGCGAGCATGCAAGAAGAAAAGCGGAGAGTCTACCCGCGAATACATCCAGCGGTGGACCACGCTCAGTAACACCGCAGGAACTATCTCGGAAGAAGTGGCGATTGAAGTCTTCACAAAGGGCGCTCGAAGAACTGCTTTCCAAGAAGAATTAGGCAGAGCTGCACCCAAAACTATTGGGGAACTAATGATCATAGCCGAAAAGTGGGAAAACGGAGAAGACGCAGTACGCAACGAGAGAGCATCATCACCTGCGCACGAAGACGACCGCCACGGCCGAAGAAAGAGAAGGAAGTATTACGATCACGAGGATAGAGAGGAGTTGGTTGCAGCGGAATTCACGTGAAGTCGCGACTCGGGTCGCCGTGGGAATCGCGAGTGGAGACCAAAGGCTAAAGAAAAATCTCCCGAGGAAGACCTTGATGCATACTGCTCGCTACATCTATTTACAGATAAGCGCACGGGCAAAACTAAGGCAACACACCTTCTTAAGGATTGCCGAAAGTTTCTTGACATCTCGGACGCCCTCGCAAGGAAAAGATCCGCAGCCAGTCAAAACTACCCACCGCTTCCAGGAGCAGGACACCAAGGATTCCAGCCGCCACAACCCCTGCCTCCACCACCAAATCCAAACATGGCATTAGCTGCACTGCCTGCACCACCTGCGCAAAACGCCGGAGCAAAAGCGTACCCGAACCCGACGGGACAACTAGCAATGATCCAGAAGGTATGTCCCTCTCGCAGAGCTCAAAAAACTAACACGGGGCAATTGTGCATGGCTGTGCAGACACCGCCAACAAAAACAGAGTACTTGCAGATGGCGGACCAACCGATAACATTCTCAATGAAAGACCACCCGCCACAAGTCTATCGACCAGGACACGCCGCCCTTCTCATCCAAGCACAAATTGGCAACTATGACTTGGCCCGCGTATTCATGGATGGTGGCAGTGGCATCAACATTATCTACGCGGATACTCTCCGTCGGATGAACAGGAACTTGGACGGCCTCCCGGAATCAGAAACATCCTTCCATGGGATAGTTCCAGGAAAGGCAATCCGTCCACTCGGAACAATCAACCTAGAAGTTGTGCTGGGCACTCAGAGCAACTACAGAAGAGAATTCCTCGACTTCGAAGTCGTCGACTGGCCTTCACAGTACCACGCCATTCTTGGTCGAACACCGTTCGCCAGATTCATGGCAGTACCACACTACGCCTACCTGAATCTCAAATTACCTGGAGAATATGGCGTAATCACCATCGACGGAGACTTTCAGAAATCCAACAAGTGCGACATTGAATTCAATGAGATCGCAAAATCTTTCGGTATGCAAGAAGAACTTCAAGAGCTGGCAAAGACCACGGATCCCTCCGTGATGCCCCTCACGAAGAAAAACGCGCCTGAACTGGAGTTCAGCGCTAACAGTGACACCCGAAAGCATCAAGTGCACCCGACAGATTCTGCGAAGACAGCGATGGTCTCAACCACCCTTCCGCAAGCATAGGAAAGCGCGCTCGTCGAACTCCTCCGTGAGTACTGGGAAATTTTCGCCTGCCAGCCATCAGATATGCCAGGAATACCCAGGGAGTTTGCCGAGCACTCACTCGAAGTCTTTCCAGATGCCAAACCCATCAAACAGACTACTCGACGATTTTCAGAACCCAAGCAGAAAGCGCTTGGAGAAGAAGTAAACAGATTGCTAGCAGCAAAATTCATCAGGGAGATCAAGATATCCACCTGGTTAGCAAACTCGGTGCTGGTCCCCAAAAAGAACACGGCCATCCTTCGGGTATGCATCGACTACACGTCGTTAAACAAGCATTGCCCCAAGGATAACTTTCCCCTCCCGCGAATCGACCAGATCGTGGACTCCACGGCAGGCTGTCAACGTGTAACATCCCAAGTATGAAAATCATCCACTTAGAATGTTTGTTGCATGTTTATTTAAGTATTGCATCATATCATCATATTGATTCAATGTTGTTTGCATTTGTTTATTATTTATTGCAATTGTTGTCCACTGTTTTCACAACTCAAATTCAAACCTTTTTCAAACATTGGTTTCATACTTGCTCTGTTACAACCTTTTGAATAAAATTCACAAATAATAACAACCATTTTTGGTTCCATGTTTTCCTTAGTAATCACTTGTGAAAATGATCATTTTAAATCAATCATTTATTTTCCAAACACAATTTAAAATTCAAATCCAAGCACCCAAACAGAACCATTTTTGAAATTATGTTGTTAAAAAATCAAATCAACTCAATTTGCTTTTTACCATAGGGGTTACCCTATTTAATGAGGGTTTTTATTAATGGTTATTAATATTAACAAATGCACCCAAATTTGGTTTGAATTTTAAACAGCAAGCAAACATTTAAATTTTTGAAAACAAAAGCTACAAAATGATTGCATTTTACCTAAGGAAACTCCCCTAATTTTTCTAGATTTTTATCTAACCTAAACCCTAAGGTTTTCTTCCAAAAGCAAAGCTAAAAAAAAAAACAGAAGAAAAAAAAAAAAGAAACAAAACCTACAGCGCGCGCGACAGATAAACGAGCCCAGCCCGCTAAGCCTACGCGCGCGCCAACCCAACCCAGCTAACCCGCGCGTAACGCTTGGAGATTCGTGCTACGCTTCTAATCGTCGTCGTCACGCGGTACGGCGACGCATCGGAGGTGTCCACCGCGACCCCGCGGCGACTCCGGCGGCCCCCGACGCTCTCCTCGCCTATAAGTAGCACCTAGGGCACCCGCAGGCTAACCCTAGGCCCCTAGGTTCCCTGCTCCTCTCTCCGCCGCCGCCGATCGCCTCCTCCCCGACGCAAATTCCTCTCTGCTCCACCTCACCGGCGGCAGGAGCTCTGAATCTCTCCATGGCGCCGCCACCTCCCGCACCTAACTAGCCACCCATCTACTGAAATCAGACGGCCTCGTCTTCCTCTACGTCGTGAACACCGGAGCTCGCCTGGAGGACATCTACATCGTCGGCGCCGTCCACGCCTTCGCCGCGGCCATCCGTCGTCAGCAGAACGTCACCACCAGGCCGCTGCTACCTCAACGCCGGTGGTGAGCGCCGTTCCCCTTCCCACTCTCCCTCTGTTGTTTCCGAGCACGTCCAGCACCCACTCGCGCACATCCACCCCGTCTGCCTCGAGCACAGCAGCGTTGCCTCATCGCCGGTGAGCTTTGTCTGACGAACAAGCAAGCGATCCGTCGTCAGTTAAAAGTGCAGTAACGCAGCGTTGAACCTTAACTTGTTTCAGTCTCTGTATCTGACAAACAAGTTCAGATAGCGCACTGGTACTGCATCTTGTGCGCGTGGCGCAGGGCGCGGGTTCGAGCCCGCAAGCCCCCACCTTTTTTTGTGGTTTTTCTTCCACAGCATCGCAGGCCCACTGTCATAGACCTGCACGGCCACGCGTGCGTGCGCAGTGCCACGCTGGCCACTGGTCCACTGCGCAGTGGCAGTGTGTAGAGTGAAGCTGAGTAACAAATGTTTCAGTGCGAATTTCTAAAATTCCAAATTTCTTTTTAATTAGCAGAATTAAAACCAAACTTTAAAATTCAATATCTTTTGTTTTATAATTCCAATAAATACAAACTTTATATGAATTCTGGTCCAAATTTTCTAATCTTTCCAAATATTCAATTTGTGTACTGTTTTGGAGATTACAAATGTTTTTAAAATTCAAACTTAACTAATTCAAATGTTAATTTGTAAATTCCATAACTAATTATTTATAAATCCAATAAATGCAAATAAAATATGTTTTCCATACCATTTCACCTAACCTATTCAAATATAATTTTTTTTTCTGTTTTGAATAATTAAAATTGCCTAAACAATTTAAATCTTGTTTAATTCAATTAAAAATTGTTTAATATTGTTTAATTTATAATTAAATAATCCTAAGTCCAATTTCAAAATGTGAAACATGTAATCCAACTAAAATTTGATGCTCTTTTCAAATATGAACTTTGTTATTTGTTTTGAATAATTTAAATGGTTGAAAACAACAAATACTTGTGTGTTCCCTTTAAGGCACCCAAAAATTCCCTAAATTAATAATAAAATTCTAAATTGCTACACCCTATTCTAATTTGATTCTAATGTTGTTATTTTGCTGTTTTCCTTCTGCATGCATCATACTAAACCACTAGCACCTGTTGTTCAGTTAGAAAACAAATAATCTAACCAAAATCTTTGGGCTTTTCATATGAAACTCAAAGTTGCATATGGGTCCAATTAAATGGTGTTGCCATATCAATTAGTTTATTTTGATGCATCTATTAACTTGTCATGCATCATATTTGATTGTGCACTATGCCATGAAGATGATTGTTTATATTTCTGCCTTGTGTGTTTGCTTCTTCTCGGATAGACGACGACGTTGATACCGACGACCTTTACGACACCCCTTCTGAGGATCTAGCTCAGTACCCGGCTACTGGGTTTGCAGGCAAGTTATCACTCACATAAACCATCGTGTTCCTTTCAACATTGGTTACCGATACTTCCCGTTGTTCTTTTCTGCTAGCCATAGTGGTAGTTGTTTCTGTTACGAACCTATCACATGATACCCTAAACCCTGATATTGCCATCACCTCCAGTCCTAAAACCCCGTTGCTTGGGCCCGTGTCTTACTAGCATGCTTAGGGTTGTTTTGCTCGAGTCTGCTATCAGTTACTTCCTGTTATTATATCCTGTTATATTCTGGGCTCGATGTTAAACAACACCTGTTAATTTGAGGTAATAATAATATGCTGATAAGGCACCGGCAGGAGGCCCGGCGTGGTTTTGAGGCCTGCTAGTGTCGACCCTAATAGGAAAAGGGTCTTGTCTACTGATCCATGATGAGCGCACTATCCGCATGTGGGAAGCGTGTATGGGCGCCCCCCTCAATTTGACTCGATCCGCATCTCGTCCAAATCACCACACTTAGTTCGGGCTTTCCATTTGATGCACGCATATGCAGGTACGAACCCGAGGCCAGGGTGGAACTTTTGTAGTCGGCATTTAGGGCGGCGTGGTCTTCCAGTGCTATGAGGGTCCTCCTTTTCTTCGGGGGGCTCGATTAGCCGCGCACGCACAGCACGTGGTGCTTTGGGCTTGATGCGAGGAAAGGTTGAATTGTGTTGAGTGCCCCGCTTGGTGGGAAAGGCCTTCCCATCTGGCGGGATATTCTTACGTGTACGGCCAAATTGGTGCACCCCTGCAGGGATAAATCTTCTCGAGAAGCCGTGTTTTCCGCGGTTATGGTTGACTTGGTGAAAGTACTGGCTAACAAGTACTCAGAACAACTTACACCTAACTAATGATAACTTGACTAGTAATAGGCTTATTGACACAACAACTTGATCCATCATTAATCCAACTGGGTGAGTTATCCTTGGATTGCTTCTTTGGATAAGGGGCGAGATCCAGGATGGGTTTGTTTGGTGGTTAGTTATATTTGGTTACGATACGCTATCTTATCTCTTCCTGATACACCGTAAAGTTGTAGTATGTTCTGTAGTTGGTTAGTGCAGCCAGTTGCAGCATCTTTCATACCTTTTCTTCCGTTGATCCCAAGGCATCTGGGCTTGGTGTTGACGGGCTACACTTTGGTGAACTGTGAGTCTTGCTTGCCAGTACGTTGTTGTACTGACCCCTTTGGGGCTGTGGTTTACGCAGACTACGACTACGGCTACGATGACCACCAGGATGGCTACTTCGTGGAGTTTGACGAGACTGCAGACGAGTAGTTAGCTGGACCAGGGCTGGATCCAGGACCTACGTGGATGGGCTTCGTCATCTTTATTTTCTCCGGCTTCTTAAGCCTGTTGGATTTGTCTGTACCCAGACACCTTTGATTGCTTCCGCTGATGTAATGAATGCTATGTTGGGACA